>JAGFBZ010000936.1:1200000-1544163 GCA_018398805.1 Hirundichthys speculiger | reverse complement strand
TTTTTTTCAGCAGTTCTAACTGTGCGCTGCAGTCTGTTCCTGTCCTGCTGTGTGGCTGCTCCGAACCACACGGTGATGGAGGAGCACAGGACAGACTGCTGGCTGCTGTCTGTCAGGAAGCTGGTGATCCACTGACAGATGGGCAGAGACACGTTGAGGTGTGAGAGCTTGTAGGAGAGGATTTCAGGGATGATGGTATTGAACGCCGAGCTGAAGTCCACAAACAGGATCCTGGCGTAGCTGCCTGGGGTGTCGAGGTGCTGCAGGATGTAGTGCAGTCCCAGGTTGACAGCATCGTCCACCGACCTGTTTGCCCTGTAGGCAAACTGCATCGGGTCCAGCAGGGGTCCTGTTACGGACTTCAGGTGGCTCAACACAAGTCTTTCAAAGGACTTCATGAGTCCACAGACGTTAGAGCCACCGGTCTGTAGTCAGTCAGTCCTGTGATGGAGGGTTTCTTGGGGACTGGGATGATGGTGGAGCGCTTGAACACGGAGGGGACTTCACACAGCTCCAGTGAGCTGTTGAAAATCCTGGTGAAAACAGGAGCCAGCTGGTCAGCACAGGCTTTGAGACAGGAGGGTGACACTCTGTCTGGGCCTGGTGCTTTCCTGATCTTCTGCCTCTTGAAGATCTGGCTCACCTCCTCTGCACGCACTCTGAGTGGGACCGGGGGTGCAGGTTGCAGTGCGACTGGAGGTGTGACGGGGGTAGTCGTACTGCTGGTCTGGATGAGTGGTGGCTGGGTGAGGGTGCAAAGTTGTCCCTCTCAAATCTGCAGTAGAAGGTGTTGAGGTCGTTGGCCAGGTCTTTGTTTGCCTCGACGCGGAGGGAGGGTCTTTTGTAGTTGGTTTCACTGTGCTATGATATGCTGAGGCGTTTTTTTTTATTCCAAATCTCACAACGTGTCCCCGATGGGACTTGCTGTGAGACATACCTTTTTTACCCTCTCCTCTCTCCCTGTGTTACCTAATTTCCTTATCTAATGAAAGGCACCTGGCTGCAGCCTCAGTGCATCGTCGACCCACCTCCTACCATGTTTGTATGTTCCTTGTATGTTCTCTTGTATGGGGCGCCATTTGTAAAGTTGGTAATGCTGAAAATAACAGTAACATTTTATCACATTTAGCTTCAAATCATGTTTTAAAAAGTGGTGTGTATTTTTGAAAGTCACTTTTAAGCACATTTAACACAATATTTGCTAACTTTTAAAATTTAGTCAATATTTAAATCTAAATCTAAATGCTAAATCTAAATCTAAAAGTTATATCTAAATGTTATGCCTAAATGTTAAATCTAAATCTAAATGTTTAACCTAAATATTTAATCTAAATGTTAAATCTAAATCAAAAAGTTAAATCTAAATCTAAAGGTTAAATCTAAATGCTCTGGATGAACATGCAAATTCAAGCTGCTGGTAACCGGAAGTACCAAAATAAAAGCCGTGGAGGTCAAAGTCTGTTCGTAGTGTCAAATAACGAATAAAGAGCGATCTTTTCTGGAGAAATTGACTCTTGGACAAAGATTAAAGTGATAATAACCACCAAAAATAACTATAAAACTATATTTACGAGTACCTTGAGGTTTTAGTGTCAATTTTCTGCGGGACTTATAACCTGTAGCTACTGCAGTCAGTCACAAGGGGGCGCACTTTGAATGAACTACTCGGTGCAGTCTGCTGTTGGTGATTATTGTTGCTGTTATTTTGAATCCTCAATTAGAGAATATTCAATTGAAATTCAAACATTTCTTTTAATGGGACAGTGTGGAAAAGAAACCCAAAAGGTTTTAACTCTCCCCCTTATAAAATGTAATAGCCATAAAACATAATAAAATCGAAGCGGGAAATCTCTCGTTGAGCGTTTACAAACCCCGCCCTCGGTCGCTACTTTGCTCGTGTGTAATTTAAAATATAGGTGGGGACAGTTTATCACGGTGAACATACAACATGTCGGCCAAACAAATAAAAGGCACCAACAACTTTTCTCCTGTGTTCACATTACCACTTAAGACGTGAGTGCACAACTGCGTGGGCAGCTGTTTTGACTGCTTACAAGTTTCACTTCAGCCCCCCCCCCCCCCCCCCCCCCCCCCCCCCCCCCCCCCCCCCCACCACCACCACACCACACACACCCACACACACACACACACACGGAGGAAAACAATGACGAGCCAGTTAACGACCCGTGACCCAGACCGAGTATAACTATTGTAAATATAAGGCATTTACCTTCAAACATAAATAAAAGCACTCACCTGGCAGTAGAGACTGCACTCCATGGTCGAAAACACTTGATTTAAACGCAGACACTTATATCCGGTCAGAATAAGCCCAGAAACGAGCTTTCAGCTCATCAACAGCATCGGAGGAACTGCTGGACCCACCTTAGGGCTCACACTTCTGTTGGGACCAGTTTCCGCGGAAGTTCAGTAACAACTGAGACCTGAGATGACTCCTCCCCAGTCTCTCTGGGGATAAAAACCATTATTCACACTGCCTCAGGAAATTCCCGTTGGCATTTTTAGGACGTAAATAAGTTTCAAATATTTCGTTTATGCAGTGGTAATGTATTCATATGCAGTCTGTGCACGTTACTAAATTGTTAAAATACTTCTAAGTTATGATTAACACACACAGGCATGTTTTTTTTTTTAATTATTATTATTTGTTGGTTTTTTTTTTTTTGACAATCACCAAAGATCAGCAACAGAAGACACAAAAGGTGGCTTGTGGTCCTAAAGTGACACATTATTTTAGTTTGTTGACTCAGAAAATCTCGGTGGCTGGATGCATCTGAGTAGATGGTTGATTTACGCAGATAGATGATGAAACAGGATGGTCGTTGGGGTGTGAAGCACAACAACAAACTGAGACACAGCACCGAAACTCATTAGATACGCAATGACGAAGCAGGAAACACATGAAAGCAAATATTGGTGAGATTTCAGAGGAATTCCGAAAACGAAACGGAAAACAGTCACAAAACAAGACTATAGTTTAGAAAACACACTTCTTTACCTTTCTGCTGCTCTCTTGGTAATATACAAGATGACCAACAATTTAAATGTGAATTTTGAAAAGTAAAGGTTATTAAGTTGTAAGTGAAAACATGTAAACTCAGTCAAGCCCATTAATCTGATTAATTTAGCAACTACTTAATTCAGTAAAGGGCAATTTGTTCTGTGGAGGAAATTTTTATTTGGTTTATTTAATCTTGTAATTTTGTCATTTTACTTGTCTCTAACAAAAGTTTAAAAGTGATTTGTCTGTGTCACAGGAGACCAAATGTCTGACAAAAGGCAAGCACGGGGGTCGGCTGTGGCTCATCGATCTAGGAGACACGGCAGGGGTCAGCTGCAGGGGCGGATCTAGAAAAATATTTATGGGGTGGCAAGAGGGGGGCAGGGATTTTTGAGGGGTGGCAACATATGGCAGGCGTATATATACTGAGGCAGTTATCGCAGTTTGATGAGAAATAGTAGACAATATAATTTACACTCAAGTATTTCTGCTTGCAGGACTTTATACATAATTTAGAACATGAATCCCACATGTAGATATACTGTAGGTTCACTACATAAGGGCACGGGGTGCCATTTACAAACTCATACAAACTTAATCTCATGCAATCAATGTCTTGTATTTGAGGTAACAGGTTTCATGTGAAACAGTTAATATTAGGAATAAGTGACCATAAAATGTGATCTCACTTAATTGAGATGTTACATCCTTCCTCCTTGTGGTATTCTCTCTCTCCTTCCACCTCATCCCCTCGGTCTACACTGTTCAGTTCATTTAGTATTTCTCTGGCCTGTCTCTTTGGTGTGAAAAAACTATATATGCTGCCTTTCCTCTTCATTTCTGTAAGATTCAAAGTAACTTTACAATGTTTTCCTTGACAGACGTTGAATCAATATTAGCTTTTGTAGCCTACTTTACACAAATGAGTCAGACCTAGCTAACATTATATGTATAGTTGGCGAAATATTAATGTTCTTAAACCTGATTTTTGTCATCTTAAAATCAGCATTACAAGTAAACTCGCACAGTCATTTCATTATTATTTCATTATTTGATAGATGGTTTATCAGTTTTAACCTCTTTCTGCCTGTGTCTCCCTTCCTCACGACTCCTGGCTCAAAGGAGTCTCCTGCCGCTCTCGAGTTCTCTTGTGCTGCATTCATTGTAGTCAGACATCGGAGCTTCAGGCTTGTAAATGTTACAGAGGATTAACCTTCTGCTGCAGTTCCAGCTCCAGTCTCTTGGGGTTTGTCTCTATCAGTTCAACACATCCAGAGACTAAATTCTTGCTCATTCTTCCTGTAAAACAGCTGCAGCTCAGTGAGGTTGGATGGAGAGCGTTTGTGAACAGCAGTCTTCAGCTCTTTCCACAGATTCTGGACTGGATTCAGGTCTGGACTTTGACTTGGCCGTTCTAACACCTGGATATGTTTATTTGTGAACCGTTCCGTTGTAGATTTGTCTTCATGTTTTGGATCATTGTCCTGTTGGAAGATAAATCTCCGTCCCAGTCTCAGGTCTTCTGCAGACTCCAACAGGTTTTCTCCCAGAATGCTCCTGTATTTGGCTCCATCCATCTTCCCATCAGTTTTAACCATCTTCCCTGTCCCTGGTGCAGAAAAGCAGCCCAGACCATGATGCTGCCACCACCATGTTTGACAGTGGGGATGGTGTGTTCAGGGTGATGAGCTGTGTTGCTTTTACTCCAAACATATTGTTTTCCATTGTGGCCAGAAAGTTGGATTTTGGTTTCATCTGACCAGAGCACCTTCTTCCACATGTTTGGTGTGTCTCCCAGGTGGCTTGTGACAAACTTTACACCAGACTTTTTATGGATATCTTTGAGAAATGTCTTTCTTCTTGCCACTCTTCCATAAAGGCCAGATTTGTGCAGTGTACGACTGATTGTTGTCCTCTGGACAGACTCTCCCACCTCAGCTGTAGATCAGTTCATCCAGAGTGATCATGGGCCTCTTGGCTGCATCTCTGATCAGTCTTCTTGTTCCAGATGAAAGTTTAGAGGGACGACCGGGTCTTGGTAGATCTGCAGTGGTCTGATACTCCTTCCATTTCAGTCTGATTACTTGCTCAGTGCTCCTTGAGATGTTTAAAACTTGGGAAATCTTTTTGTTTCCACATCCAGCTTTAAACTTCTCCACAACAGTATCTGGGACCTGCCTGGTGTGTTCCTTGGTCTTCATGATGCTCTCTGAGCTTTAACCAGAACCCTGAGACGATCACAGAGCAGGTGCATTTATACGGAGTCTTGATTACACACAGGTGGATTCTATTGATCATCATCAGTCATTCAGGACAACATTGGATCATTCAGAGATTCTCACTGAACTTCTGGAGTCAGTTTGCTGCACTGAAAGTAAAGGGGTCCAATAATATTACACGCCCCACTTTATTGAATTGAATTGAATTGAATTGAATTGAAAATACTTTATTAATCCCTTGCGGGAAATTCTTTCGTTGCAGTGCTCCATCCTATATAAACAACAAAACTCTACATATAAAATAAGTAAATTAACACTTTAAATACTACACCTTACCAAGAATTAAATATATAAGAATAACAAATTAGACAAAATAACTCTGGCCCACATGTGCAATCCCAATGTACAAAAAAATTACAGAAAATTACAAATTTACAATTACAAATTAGGGATTTCAAAATACCCTGTCTAATAGTAAAAGAAAAAAACAAAAAAAGAAGAAAAAAAGTAACCTAGTGTAAACGGACAGATATATACAGAGAGATAATCCAGAGATAATACAGATTTTACAGATTCAGAGTGATTGATTGTAAAGTTTGATGGCCACTGCAGGAATGATTTCCTGTGGCGCTCTATGGTGCATCGAGGTGGAATGAGTCTTTTGCTGAAGGTGCTTTTTTTTGTCTGGCCAGCCCTTCATGGAGAGGATGCGAGGAGTTGTCCAGCATGGCTCTTATTCTGGACAACATCCTTCTCTCCGACACTACTGTCAGAGAGTCCAGCTCCTCCCAACCACGTGGCTGGCTTTGCGGATGACTTTATTGAGTCTGTTGGCGTCCCTCACCCTCAGTCTGCTGCCCCAGCACACAACAGCATATGATGGCACTGGACACCACCGACTCATAAAACATCCGCAGCATCGTCCGGCAGATGTTGAAGGACCTCAGCCGCCTCAGAAAATCTGGCCCTTCCTGTAGAGGGTGTCTGTGTTTTTTGTCCAGTCAAGTTTACTGTCCAAGTACACCCCTAGGTACTTGTACTCCTCGACTGAATCTACATTGACCCCACAGATGGAGATGGGGGTCACTGGAGCCCTGGTCCTCCTCAGGTCCACCACCAGTTTCTTGGTCTTTGCCACGTTAAGCTGCAGATGGTTCTGCTCACCACGTGACAAAGTTGTCCACCACACCCCTGTACTCCGTCTCCTCACCCTTAGTGATACATCCAACTACAGCAGAGTCATCAGAAAACTTCTGAAGGTGGCAGGTCTCTGTGCAGTAGCTGAAGTCCGTGGTGTATAGGGTGAAGAGGAAGGGACAGAGGACGGTCCCCTCTGGTGCCCCGGTGTTGCTGATCACTATATCTGACCTACAGTTCTGCAGACGCACATACTGTGGTCTGCCAGTCAGGTAATCAACAATCCAGGACACCAGGGGGGGCTCCACCTGCATCGTTGTCAGTTTCTCACCCAGTAGAGCCGGCCTGATGGTGTTAAATGCACTAGAGAAGTCAAAAAACATGACTCTCACAGTGCTCGCCGGCTTGTCCAGGTGAGCGTAGACACGGTTGAGCAGGTAGATGATGGCATCCTCTACTCCTAGTCGGGGCTGGTAGGCGAACTGGAGGGGGTCTAGCAGAGGTTGGACCATGGGCCGGAGCTGCTGCAGGATGAGTCTCTCCAGGGTCTTCATGATGTGTGTGACGTCAGTGCCACGGGTCTGTAGTCCTTGGATCCGCTGGGGCGCGGCGTCTTTGGCACAGGAACGATGCATGACGTCTTCCACAGCACAGGGACCCTGTGAAGACTCAGGCTCAGGCTGAAGATGTGGTGCAGCACTCCACACAGCTGGGGGGCACAAGCTTTCAGCACCCTGGGGCTCACACCATCAGGGCCTGCAGACCTGCCTGTGTGGAGTTTCCTCAGCTGTGTCCTCACCTGGTCAGCACTGATGTGAAGTGTGGAGGTGTCCGGTGGGGGAGGGGTGGAGGTGTGGTGTTGGAGAGTGTCAGGGGAGAGGTGTGCGTGGGGCCATCTCTGGAGGAAGAGGGGTTGTAGGAGGGGGAGGAAGAGAGAGTGGAGTGGGCGCTAACTGCAGACCTGCAGCAGAGGAGCCCATGGGGGGGTGAGCCGGGGTCACTGTGTCAAATCTGTTAAAAAAACAGATTCATCTCGTTCGCCCAGTTCACTTTGCCCCCAACTCCTCCGTTGCTGGTAGGTCTGAAGCCAGTGATGGTTCTCATTCCACTCCAGACCTCTCTCATGTTGTTCTGCTGGAGTTTCCACTCCAGCTTCCTCCTGTAGTTCCAGTTCCAGTTTTTTACAGTTTTTTTTAATTGTTGAAAAAGATTTAAATATCCAATAAATTTCATTCCACTTCACGATTGTGTCCCACTTGGTGTTGATTCTTTTTTTTCCGAAATATATTTATTGGGTTTTTTTTTTTTTTTTAAATATTACAGAACAATTACATAACACAAAAAGAACCAGCAACACTTGCACACACACACAAACTTGCACACTATCAATATATAGGTTTACCAAATTCAAATCAAAGCAAGAAAGAGAAAAAAAAAAATATATATATAATAATAATAAAATAAAATGTAATAAGGGTTACCCTAAACATTTCAATAGACACCCAAAAGAAAAGCAAAAAATAAAAATAAAAATAAATAAATAAATTACATTCCAGATTCCACAATGCTCATGTATGGCTCCCAAAGATGAACAAACTCTTTCTGTTTTCCTTTAGCAATATACGTTAGTCTTCCAGTCCAGTCCAAGGCACTCTGAAAGTTCCTTTATCCATTGTTTCATGGAAGGTGCATCTGCACTCTTCCAATTAAGTGCAATCACTCTCCTGGCTTGTAGAAGTCCAAAGTCCAGTAGCATAGTCTGTTTCTTCATTTGTGTGAAGTTCAATGGATAAATTCCAAGTACACATAGCTTAGCATCTAGTGGTACATTAATATAAAAGACTTCTGAAAGACACTTTATAACATCCTTCCAAAACTTTTGAATTCTTGGGCATTCCCATAAGCAGTGAAGAAGAGTGCCCTTGTTATCTAGACATTTTGTACAGGTATCTGGGATGTTACCATTCATATAATGAAGTTTGACAGGAGTCACGTATGTCCTCATTAACCATTTATATTGTAGAAGTTTAAACCCTGTATTTATGGTTTGTGTTTGTGCCTTTAAACAGGCCTCATTCCACTCAATTTCAGCTATGTCCACTTGCTTATCATCTCTCCAGGCGTTTAATCTATCCATTGCTGATTCTTTAGAAGTGGATATTATTAAATTATAATAGATAGAGAGTAAGTGTGTCCTTCCCATACACCCATGGGAAACTTCTTCTATTTTTGATAATGGTGGGATCTTCAAAATCTGCTTATATCTGGATGAAATAGAATTTTTCAATTGAAGATATTTAAAAAAGTGCTTGGAAGGAATTTGATATTTTTCACATATCTGGTTGAAGGTATGTAACACTCCATCTGCATATAAATCCTGCACTCTCTGAATACCCTTTGTATACCATAATTTAAACCTCCCATCTTTTGCTCCAGTTGTGAATTGCTCATTACCCCAAATTGGGGTGAACTGAGAGAGTATTGGGTGGGCTCCCAGATGTTTGTGTGCAGCGTGCCACACTAAAATTGTGTTTTTAAGAAAGGGATTTTTTGTATGTTTTTTAAGTCTTTTTTCATCTGAAGAGTATAGATAACTGTGTAGAGACAGCTCTGGAACAGATTCTTGTTCAATGTTTACCCAAGCTAGGGGTGAATTATAAAAGTAATGTGAGGCTGATGTCAGCTGAGCAGCCATATAGTACCACTTGAGGTTTGGAACTTGAAGACCCCCTCTTTCATAAGGCTCATATAGTAATTTTAGGCGTAGTCTTGCTTTCCTATTGTTCCAGATAAACTGACTGAACAACTTGTTTAAATTATCAAAGAATGTTGCTGGTAGTGGCAGAGGAAGTGTTTGGAAAAAATACAGACATTTTGGTAAAATTGTCATTTTTATAACATTTATTCTTCCCACCAATGATATGGGTAAAGTAGACCACCTGTCTAATAGCTTAGACACTTCATCTACCAGGGGATCATAGTTTGATGGTATTATTTTGTTAAGATCTGGTGTAATTTTAACACCTAAGTATTTAAAGCCTTCTGTAATTGTTGTAAATGGTGTGGTTATGGGTGGGTTTGTCCTTTCTTTCTCATTTAGAAACATTAATACAGATTTAGAATTATTAATTTTGTACCCAGAGAACTTTCCAAAATCCTCTAATAATCCTGTCAGATTTAGAATGCTACTCTGTAAATCTGTCAAAAAAAAATATGATGTCATCCGCAAATAAAGAAATAAGGTGGTCTCTCCTACCAATTCTTATGCCTGATATTCCTGCATGTGATCTCACTGCTACAGCCAAAGGTTCTATTGCTAATGTAAATAACAGTGGTGACAAAGGGCACCCTTGTCTTGTTGATCGCTGTAGGTTGAAAGGTTTTGAAATATTGTTGTTAGATAAAATTTGTGCTGCGGGATTTGTATATAATAGTCTAATCCATTGAATAAATGATTCACCCAATCCATATCTGGGAAGCAATTCTAAGAGATAGTTCCATTCTATTCTGCCAAATGCTTGGCGTGCATCTAGGGATAACATTGCCGTATCCTTTTTGTTATGTTTCTCATGTAGTATATTTAAACTCTTCTAATGTTGTGATAACCTTGTCCATTTCTCACAAAACCTTGTTGGTCATCAGATATCAATTTAGGTGAATGTTTGTCTGTCTAGTCTTCTAGCAAGAGCCTTACATAATATCTTGGTATCACATCCCATGAGACTAATTCCCCTATAGGAGGAACATTCAGTTGGACATTTATTTGGTTTTAATAAAAGAGTTATAGTGGCTATTCTCAATGAATCTGGGAGCATGCCTTGTTCATATGATTCATTATACATATCTAATAGTGGTTGTACTAATCTACTTTTAAATTCTTTATAAAATTCTATAGGCAGCCCATCTGGCCCAGGTGCTTTACCACTATTCATATCTCCTATAGCCTCTATAAGATCCTCTATTGTCAGTGGATTATTAAGCATTGCTGCATCTTCCTCTGATAATGTCTGGAATTGTAACTGGTCAAGAAAAGTGTCTTGAGCTTCTTCATTTCCGTTGTATTCAGATTTATATAACAACTCATAAAACTCTCTAAAGTTATCATTTATCTCTTTAGGGTCTACTGTTAAATTACCTGTTTTTGACTTAATGCTATGGATTGCCCTTTCAGCTTGTGTTTTCTTAATTTGCCAGGCCAGTAACTTTCCTGCTTTTTCACCTTGATCATAATATGCTTGCTTAGTCCACATTAAACTCTTGGCTACTCTTTCAGCAGTCAGTTTATCATATTTAGTTCTCATAATAGTCAGATTTTGTAATTTTTTGGGATCTCTGTCTTGATAGAATTCACTCTCTATGGTTTTAATTTGTTTTTCTAATAACTGTATTTCTTGTTTGTATTGCTTATTTTTGTTACTGGTGTAGCTTATAATTTCCCCCCTTATGTATGCTTTAAAAGCTTCCCATCTAATACTAGCTGTTGTTTCATTCTTATTTAATTCAAAATACACGTCCATAGAATTCTCTATAAATTTGACAAAGTTTGGATCCTTTAACAAAAAGGATTGTAATCTCCATCTTTTTGGACAATACCCAATAGAGATAATATTATATACATACCATCAAATCTGACAGTTTTACGACCTTGACAGCTGTAGAAAACTGCTCTCTTTCTCTCTTCAAATATTATTTCACTTCGTGTCCGCAGGCCAACGGTCAGGGGGTATCAATTTACATTGACAGTGTTTTTACAGGGGTTTGACAGGGGTTTGTTACACAAACTGGCCAATTGACCAAGTCAGTCAGACGATCAGTTAAGCATCTGTTCGGTAAAACGAGCCACAGAGCTCTGCTCTTCTTAATGAAAAAAGATTTCCAATCACATACACACACACACGCAGTTATATAAAAGAAAACTCAATGTGATATTGAAGCTGGTGATATCTGTATAAACTTGTAAAAGTAGCAGAGAGAGAAAACTGCTCTATTCAGTCTCAACGGTCAGGGGGGTATCACTTTACATCGACAGTGTGTAGGGGTTTTGTTACACAAACTGACCAGTTGACCATGACCACCTGTTCGGTAAAACGTGCCACAGACCCTGCTCTTCTGTCAAAAGATTTTCAATCACAGTTATAATATAAACTCGATGTGATATCTGTATAAACTTGTAAAACATTAATTACTGTGGAGAGCTAGTATGTGTGTAGTGTTTTCTTACAAAACACAGTATATTGAATAAGCAGAGAGAAAACTGTTCTCTCTCTCTCTGAACTAGTGTTAATATTGCAAATGAGTTCACTTGGCTTTAGTCCTAACATGCTGTGTACATTTTCATACAAACTTCAGGGTACGTGTCAAATAAACAAATAAACTGTCACAGCTTAGCTCCAGTCAAGTTTAAGTTCTATTAATCAATCGATACCAATAGGATCTATCTATCCATAATGGGTTTTCTCTGTAACTTTCAACCTCAACATATAGCAGATTCAGGTATACACTTGATTTCTATTTTAATCGCATAGTGTTTGAGGTAATAAAAAACAAGTTTGTGAAATTTGTTTACACAATTAGTTTGAACATAAAAGTACACATAAGGAAGGAGAAAAAACCCAAGGAAAAAACCATGCTGGCAATGACTCGTTTGAACGCTGGCAGGCGTTTAATCATGACCCCTGTGTACATCCCAGGGGTGTCGGCGGACAAGGTGATCTCGCACGAGCCTACGCTGAAGCCTATACCCGAGTTGAGTTGGTGGCTGAATGTCCCCCGCGTCAGGAGCCCGAGTCTCCGATTCTGGAGATGGAGGGATCAACCCAGACCTTGTCTCCTCTTCCTGATACCCCGGTGAGTCCAACCCCTCCTTCACCCGTGGATGAGAGTACGGTGGACGGGTTGATGTCAAGTTTGATCCTGAAAATGGTGAAAGCTGCATTCAACTATCTGCTCAAACTCCTCGTCAACAAGATCCGGAAAGAGGAATGCTACGGTTGCACAGTTGACCATCCAAGTCAGAGACAGCATGAGTGTTTGGACATCCTTGAAGAAGACTTCTTCGAAAGCAATGCTCGGATGAGAGAGATTAGAGAACGACTCCTTAACCGTAATTTCATTCCAGGCGTCAACCAATTCTTGAACATGTATGACATCCATGTGGAGGAATCGAGAGTCTCAAAAATTGTAGAAACTCTGATGACCAACATACATTACCCTGATGAGGAGGAGGATGACAACTTTTGAGCGGAGACTCCTTCAGAAACAACCTTGAGACTCTGGGTAGCTTCTGGGAGTGTGTTGAATAGTTTTCTACATGCCAGTAGTACTACTGTTTTTTATATTTTAACAATACTCGAGAGGAACCTCTTTTTTTGTAATAAGAAAAAGTGTACATGTTTTTGAAAACATTGTAGTTAGTCTTGTGTGATTTTTTTATTTACTCGTGTTTTTATATTGACTCATGTTTTAAAATACTGTTGTTGTGATTTTTTATTTACTCATGTTAGTTTTATACAGTTTTTCTATATAGCGTTGTTAGTTTTATACTGTTTTCTATATAGTGTTGTTAGTTTTTTTTTCGGATTGTTTTTGGATTGTTTTTCTATATAGTATTATTAGTTTTGAAACACAGTTGTTTACTCATACTGATGGTGAATAAAAAACTTCAACTAAGTACTTTTGTGTGTCAGCATGTCAGTGAAGCACTTGATGAAGAAAGTCTATTACGACACTCTTAGATACCTCGATGTGTTACAGGACTTGGTAAAAAGCTATAATCATAGTTATCATAGTAGCATTAAAATGACCCCTATGCAGGTCAACAAGGAAAATACCTCACAAGTGCTCCAAAACTTGTACGGTAAACGTTCTACGGTTGTTCATAAGAGGAAATTCAAGAATGAATACACCCCACCCATCGTAATGAATACACCCCACTCATCATAATCTTTGAGTTTATACACCGGTGGTGTATGTATGGTATGTAGCAAAAAGGTTTGGTTGGAACTGGGTTCACCTGGGTCTTTCTGTGTGGAGTTTGCATGTTCTCCCTGGGTACTTTGGTGTCCTCCCACCCCATAAACATGTTCTTTAGGCTAATTGGTAAAGGTAAACCCCACCTAGGCTTAATATACATTAACCATAATGTAATTCTGAGAAATAAATCAGTCTAACTAATATGTATGTATGTGGCAGTGAGAAAAAGCTGCTTGCACTGGAAAAGCGTTCAACTGCCCTTTAAGTTGGGAGTATTATGGTGACATTGGGGGTTGTTCATGGTTTTGATAGTAAACACTAAGGCAAATTAGTGCTCTCTAAACGTCTCTGAAATTATCAATTTAAAGACATCTTTTTTGCATTCTGAAACCTCCTGCGCTGTAAAAAAAAAAAAAAAAAATCCTAATTTTATAGTAAATAACTAAATTTGTACAGTAGTTTTTCTGTTTTCTAAAAATAGTCTACAAAACTGTAAAATAACAGACATTTCTTGTAAATTTAACAATTTCTTGTAAATATAACAACACAGTTGTTTTTAAAAGTATTGTACCAGTAATGACAAACTATGTTCATTTCTCTTTTTTAACAGAAAAATTACTGTATTATTATACATTATCTTTCCTGCTCTCTTAAATTATAGTCAAATCTTCATAAAATGACAATAATTATCTGTAAGTAAATATGAAGCTTGTTAAATCAAGGTTTATGTCCATATTAACAATCTCATGTCTTTTTGTGTAATTTTAAGGAAATTCTCATTAGTTTCACATTTATGTGTAATTTTATGTTCAAACTAATTGTGTAAACAAATTTCACAAACTTGTTTTCTATTACCTCAAACACTATGCGATTAAAAAAGAAATCAAGTGTATACCTGAATCTGCTATCTGTTGAGGTTGAAAGTTACAGAGAAAACCCATTATGGATTGATAGATCCTATTGGTATCGATTAATTCATAGAACTTAAACTTGACTGGAGCTTAGCTGTGACAGTTTATTTGAAATTGTTGAAAAATGAATATGTACCCTGAAGTTTGTATGAAAATGTACACAGCATGTCAGGACTAAAGCCAAGTGAACTCATTTGCAATATTAACTCTAGTTCAGAGTAACATACAGGTTCAGGTTCCTTTAATGATATCACAAATAGATTTGTTTTGCACAGTAGTAATTGATAGTTGATAGTAAACACTGATGCAAATTAGTACTCTCTAAACTTCTCTGAACTTATCCATTTAAAGACATCTGTTTTGCATTCTGAAACCTCCTGCACTGTAAAAAAAAAAATCCTAATTTTATAGTAAATAACTAAATTTGTACAGTAGTTTTTCTGTTTTCTAAAAATAGTCTACAAAACTGTAAAATAACAGACATTTCTTGTAAATTTAACACTTTCTTGTAAATATAACAACACAGTTGTTTTTAAAAGTATTGTACCAGTAATGACAAACTATAGTCATTCTCTTTTTTAACAGAAAAATGACTGTATTATTATACATTATCTTTCCTGCTCTCTTAAGTTATAGTCAAATCTTCATAAAATGACAATAATTATCTGTAAGTAAATATGAAGCTTGTTAAATCAAGGTTTATGTCCATATTAACAATCTCATGTCTTTCTGTGTAATTTTAAGGAAACTCTCACTAGTTTCACTCTACACACATACTAGCTCTCCACAGTAATGAATGTTTTACAAGTTTATACAGATATCACATCGAGTTTCTATTATAACTGTGATTGAAAATCTTTTTACAGAAGAGCGGGGTCTGTGGCACGTTTTACCGAACAGGTGGTCATAGTCAACTTGTCAGTTTGTGTAACAAAACCCCTACACATTGACGAGGTAAACTGACACCCCCTGACTGCTGACCTGCGAACTCGCTTGTTAAATCAAGGTTTATGTCCATATTAACAATCTCATGTCTTTCTGTGTAATTTTAAGGAAACTCTCACTAGTTTCACATTTATGTGTACTTTTATGTTCAAACTAATTGTGTAAACAAATTTCACAAACTTGTTTTCTATTACCACAAACACTATGCGATTAAAATAGAAATCAAGTGTATACCTGAATCTGCTATATGTTGAGGTTGAAAGTTACAGAGATGTTGCGCCTCTGGCCAGTCACTAAGTGATGTCACATTGTGTAGAAGTACTTACATGCTAAAGAATCTGATAAATGTCAAATGAGAAAAGTTAGAAAATACTGTATTGCAATAGTCCAGGCAGTAAGTAGTATATTTAAGAATGGCGATCTTTAAGTTCTTTAAAGAAGTAACATACTTTAAATTTTAAATCTCAATAGCAGAATTTATTTTGCTGTATGACATTTAGTGCAAGACATAGTATTAAAATCTACATCAAAGATTTCAGGACTACTGAAATGCCAGTGATGAGCCACACAGTGGCAGAGTGGTTAGGACAGATGGTCAACATACTGTAGTGATCTGGCAGGTCCTTCTGAGTCGTTTCCCAGCATCCTTTGCAGCCCTGGTTGTTTAGGTGCTTATCTGTATTTGTTTGTTAGCTATTTGATTTAATGCTGCCGTGTAAGGTCTGTTGCTGGTTTGACTCCCTGTTGATTCATACCCCTTACATTTAACATGTTAATTTGTGTCAACCTGAGTTAAGTCTGTCTGTGTTTGAAAGAGTACCCGTGAGTTTGTTTAATAAAGTGTGTAAAAAAAAAAAAAAAAAAAAAGGAAAGTTGAGAAAATATTCCCTTTGCTAGCGCCATGTCTCTGTCAGATGTTGCAGACCCAGGGATCCACTACAATACAAAGGCTACAGTCTTTTGGGGGGGGGGGGGGGGGGGGGGGGTGACAGCTGTCAAGGTTGTAAAACTGTCAGATTTGATGGTATGTATATAATATTATCTCTTATGAAGTCACTTTGGTTGTAATGGAACCGTAAGTGACTCAACCTTCTGCTGTCAGTAAAATGGGGTTGTGGTTACAGCTAGAAGGTGCCATCAGGCCTCAGCTGCGGCTTCTCGAGCTTGTCGCCCTTGTGTTTTCGGTGGTTTTCTCTGGGGACGCTGGCTTCCTCTCACAATGCAAAATAATGCGTCAGGTTCAATGGGTAAAACTGAACAGTCTGCTAGTGTGAGTGAACACTTGCTTGTCACCGTGTTGATCCCGTCATGGACTGGTGACCTGACAGTATCGTTTATAAAAAGATTTTGCATTTTAGTGACTGAGACCATAAATGCAATAGGAAAATTTTTAGTAAGTTGAAAAATTAAGTAAGAAGTTAGGTATTTATTCTCTAACAGTCCTGGATAATTGGAATTTCTTTTTGCAGCCACCAGTCATGCTCCATTAGCCATTAAAGAGAATGCAAAGTCAAAGTTAAATTTATTAATATCTCACATTAAAAAAAAAAAAAAAAAGTCTTGACATTCAAATAAAATGAAAAAGTATGAAACAATAAAATGTTATAAAATATGAAACACAAACAAAAGGACAAAAAAACCTCCCATTAAGTATATCAATATGTTTGAGTCAACTGATCCACAACTCAGGAACATCTATGAAAACTTTATTGAAAACTGTACCTCTGATACAAACATGTTAAACCAACAAGATAAAATTGCATCAAAGAGGAGCTATAAAGTCTATAACATTACTTAAATCCAAAACTTAAATCCATGCTAAACTTTAAAAAGAAGATGAATTGGATTTTTATGGTCATTCATTTTCCTTCTTCTTTATTCTTCATGAGGATGAGCTTTCCTGGAAAGACAAAAGAAAAATTTCACCAACTAAATTCAACTAATTTTAATTTTGTAACTTGTAACTGACAACTTTAAAGGTACTAATTATTTGATCATGTCTGTATCATCAAATATTATTTTAATATGATGGTGTACAGTACACAAAATTGGCTTGTTATTCTTTCAATCTTGACACAGCATCATCTTACTTGGAAAAAGCTTGACTGAAAGAATTTATTGGAAAAAAGCAACGACAAGCTTGTCAGCAGATCTCAGCACGACCCTCTAGTGTCCTTCATGAAAGTGGCCAGTCTTTCAAGCTTTCACAGTTAGCATTTCTAACCTCAGTGCACTGCCAAAGTATTTCCAGAAAAGCTTGTTGTGTAGAATAATTGAGTTTTTCCTACTGAACACTTCCTGATGAGATTATGTGCTATTACACCCCCAGAAATCTTTTTTTTTTTTTTCCCCGTAGACACAGCAGCTGAAACATTCACCATCTAGTTTCTGCAGATTTCGAAGTCTTTTACTGGCTTCATCCATCCAGTTTCCCTCAGCAGAATGCTTCTCCTCCAGAGGATTTCCAACAAAAACCAGGTCTATGAGGTATGGTAGGTCAGCCAGCCTCAGAAACTCAGCTTTGTAACACACACACACACAAAAAAGAAGTCATACATCACACCAAGTGTCACACTGTGGACTTAACAAATCATTAAAAAATTAACTCCAAAAAGATGATATTGCATTTTGAGCTAACGTGCTGTGTCATGAGTCCATGACTTCTGGTCTCGATTCCTGCGTGTTCGAAGGCCACAGTTTTGTTATCGTTCAGGCTCCAACAAGTCTGCTAAGTTTTGACGTGGACGTCTAGAGAACTTATCCAAGGTCCTGATGTTTTCATGTGATGTTTAAAGGCAACTGTTTCCTACTGAGACTTTGTCATTCTGAACCATCCAGCATTCTGTAATGACCTCTCTGAATTTGCATGCAGACTTGGAGAATAAAACTCCGTTTTGCACCTCCGTTGGTTGTCAGTGCTTTGTTTAACAACCGAATTGACTGCATCACCAGAACACAATTAGAGTATAATTTGAGTGTATTCTAATGAGTAAGATATGCCCAAATTCTGGCATAACAGATATCAAATTAGAAAGCTTCAATAGTTTAAAAAACTGGCTTGTGTAAATGTTAATATGTTGATCGTGTTTATAAATGTAGCATACACCAATCTTTGACGAGGTTGTTGGACATCCAGAGAACTTTTAGTTTCTTCAAGACGTTGATTCCCTTCAGTCTCTCTATCGGATTATAAGAAATTTACAGCTCCTCAAGTGTGTGTCCCCTACTGCCTCCTGCAAACAGAGACAAAGGTGATGCAGAACAGTAAAAGTAGGAATGACAAGTGACTGAGAATACCTTAAAAGCATTTAAACATATGCCAAATTTAAAAAGAAAAAAGAGATGTAAGAAGGGAAATGGCTTGTAAATTTAATTAGCTGGCATTCATTTAAATCTGCTTTAAATATGCTTAAATATGCAGTGAAAGAGGACATGAACTTAGTTGGTGTGAGAGAAGAGAATGCAGAAGATAGTTAGATGGAGGTGGATGAGTCGTCGCTGTGGCAACCCCTGAAGGGAAAACCCGAAGAAGATTCACTTAAATATGCATGTGACTTACCAGCCCCCCAAGAGTCTTTGTATTATTTCTGCCTAATGACAATATCTTTAAGTTCTCTGCAAGGACACAAAATTGAATTATAGTGCCATTTTCCATCTGTGAACAGAGCATGCATTTTGAGAGAATTATGTATTGTTACATAAACATAATTTATGTAGTCAATACTTACTCAGGCCATCGAGGTGGGTTATTTTCTTAATGCAGTTTGTGGACATAGACAACTTCCTGAGAAGGGTACAATGCAATATATATGAGTGGATTTATTCTGTTATATTTGTAATTAGGGCTGGGCAAGATAATGCATTATTATCGCATTAATTCATTTATTTATTAGCGCCCACATTTATGCGCATTAATGCATGTTGCTCATATGTTTTTGTTTTGAAAAGTCTGTTGCTGGCTGCTGCGGAACCAGAAGAGAATTGGCAGGTAAACATGCGGAAAAGCTAAAACAGACATGGAGACGGTAGTTAAGTTACAGAACATTAACATGGACATTTTCATTTTAAAGTTCTCCCAGATGGTGGATTCAACAGAAACAAGGTTATCTGTAACAACTGCCAAGTTGAACCCCTGTTAAAGGTTTCTGCTGTTACCTCAGAAATTGCCTGTTTTAATATTTTGATTGTGGCTCAGGATTTTGTTAATAGACTTTTTTTTATTTTTCATAAAAACAGGATGACATTAATGCCCTGGCAGTGGCAATAAGCTTTATTATATTTTACATTATTTAAGATGAGATTTACACTAATTATGTGTTACTGACAAGAAGTAATGATGTTAAAAGTGTTTGAACAACAAATGTTATGGCACTTTAGTTCATATGGCAGCAGAACATTTAAATAAGTGACCTTTACACTACTTTTGCATTCATTATTTGATTTTGCATATGCAATGTGATTAATCGTGGTTAATCAGGGAAATCATGTGTTCAATCACGATTAAAAATGTTAATCGTTGCCCAGCCCTACTTGTAATAGTTGCTGAGATTGAGAAAATGTTTTGTTGACCATGATGGGAACTTATAAAAAATGTTCATGTGTTTGTTGTGGAGAGGAATAAGGCATCTTAGATGGTCTCTGCAGCTCAAAAAGGGGATTTATTTAGACAGTCCAAACACATACAGCCATGCTAAAGCGATCCCAGAAATCCCAGCCTATTATGTTATTGTGTCCATTTTATAGTGAGGTTTTTCCAGTGATGTTTATGTGAAAGTCCTGGCCTTGTGGCTGCACTGTGACGCACATTTTTATGAACTTGCGTCACTAGATACAAAAGCTTGGGTGATATGTGAGTGTTGGAAGTTCAGTATCAAGTATCAAGTTGTTTGTATCTTCAAATGTTTTAAATTTATTTTTCCCGTTGTTTTTTTTTTTTCCTTTTTTTCATGAAGAGATATTTAAAAATGTTTGTTCTTCCTGCAGACACGGCCCCAAATACTCCGTCACTCCAAGGTTACCAACCAGCTAACACAGATTAGATAAAGCCGATTCTTTGGTCAGTATGCAGCATCATCCTCTCACACACAACTTTTGAGCAAAATACAATCTTATCCATTAAGCTAACAAAACAACAATATCTCTTTTCTCTGTCCCCAGTGCAGCTGATGTCTGGGTGAGAGTAAACTGCAACAGGATCACTTATTCTCTTGTTGAATAATTATCCTCGTGAGACAATAAGAGAGAGAGAGAGAGATCTGACTCCATCAAGATCCAAAGATTTTCTAAACAATTCTACTAATAATATCTCTATATGGATTAATGGGCCCCAATTAGAACTGGAATTAGTATTTCAAATTATTTGATACTTGATACTGAACTTCCAACAGTAACATATCACCCAAGCTTCTGCATCTAGTGAAGCAAGTTCATAATAATGTGCCTCACAATGCAAGCACAAGGCCAGGACTTGATATTCCATGACAAGAAGTGAGGATAAACTTCTACATAAACATCACATCCAAGATGCCTTATTTCTCTCCATAACATGTCTAAGGTTGATACCTGAAGAAAACATCACAGGAATAAGCTGTAATTTATTTTAACATCACTGTTTGATGTTTCTTTGATCGACAGCTTTTTGCTCCTTAAAAGAAACAAACCATTAACACACATGTAAACTTTAATTTGTTTTTGTGGAAAATATGAACCTTTGATGAAGGGTGTTGATCATCCCAAGTGCATTCAACAAAAGCAATGAGATTTTTGAAAATAAGAAAGAACTATGTATGTACCATCACTGATCTAAAATGAACTTAGGAACAGAACAAAGGAACCATAGCAATAAATTATTGATATAAGCCTCTGTGTCCTAACTGACTTACTCGCAGTTGGTGAGTGGGGCGAGAGAATCATCCATCTCTTCTAGAGGTGGCATCTGAAAAAGCAGTTTTATCTCTTTGGCCTCAGACACTTTCTCTCCTGACGTTTCCTCCTGCACAAACACAAAAACTGGCATGTGCAGCACATACACCTAAGTATGTGCACAAACAAATACCTATAACCCTCAGGTGTATGGTATGGTGTCTGTGTTGCCACTCACCCATTTTCTCAGTGCTTCTCTCACAGTCGTTGTTTTGGCCTGAAAGTAGTCAATTTTCAATCAGTTCGAGTCTGGATTATATTGTGATGACGAAAAGCACACATGTTAAGTACCAAGGACATGTTTGGAACAGAATAATAAAAACACACACCTACAATAAAGATCTTGAATTTATGCCATCTCCATAATTATCATTCTTATTTCGGGGCTTCTGCTCCGACGCACGACCGACAAATGTATGGCATAGTTTGGATAACGAAAACATACACATGTATCCACACCACTGGGACTAAAATGATATTAGCCAGCTATCAGCTAACTCGCGAATTAAAAAGCGCTTACAGCGACAACAATGTTTCAAGTAGCCTGAAATATAACTCTCAGACTGCATGTTTGTTCAGGTGGCAAGAGCTACTACCCAGGGCTTAAAGTTAAAAAAATCCTGAGCCTGAACTTTTTTCCGGTGGTGCAGTGGATCCAATGCATACACCAGGTCCCGACGGCATCCCCGGACGGGTACTGAGAGCCTGCTACAACCAGCTAGCCGAGGTGTTCACCAACATCTTCAACCTGTCCCTGAACCAGTTGACTGTGCCCACCATCTTTAAGACCTCCACCGTAGTCCCCATCCCAAAGACCCCCGCAGCATCATGCCCAAATGACTTCCGGCCCATAGCACTCACATCAGTCATCATGAAGTGCTTTGAGAAACTCATCCAGAAACACATCTGCAGCTCTCTCCCCGGTAGGTCAGCAGCTTCAAGTTCCTGGGCATCCACATCACTGAGGATCTGTCCTGGTCACTCCACACAGACACTGTGGTGAAGAAAGGCCGGCAGCGACTCTACTTCCTGAGGAAGCTGAGGAAGTTTGGCATGAACACCAGCCTCCTCACTAACTTCTACAGGTGCACCATCGAGAGTCTGCTGACGGGCTGCATCACAGTGTGGTATGGGAACTGCACTGCCCAGAGCCGCAAAGCACTACAGAGGGTGATGCGAGCAGCAGAGGACATCACAGGCAGCAGCCTCCCCCCCATCCAGGACATTTACCACAGCAGGGGTCTGCGTAAGGCACAGCGCATCACCGAAGACCACACACATCCAGCACATGGACTTTTCCGTCCGCTACCATCTGGCAGACGGCACAGGAGCCTGCCCGCCCGCACAAAAACTGAGGGACAGCTACTACCCCCAGGCCGTCAGGTTACTCAACTCCAGTTAGCACCTTCACTCTGCCAAAAGGACTCTTCATACAACATGTCACTACATGCTTCACTACCTCAATGTCATATCCTGTGATAACAACTGCTTTAAACAATGTGCAATACTCCACTATGTGCAATATACCATATGTACCATTCATGTGAAATGAATGTTTACTTACTCATCCCATGCACCTTACACTGCGACACTTTAGATAATGTTAACACTTTAATATCTTTTTATATTCTACTTTATTGTATATTTTTTCTTTTTTTCTGAAAATGTTATAGTATATATTGTTGAAATACACTCTGTTTATACTGTATCACTCTGTGTATATTGTATCTCATATTATCATTATTATCACTATTATCATATTATATACATATTATATACATAATTACATACCTATATTATATTATACAATTACAATCATATTATTATATGTATACTGAGTATCTATACTATACTATATCACATTATATATACACTTACATTAACTCTACTTATACTATCATTATTATTATTATATTACACACTGTGACCTACTGTACACTTACCGCATATGCTTGAAATGTTTTCATTGCATATTATGTTGGAATTCTCTACTGTGTAGACTGTATTTTTATCTTATTTTTTTCTTTTACCAGTATTCCCTCGGCGAGTCATAAGCGGTTCTTTCTCCCAGCAAGCATTTCATTGCGTCCTTGACCCTGTGTTAACTATGCATATGACAAATAAAAGGCTGGAATCCTTGAATCCCTTTAAGAGTTACACGTTATAGGCAATTTGGCAAACAACATTTTTGGCATTGTATTTAGTAATGTACAAGATGACCTTCAATTTAAATGTGAACTTTAGAAAGTAAAGGTTATTAGATCATAAATGAAAACATGTGAAACTGAGTCAAGCCAATTCATCTGATTCATTTAACAACCATTTAATTCAGTAAAGGGCAATTTGTACAAAAAAAACCCAAATATATAAATTGCAACTTTTCCATCGTTTTGGGTTAAAACAATGGCAAATTAAGTTATAGGAAATGTCAAGGTAGTTCTCTACCTTTCCCGGGTAGTGACCTGTAAACGCTCAAACAGATAAATGCATCAGAAAATTAGTCACACAAGTTGAGTTCTGCCCCTGGTTTGTGCAGGCTGGTTTTTATTGGCATTTTGGATACACCCAGGCAAAGCCTGTTTTAGCAAGGGTTTTTTTTTGTTAAACACTGATATACGAGCGGTTAAGCGATCGTAAATGATAAATCGTGTTGCGCAAAAAAAACGAGCACACACGTATTTTCAAGTCACAAACAGATCAGTCATCGCGGCCGCTACGTCCGCTGTGGCTCCCGCTTAACGGCTAGTTTGTCGGAGCGCGCGGACTGCTGCTTTATGGCCGGCGTCTCCTTTGCGACGTTGAAGAGCTTTTTTTGCCACTAGATGCATAGACTAGCTTCTCAACATAAAAACAGGTACCAGGCTCCCTCAGCTTCTGGCACTCAAACGGCTAACCGTCTCTCCACCCTTGTCCTCTATCCTGCCCAGAGACATTTGAATGTTCCCGCCACTCAAACAACTAACGGCTCATCTCGGATGCTGCGTTCTTGACCACTCAGAGATTACGTGTTTGTGTATGTGCATTACCCCTGAATCATAGTCAAACGCCGGAGATCCGGCTCGGTGTCGGAATACTTTAAGCCCTGTACTATCACATTAATCACCAAATGACCAAGCAAATGCTCCGAAAGTACACCCAGTTACCATATTGACGGTGGATGTCTAGTCTTGTTGCTATGGAACTGGCAGTTACAAGCTGCGCCTGCGAAGTTGCTGTTTTTTTTTCTTCAGAAGTGATGCACACATACATAGATAAGGAGTAAAGTACAATAGCAGTTGACGCCTATAGACTACAGATCATAGGCGGAAATCCCAGGGGGGGGACACAGGGGACGTGTCCCCCCCCCCTTCCAATAAGTTGTCCCCCCCAAAAAATCATTGTAAGCACACAAAAACAATTGAATAATAATATAGTCATGTTCAATAAAAGTACAACACAAGCGCTGCAAATTATAAACGTAAAAACCTTTTTTTTTTAATTGTTGAAACATTGTGACCCCCCCCCTTATTTCTCAAAGTGGTTTAGTCCACATGCTGTTTCTAACGGGAGGGGCTACCGGCAGCTCCGTGTCAGCGAGCAAACGATTGTGCACATGATGGCAGACTGTACTGAGTGATGTATGAAAACCAGTAAGTCATTTATCACACCACTTGTGAACATGAAAGTGACATTTTTCTTGCTTGGTCCGAAATCAGCCTCTCTCTTTTTATTTTTGTTTTTTTAATCAGCACGCCAGTAAGCAAATAGCCTAGCACAGCCATTCCCAAACTTCAGAATACCAAGGCCCAATTTGAAATGTGAAAAATCTCTGCACATTGTCCGAAAAATCACAACTGTGATCAACATACAGGACAAGGAACCGATATCAATATAAAGGGTAAAAAAAATAAGGTGACACTTGTCATATTAAGTTAAGATGACAGTAGAATAACACTTAACTGGTTTGTTTTATTACTTCTTAATGTTTTTTTAATCATGTCATGAATATTTTACAGTAATTAAAAACATATCTAAAAAAGATCGAGGATTTAAAACACATTTGTTTAATTTTAATGACCCCTCACGGCCCACCTGCAGTACCGCGACGGCCCACCAGGGGGCCGCGGCCCACACTTTGGGGATCCCTGGCCTAGCAAATAGCCGCCTATTTTTTTCATGCCCCCCCCAGGAAATACTCTCTGAAATTTTACTGTTTATTGTCCCCCCCCCAAAGCAAATTGGATTTTCGCCCCTGCTACAGATAGTCTATATTACTATAAATATATTATAATGTGATCATAAGACCATTAATCATTGACCAAAGCTCAATTATTCTTTCAGAAAGAAAGATATGACAAGCGCATTTAATATAAAGTAGTACATCTGGATGTGTATCACAGATGTTCTTAACTCTGTTAATATTAACATCTCAGATACGCACAGAGAAATCCTTCCTATCCTCAACTGTTATTTCAGATATCAATAATGTCATTCCCCAAGGGCAAACGAAGTGGATGAATCTTATCTATGGGGTTCCCTATAGAGCTCAGCCTTTTTGTGCTAGATGTGCCTGCAGAGGAACATGTAAGCTGGTCCAGAGGAATGTTGTGTAGATGCCCTGAGATCAACTGGTTTCTATAGAAGCATCTATTATCAGTGCTGGGTCAAAAGCAAATTGTGGATGCAAGACTAAAAGTATAGGACAAAATACAATTATGGTTTACATACCTGGACTATCCAGATTACAAGTATTTGAGTTTTCACAGACATGACCACCAGTGAGTTCACAAACCTCAAGATTACTCCAAGAAGCAGAGGGGAACTGCTGAGAGCTGCTATCATGGACCTTTATAGACTGAAGGAAGAAAGGCAACTCCAAACACCTATTGTCACTTTCTGTGAGTTCATTTTAAAAAAGTAGTTGTGGAAGGAAAACTTGTCAAAAGTCAAATTTACAGTGGCTTTGAATTTACACTTCTTTAAACAGTCTTCGGGAGGCTGTAGTTGCTGTTTTATTTAGAAAGAAAATTTGGTTTTGAATTTTTTTCTTACAGAAACAGACTGACTCCATGGTTGGAAGACTTGATGCATTAATTGAAAGACCAAAGGCTTGTTTAATGTAGTTGCAATACATACTGTAAGAAAATAAATAAATTACAATTCAGTTTAAGTGCGATTGTTGAAAATGTTCTGATAAATTGAGCACAAAATGTCGCACAAAAGGAAAGGTAGATTTTGAGAGGGAACTTATATCTGTCAGCATATTTTCAAGGATTTTCATTATTTTCTTTTAAACATTCTATCTTCTATAAAACATTTTCTGTGTTGTTTGAAGTGCATGAGGTTTATCTGAGCAATTGCAGAGGCAGAAGACTTTCTCTACTCATTTTGGACCCTGTGATTTCTCTGCAGAAAGGCTCTGGTGAGGCCCATTGTTTTGAATGTGTTAAACTACTCCACCTTCCCGTGATTAGGCAATCAACACCTCAAAGCTGAGTTTGTTTGTTTTTTTTGGCACTAGTGGCCTTTATTTGCAGTAGAGGCAGACAGGAAAGGGGGCAGAGAGAGGACGGGAAAGACATGCAGCAAAGCGTTGACGAGCTGGAAGTCGAACTCACGATTTCTGCACCGAGGACTCTGTACATGGGCCGCCCACCCTAACCACTGGGCGGACCTCAAACCTGAGTTTTGGATGCTGATGTTAGTTCAGAACTAGTGTATCTTCATAAACAAGACCCATTAGTTGAGAGCCAAGCATACACAGCATGATCTTGGTTACTCAAGCTGAAAGGAAATAATACCACCAAAACCAAAGGAGCCCATCAGTAAAAACCACTGGACAGATCTTAGGAAAATATGAACAAATTCAAGCATATAAGAATAAACAACCTGAGTGTGTATTTGTCAACCCATTTAATCAAATTAAACTTTGTGCTGACATAGTCACTGCCAAGCCCCTCATCAGTGATAAAATAGTATGAAAAAAACATCACATCTCTTCTTTTCTCTCTGACATACACACACACACACACGTACACACACACTCAAACAGAGACACATATTACACAAAAAATTACTGAAAAAAACTGAATTTGGAGAAAACAAAGACAGGTAACATGTGACAAAAAGTGAGTAAAAGAGTGGAAATCCACAACTGCATGTAAGGACTCAGGACCCTCCAGTGTCATGTTGAGGATTTTTTACAAAAAGGAGGCTCAAAAGGAAAACACTGGGAGGAGCTAGCTGTAAACCAGTGAAATATAATGAAATAAAATCTTTCGCCCTCTCAGTTAAAACAGCATTTTGCAATGAGTGATGGTCAACGTGATGCATAAAGATGACAAATCAGCTAAACTGATACCCAGTGACAATAAAATGAAGTTTGACTCAGCTACAACATTGATACAGTTTGTAAAGACAGAGAATGGAGTGAGGCATTCATTTGTTCTCACGCAGGAGTGTTCTGATACCCTTCAAAATAAAATAAAAAGTCACATAAAATGAGAACTTGATGATCAAGGAGGTACAAAAAAAATCATTCACTGTCATCACAGTGCTCAAATTAAGTGTTTTCTTTAAATTTATTCTTCTTACTTTAAATAAAATGTAGTTTTGTAACTCCTCTCCTCTTCCCTCTGAGTCTCATTTGAACAGGACATTCTTTGATCATCATCTAAGTTAACTAAATTTGAGAATAAAACACAAACTCTTGAAGCACATTTCTCATTCCACACTTGCTTCTTCCACATATGCAACTAAACATCTTTCCACATCGCCCACATTTAATTTTGAACCCCCCATTTCCTTATCTGTCTGACCCTTCGCCCTGCACCCTGATACGTCCTACACTCAGTCCCGTCATAGCTCGTCATGAGCAGCAGCTTCATCTGCCTTGAGCTTGAACTCTGCCTCCGTGATCTTCCCATCTCCATTGCGGTCCTGGTTAGAGAACATGTTGTCAATGATGCGGTAAGCGTCAAAGCCTGGAGCTAGGCGGCCTTTTCCCTCATTCACCTGATGTATGATATAGTCAGTAAACTGTGGAGACAGAAAGAGGTTGAGGAGGGTAAACCAAAGGTACACAGATGGTAGCAAAAAAGGGTGTGGGGGAATCACACACAGTACCTCAGAAGGCTCCACCTGCCCGTCACTGTTTCTGTCCATCTCGGCAAAGAGGTCAAGCGACACCTCATCATTCCAGATGAACATGTAGCCCTCAGGAAGTCCTTCCTCCATCTCAACCAACTCGATGTCAAACACCATCACAGCACTCCCTGGAACCTCATCAGCTGCACACACAGATAAACACAATTATCTGTAGTCAAACTGAAACAGTTAAATCGCTTTCTTTACTGATTCTGGCTGATTCCAATTATCATCAGTTCCACACAAAAGCACCTAATCACCTACAAATTAGGGCTGCACGATTATGGAAAAAATGATAATCACGATTATTTGGATCAAAATCACGATTACGATTATTAATCAAGATTATTCAACAATAAAAAATATTTTTTGTTCAGAATGTTATTTAAAATCACGATATGAAATGTAACTAAGAAAGTATTGCATAAGGGATGGACAAATTATATAAAAGGCAATAGCATGAAACTTAGGCGGTCCTAGAGATTTTTGGCCATAAACACCAGCCTGTAAACATGTCTTAGCTTCAAGAACGCCCAAAGGCAGGTCACTACATTGTCCCCTACACTACATTGTACATGGTCACGATTAATCACGATTTTCAAAATTTTAATCGTGGCAACCAAAAATCACGATTTCGATTATTTTTCGATTAATTGTGCAGCCCTACTACAAATCTTCCATGGGCACAGCCCACACACTCAGCTCTCCTGCTCATCCCACAAATGCACGTTCCTTACAAATGTGGCACCCTTTTAAATCAGGCTTTTTAAAGGTCTATGATATTTTGCCAAGAAACATATATGGACGTGTGTGTGCGTGTGTGTGTGTGTCACTTACGGACTCCTCTCTCCCCGTAGCCCAGATGAGGGGGAATAACAATGCGTCTCTTCTCTCCCATGCACATGTCCACCAGTCCATCTTCCATCCCTGGAACCACCTGATTGGCTCCCAGGACGATGTTGTAGGTTTTTCCATAATTATACCTGAAATACATAAAGTAAAAACACACACACATAAAAGAGCAGCATTTTGAAGTCATTATCCATTAAGTGAGAATGCTCAATATATGTTTGTTTTCCAAGTTTTCTGAGTGTATTTATATCAGATGAGGATTTCTATGACCATTATTTCTTTATTTATTTTCTATGCAAGAATTTTTTGTTTTTTTGAAAGACTGAATCTTTTTGTCCAGCATATATACATATTTCTTCAGGTTTTTTGGTTTACAAAAAAAAAAAAAAAAAGGATTGCCTGGTTTAAATCCAGGCATTAAGACAGATTTTAAATATGAAACAAGCGTCCAGGATAACTTGCAATTATCAAGGCTGTCTAAAAATCCTAAATTATTTTCACACCTACATTTCTTTTAATAATATGGAGATTTTATCAGTATGGTTACCTTTCTACATATAGTATGAAAAACATGTGATGACAGTGCTGACAAGACACAACAAACAAAATGTGTTCATGATGTTCAGTACTAACATTAGTAATGCCAGAGAGGGAAAACAAGGCGATGTAATAAGATATTCTGTTGTCCCCAGTGGTATTAAAGTGTCTGACAGAGATTTGTCAGAGGTTTACTCACGTGGAGTCAATATGAGTTCCATCTATCAAAGAAGCATTGTAGTGATATTTGACAAAGTCTCCTTTCTTGGTTTTTTTATCACACTCTTCTGGCTCGAAAGTGACAGTGACCTCAGTCTTGTCTGAAGGGTTGTGAAAGTCAATGATGTGAACGTCAAAGACCAGCACAGCTGAGCCAGGAATCTTAGTACCTGAACAAGTCGTGGTCAGGAGAGAAAGAGAAAGGTTCGAAGATGTATTACTGCTTACAAGGAGGTAGAAAAATTCAGTCAAATAGACAGGAAATCAAAATAGAAAGGAAGTATTTCATATTACATACCTGTGCCCTCCTCTCCGTAAGCTAGGTGTGGTGGGATGGTAATGGTGCGTCTCTCTCCTGTGCAGACTCCAATTAGACCCTCATCCATGCCAGCGATCACGTAGCCTCGACCCACATACGTGTCATAGGTACGATTGCGGGAGTAGCTGTGGAGAAGAAAATCATCATTCAGTGAATTCTCTGCAGATCTAAATTATAGGCTCCTTTAATGAAATTGCTCAATAAATTATCCAGGAGCATTTTTGATCACCACTTAATCCCCTTAAAGATATAACTGTAAAGAGCACACCTCAAAGAAATAACTACAGCTCAATAAATACCCTAAAAACCAGGATGCACAAGTTACAACTAGCAGTTTGCTTTGGAGGATTAATTTCCGTTTTTTTCTTTTAGTATAATGACATATTGCAACAGCATGAACTTCACATTTCTGACATAGAAATATAAGCAGGGGAGGCTTAAGCATATAAATCTGGATAAGTATATGAAATATACCAAATAAAACAGAGACTTTGCATGGTAGGAAGCAAGAAACAATGCAGGGCCATTTCCTGCTTTGACTCATGAGTGAGTGACTGATATCAAGAATAAGAAATGAGGTCAGACCTCCATGATTGTGCAGAACAGACACATTAACGGTGAAAAAGGTGTTCAACTTCCTAAATTTGGCTTTCTTTTAAAAGTGAGACACTTTGATATCTTTCTGTTTTTTTTCCCTCTATCTGTAGTCCAAGCATTTCAAAAGCAACAGTAGAAGCGGTAGAAGAAACATTTTAGAGTTTGCAGTATTACATAGTTCAAATTCCAAAGCTGGCTTTAAGTTTTATTTCTGTTTTTTTGAAGCCTCCAATGCACAGAGCGATGCTGCCACCATGAGGCCGTTAGAGGAACAGCATATGGTAGATCTAGAGGCGGTGTCCAAACGTTTGAGCGTAAATGGCAGGATGGATACATACCTGGAATCGAAAAAAGTCCCGTCCAGGAGGCTGCCATTGTAGTGGTAACGCACAAAGTCTCCAGCCACCGTCTTCCTTGCACAGGACTCAGGCACAATCTGATTAGTCACTGTGATCCCATCTCTGGGGTTGTGGAGGTCCAACAGTACAACATCAAACACCAGAGATGCCTGTCCTGGGATGTCACTGCCTGTAGGGGGAAGATCATGAAAACCGCATAAATATGTTTTCCTTATTCTTCCTATACAAGGAACAACTCCTAAACTGACAAATGTTCATGTTCATTCTTAAATTTGTTTGAATCTGATGTTGTATAATCATTTTATAACTAACTAGGATTATCTTAAAAAAAAAAAAAAAGCTTCTCAGGAAGGCTGAGTCTCTGAAATGAAGACGAGGAAAACTTCATCACTCTTTGAAGGGGATGATCCAGAAATGCTGTCAACTTCTTTGGCTTGAGCTTCATTAAGCTCTTTAAGATGGAATAGGACAAAGTGTAAAATTGTTTCGTGGTCTAATGAATCAATATTGAGGCTCTTTAATGCTGCACAGTGGAAATGTCGTCATCTGTGATGGTCAGGGGTACAGGGGTACAGCTGCACGATGCCAAACTACATTTTATATGTATTACAACAAATGTGTAAATTCAATGATGGATTTCTCAATTTTTTACAGTAAAAGTGTCTGATACTGAGTATGATGGTAGTCAGCATAGTGCTGAAGTGATATGTAACAGTTATTGCCAGGAGATTATGGCAAAATAAAAATGGAGTCCCTCGGAAATTAATGGCTCAATTCAAAAATAGGCATTTTGACAACATTTGAACTTTTAAATTAATGTTTTCTCTTGTATTCCACTAAACCTCTTCTCATTCCATTTTGTCTGTACATATTTGATATTTCTTGCATACACAGTCACAGTGTATCTTCAACAGTAATTCATTATTATTTGTCAGAAATTATCAGTCTTATTGTACTTCAAACTTCTGCCATTTGTCTTTTCTCTAAGGAAATATTTAATCTCATGATGTAATTTCTCCACGACTTGACATTTCAAGTATTTATTTTCAACATTTAACAAAAAAAAAAAAAAAAAAAAACAGAACAGGATTAGTGACATGAGATTACTTGTCAAAACAAGAAAAAGTCCTAAATAACCGCAAATAAAATTAGTGCTGCAGACATTAAAAAAAAAAAAAACACTGGGCATTTTTTTTTATATGACCCGTTACTTGTCTTGTAGTTTTATTTTGGAAACCGGAAATTGACTGATTTGACCACACAAATGCTAATGATGGCTGGCTGGACCACAGTGTTAAAACTGCAGTGTAAAAACACTGAGGTGCGCTGAGGGAGCAACACAGCCACTTATTGAATTGACATGTGACTCAATGTGGGAAAGTATAAGAAAGTTTTTTTTTCCTGAAAAATGTAGGCAAAGCTTTAAAAATAAGTAAGAGATTTATAAAATAGGAATAAATTCTTAAAATGGTTTCTGACAAAAGTGAGGGGTAAAACATTTGCAGATATGCAGCATCGTGTACCACTGCTATATTTGCAGAGGGTGCTGTGACAGCACCTGTTTCTCATCAGTTTCTCTCAAATCAAAACGTTGGATGCTTCCGAGTCAAAAGTGTGAGAGGCTCACCATCTCCGTTCTCTCCGTAGCCAAGCCACGGAGGCATCGTGATGATGCGTCTCTCTCCAACGCACATCCCCAGAAGCCCCTGATCCATACCAGCGATCAGCCAGCCGATGCCGACGTACGTGTCGTAGGTTCGCATCCGGGTGTGGCTGCAGCAAAGAGAGAACGAGCAGACGTTGCAGCGGCGCGTTTCCGACTGTTTGTGAGAATGAGAGGTTACACAAAGAAAACCTGGAATCGAAGAGGGTCCCGTCCAGCAGCGTGCCGTTGTAGTGGTAGCGGACGTAATCAGAAACCTCCACCTTTCTGGAGCAGATGGAAGGCGTGTAGTAAGTGTTGATCTGGACGCTGTCGTCTGCGTTCCACACATCGAGCAGCAGGACATCAAAGTGGAGGATGGAGTCAGCTGGGATGATGTCACCTTCAGAGGAGACGAGAACATCTATTTCAAACAGTACTTTATCATTGCTGTTGTGAGCAAACTCGTGCTCGTGTATCTACCTAATTTTATGATGTATCATGGGCCTGAGGATTTTTTTTTTGAGGGTGTGCTTTCTTTCACACGACTAAAAGCCTTAACGGTGAGTCATGTATACCTTCCTGGTTTCTTCAAAGTGCTGTATAGATAGGTGTTCTAAGCACAAAATCTGTCAGTGACAGGTAAGATCACTAATTTAATCAGGCAACTTACTTTTTTTTTTCTCAAATTCATTATCATTTGTCAGCCAATGTTACATAAGAGTTAATATTTTTGTTTCAGTGATCAGCGTTAAAGAAAACTGCATTCTAGCACAAGAACCTCGTCCTTTCTCGTCACATTTATGAAGATACACAGTACACCATAAACGCTGCACAAACCATGAAGCACCACTGTAAGGTGAAGAAAGTGAGGCAAAGGAGCTGGGAGGAGGAGGAGGAAGAGGAGGAGGAGGAGGAGGCAAAAGGACCGTGTGGGTGGGAAGCCATTAAACCTTCACTACTGGTGAGGTGGCAGTCTCTGTCTCTCTGGGAAATCTCGGTCTTCCTCTTCAAATGTCTTTTCCATCTAATCTCTATTTTATCTTCTTTTATCTCCTGTGATCCACTAATATAGACTGGGTGGTGGAGGACACGGCCTCTGGTTCTGCATGCCCACACATGCCCCTTCGGTCTCCATCTCCCATTATCTAAATACTTTATCCACAGGAACACAAGTGACACTCAGATCTCTACACGTAAATGGAACTCTTTGTATCATACTTGTATGCTGACCTACACATAATTGTTTGGGCACAAATACTAACAATTCTGTAAAGATGGTCAACATATACTATCTTCAGCATTAGCAGCTGTAAAGTTTGTCTTCTTGACCAGCTGCACAGCTTTTAACATCTTAAAAAAAACATTGATGCAAAGCAGCTTCCTCTGATCTACTTCCTGGTCTGTGATGCTCCTTTGACATCATTCTACGTAGGGGGGTTAGGAGCTGCCTACTTCCTCTTTGCTTCAGTTGACTCCGGTACAACTGTATAATTGGAAGACTGTAATCTTTGCTGTGACCCTGCCAGTGTACTTTTGTGTGCAGGGTTGCCAAACTTTGCCACTAGTTAGATAAAACGTCAGCGCTCAGTCAGAGAAGTGATGAGACAGAGCATTCGACTGCACGTACCGTATCCTTGTTTTCCGTAGGCGAGGTGAGGTGGGATCTTGACTAGGCTCCTCTCGTTAACGCACATCCCCACCAAAGCTTTGTCCATCCCTTCAATCAGCTGCTTCTTGCCAACATACACATTGTAGGTGCTACCACGGTCATAGCTGAAAACGAGAACAAAACCCACTGATGTTATAACTATCTGGGAAACTAAGCAGGGAGAAATGATTTCCTTGATTGAACCCTAAGCTTAGTAGCATCTTAAATGAAACCTGTGACCCTTAAGAGCTATGTCTAAAGGTTATTTTTTTACCAGCTTTTTCCCCCTTTCCTGTTTACTGTTACTTTCTTTCCTTCATTGTCATTATCTTATCTCCAATTTAAAAAAAAAAAAAAGGTCCCTTGAGGAGGTTTCAATGTAACATCTTGACAACTTGTTATTTGTAAATATGTAAAAAAAAAAAAAAAAAAAGTGAGTTGGGGGGGGGGTTACTTCACATTGAGACAATTTTATGCAATTTGACAGTTGACAAAGCAACAAAATTAGATGTAGAACTTCTTCTAGCATTGTTTGTGGGCGTTTTAGCATCCTTGAAGATCCGTTCACCACTTTGCAGTTGCAGTTGATCAGATTTGTGGTTTCCAAGGCGTCTTTAAATGAAGCACAAAAACCAAAATCCATGTTTCAGTGCAGTCAGTGTGATAGATGACTGCAGACCTGATCAGACTGTGCTCCTCTGTTTGATGTGGTACCAAACCTTCTGGAGCTCTGGACCTATCTACAACTCACTTAGCCTGCTTGCCTGCGTGGCTCACAGGGAAGAACCCCAGCGCGCACTTTTACGCATCGCGCACGCTGCTCCCAGCGTGCAGCTTGGCTGCTGTGGATCCCAGAGTGCACCACTCACCTGGAATCGAACTTCTTCCCGTCCGGAAACATGCCAATGTAGTGATACCTGACAAAGTCCCCGACTTTGACCGCGCGCGTACACTGCTCCGGCACGAAGGTTTTCTCAATGAGGATGTCGTCTAACGGTACCGGAGGAGCGTTGCAAGCGGCGAACGTCACCAGAAGCGACAGAGAAAGCACGCCCTGCACGCACTTGATCATTTTGTACCAGTCAGATCCGACGGTGAGGATAACGGTGAGAAAAGCGCTGTGTTCCTGCCGACTCTCTGCTCCCCCGGTACTTTGGTTTCCTCTGCGCCTCTGACTTAGGAAGAAGTCCTGCCCCTGGTCCCAGAGTAGGAATGGTCAAACTAGAGAAGAAAATGCATCACATCCGGTTAACATTTAGAAGTTAAGACCCCACTGTTGACGTAAATCCCACATTTTACAAATGCAACGCACAAAATCTTTGTTGAGATTTATGATCTCGCTTTTGCATGAATCACAAACACATGCAAACGGTTCTTGAACTGTCGATTTGGGCTCGTAGTTTGAAATTATGATCAGAGCTTCCTGCCTGTTTCTGATTCGCTCCAACTAACTTGACGCACTTTGGGATTGAATGGGATAGTTTGGAACCACGTAGTGCTCTTGCGCAGTGCAGCTTTCCAAATACGTGTCAACGTGGTAACACAGGGGTCTCCACGCACACACGCACGCTCCCTCTGGTCACATCTACGCGAGAAAATGTTGAAACGCCTCCTTAAGTGATAAAATTACAGCACCGAGCCGTGTATTTGGAGTTTCACCTGGGTAATTACGCATGAGTATGGCTGTGTTTTTGACATTCGGGCCTTTTGGAGGAGGGGGGGAGACCAAGCAGGAATGTTCCTACGTGGCAGTGGGAGGAACACTCGCCGGGGGTTCAATAAGTAGTCACTAGGCTGGAGCAGGTTTAAACTTTCAGGAGAAGATTATCACTGGAGAATCGTTTCATAAAGCAATGCGAGCGGTACAAGGAAATTAATCCAAAAGGCCCCACGCGTGATTTTTCTCCTCAAATATTGACGCAGAAGTCCAAAAGGATCTACTCCTGCTTGGTTTTGCTTTGCAGCTACTGTACAAAATCACAATATCACCAGCAGTGATTTAGTTCCGAGGTGGGAGGAGCCGCTTCAGCTTCCCCGGCTGGTCCCGCACCGTGCCCGGGGGAGGGGAGGCTTTGTCTGGATACGTGGTGGAACTTGAGGCGGTCCTTGAGACCAGCGCAGCGCACACCGACCTTCTGGGATCTTCTCAGCCAGCCAGAACTTAAAACAATGGCACCATCTGCATCTCCTGGACTCATCAGCGCGCTATTCGTCGCCTTTTTCATCTCCGTGGCGGACTCCCAGTATGAAAAATACAGCTTCAGAAGTTTCCCCAGGCACGAGCTGATGCCCTGGAGTCCGCGTACAAGTACGCGCTGGACCAGTACACCGGGGAGAAGTGGCAGGAGACGGTGGACTACATGGAGGTGTCTCTGCGGCTCTACCGGCTGCTGCGGGACAGCGAGGCCTTCTGTAACCTGAACTGCAGCTCCGTCAGGCTGGACGACGAGCAGAAGTTCGAGGAGTTTCCGCAGCTGCGGGCGTTTGGGAACGTGATGAAGAGGGCGCAGTGCCTGAAACGCTGCAAGCAGGGGCTCCCCGCTTTCAGGCAGACCATGCCCAGCCGGGACACCATAGATGAGTTTGAGCGGAGGGAGCCGTACAGATACCTCCAGTACGCCTACTTTAAAGTAAGAAAAAAAAAAACTGGCTTCATCAAGACAAGTCGGTCCAAACTAAACCGATGTGATCTGTATTCTACGGTTGACCTCCTGACTTGTGCTGACTTTATAGATAGATTTACTAATTTCGACAAGTATGATTAAAATACGGCGTGACGTCACTTACGTGCCACGGATGCACTGGGGGTCTTTGGCATCAAAAAACCAGGTGTCAGCCTTTCATGGCGTCAGTGCTGTGTTTTCTTGTCTTATTACAAAATAAAAACCAGTTAAAGAGAAAAAGACATATAAGGATATATTGGGCCATTTTACTCATTGTTAAGGCCAATTAGGCCTACCTTTATGGTACAAAAAAGAGTGTAGGAATCTAAATAGAAGAACCTTTGGTTGGATTTTATACTACTTCAATTTAAAGTATATTACTGTAGACAAATCAGTAACACATGATAATTACTTCCAGAATAACCTGATATCAGCAGCTCTGCAGGGCATAGAACAAACTAATAATCATAATAGTGATATTATACCAACAACATGCTTATATAACACCTTTCTAGTCCAGTTACCATTGAAGGTGCTTTTACAACATAAGCAGCTGTCTCTCACTGCTACGCACATTAATTAGATCGATTTCCAACCCAAATTCCGGAAAAGTTGGGACTTTTTTGTTTTTATTTGAAGAAAATGGGAACTAAAAGACTTTCAAATCACATGAGCCAATATTGTATTCACAACAGAATATAGATAACAGAATAAATGCTTAAACTGAGAATTGTTACACTTGTATTCACTAAATGAGCTCATTTCAAATTTGATGCCTGGAACAGGTCTTAAACGAGTTGGCACGGGGGCAACAGGTGGCTGAAAAAGCAATAAATTTTACAAAGATTCAGCTGGGAGAACATCTAGCAACTAGTAAAGTTAATTGATATCAGGTCTGTAACATGATCAGCTATAAATGGGATGTCTAAGTCTCTCAGAAGTAACGATGGGCAGAGGATCTCCATCTCTGCATGTAAGGGACAAGGCTGAAGACTTTTGCTGGATGTCCGTGGTCTTCGGACCCTCAGACTACACTGCATCACTCATCTGCATGACTGTGTCAGTAACATTACTTAATGGGCCCAGTAATACTTCCAGAAACCACTGTCAGTAAACACAATCCACCATGCCGTCTGCAGATGTCAACTAAAGCTCTATCATGCAAAAAGGAAACCATATTTGAACATGGTCCAGAAGCTCTGTCATGTCCTGTGGACCAAGACTTATTTAAAATGGACCATTTCAAAGTGGGGAAGTGTTCTATGGTCAGACGAGTCCAAATCTGACATTCTCGTTGGTGATATGCAGGGCTAAAGAGGAGGGAGACCTTCCACCGTGTTATCAGTGTTCATTTCAAAAGCCACCATCTCTGATGGTATGGGGGTGCATAAGTGCATATGGTTGGGGCAGCTTGTATGTCTTGGAAAGAACTATGAAATGCTGAAAGGTATATAAAGGTTTTAGAGCAACATATAGTCCCCTCTAAACAACATCTATTTCAGGGAACAATGTTAATCCAACATCCTGCAGCTATTACAACAGCATTGCTTCATCAGAAAAGAGCTCGGGTGCTGAACTGGCCTGCCTGCAGTCCAGATCTCCAGAAGCACATAACCGCAATGCCCAGACATCTTCAAACTGTTTCAAAAAGAAGAGGAGATACTCCACCATGATAAACATGCCCTTGTCCCATTGATTTTGAGACCTGTAGCAGGTAACAAATTTGAAATGAATTCATTTTGCTCAAAAAATTGTAAAATTTTAGTTGAAATTGTTATCTATTTTTTTATTTATTAATTATGTTATCTAGGTTCTGTTGTGAATAATATATTGGCTATATTGGCTTAAAAAAAAAAAAAAACTATACCAAAGCAATATTGAAGGGTAGTAGCTGAAAAAGAATGAGAAAACTTCTCCACAAATCATGGCCATGGTTGTTGTGTGAAGAGCTTCTTCTTTTGTTTCACTTGCTTTATTTGTTAGAGAAAATCTATTAAAAAATATTCACTTATAATGTGTTTCTGTGCTTTGTATCCCAGTCCAACAACCTGGCCAAGGCAGTGTCTGCTGCTCACACTTTCCTGCTGAAACACCCAGACGATGAGATGATGCAGAAGAACATGGCCTATTACAAGAGTCTGCCTGGAGCGGAGGAGCACTTCAAAGACCTGGAAACCAAATCTTATGAGGTGTACATGCATCACATAGAACTTAGAATAGCTTCTTAAATAATTTCCAGTGAGCCCATTTGGTAAAAATCTGAATATTTTACCAATGATGTTAATCCAAAGTTACTAAAAAGGAACAATAATAGACCGTTAATTGTACAATGAAAAATATGAACAACATGTTTACCCAACAAAATTATTTTAATTTTAATCATTTTTATTTGCACCTCAGGCTGGATAAAAATTAATTAATTAATATGTCATAGTCTTGTTTATAGTTTCTTTCTCACAGCATTAAACATTGAAACGAGACCCATCCAGCAGGTACAAAAAGAAGGTGATACAATGCCTACAGGCATTACAAAAAGATGGAGCAATTGACCGGCCTCAGTACCTCAAACTCTACCCACAAGACACCATTCCATGTCTATATGGACTCCCCAAGATCCATAAAGAAGGGGTCCCACTCAGACCCATCGTCAGTAGCATAAACTCGGTGACATACAATTATGCAAAGCATGTGGCTAACATTTTAGCTCCTCTGGTGGGTAACACAAACCACACCACATACAAAACTCGCATGAATTTGCAGACAAAATCCGGGATGTAAGGCTAGAACTGGATGAAACCATGGTATCATGATGGTGTAACATCCTTATTCACTTGCATCCCCATCAAGGAAGCAGTGGAAACGGTGAGGCATCATCTTACACAAGACAGTACATTACCGGACAGAACAAATCTCAATACAGAACAAATTTGCCAGTTACTGGAGTTGTGCCTTAACACCACATACTTCCAGTTTAACGGCAATTTTTATAGACAGAAACATGGCTGTGCTATGGGGTCACCAGTATCCCCCATTGCGGCAAACCTATATATGGAAAGAGTAGAACAAAAGGCACTGAGCTCGTACAAGGGTACATCGCCAAGCCACTGGTTCAGATATGTGGATGACACATGGGTGAAAATCAAATCCCAGGAACTTGAGGCTTTTACTGAGCACATCAACTCAGTGGACAAGAACATCAAGTTCACTAGAGAAGATGTTAATGACAACCACCTTCCTCTCTTAGACTGTGATGTACACTTGGATGATAACAGGAGCCTCCACATTTGATGTATACAGAAAACCCACACACACAGACCAATATCTTCTGTTCGATTCACATCACCCTCTGGAGCACAAACTGGTAGTTATCAGAACTGTACAGCACCGGGCTGATAAGGTTCCTACCACTACGCAGGCAAAGGAACAGGAACACAAACATGTGAGGAGGGCATTGGAAACTTGCGGCTATCCTAGCTGGACGTTCAACAGAACAAAACGATCCAACAAGAACAATATCTCAGAGAGGGCTGAGGAAGATAACAAGCGCAGGAACATTGCCATACATGTCCGGGGCGTCTGAAAAAACTCAGGAGAATTTTCAATCAACACCAAATTCCTGTGTTTCAAACCAGGTAACACTCTCAGGCAGAAACTAGTACACCCCAAAGACAGGGTACCCCACACGCAAAAAAACAATTTAGTATATGCTGTCCAATGCAGTGAGGAATGCAAAGACTCATACATTGGGGAAACCAAACAACCACTGAACAAAATAGCTCAAATAAATAAGTAAAATAATAAAAAATATGAATTAACGGGATTTAAGGAAATCACTTGCATAAATAAAACAAAAACAAAACTTGTGAAATCCTTGCTTTAACCGTCTGTTATGTGCCAGTTTATAACTGTTAAGATGCTTGTAGGATAAGACATTTCAATAGAAACAAAGTGAGAGAAGTGTCAAGACTGTTGTAGATTGTGGCATCATTTATCATCCACTGCACACTGAAGCAAGAAGCAATTGCATGATCAAAGACCAAAGATGACATCTCTTTGGAAAGAAACAATCAAAAGGTAAGCCTAATTTTAACAAAAACAACAATATATAAGCCCCAGTCTTTCTAGACAAGGCAAGTTGATTTGTATGGCACATTTTATACACAAGGGCAACTCAAAGTGCTTTACAAAGGCACTGAGATGAAAGAAAGATGGAGAGAAAAAATTAAAAAAGTAAATGAATAAAAACAGCAAACAAAATTCTGAGTAAAATCACAAAAAATAGATTTCCCTAAAGATCTCAGAGCTCTATTTGTTTACATTCTACAAGGACATCAGAAATATATTCTGACCCCATATTCCCCATATTGTTAATTGATTTGTAAACTAGCAGCAACACTTTAAGGTCTATTCTATAGGTAACTGGTAACCAATGTAAAGATCTCATAACAGGAGGAATGTGCTCAGTTTTCCTGGTTCTGGTTTGAACTCTGGACCAGAGTAATTTGGTGAAAGAGACTCAAGTGAATCTGAGTGTCATCTGCACAGCTGTGGTCAGCAACATTGTTGTCATTTATGATCTGTCCTAAGGGAAGCATGTTGAGACAGTGGTCTAAGAACTGATCCCTGAGGGACTCCACAGGTCATGGGAATTGGAACAGATTTATTTTCACCCATGTTAACAACAAAGGTCCTGCCTATGATCTGAATCAACTGAGAACTGGACCCATTAACTCCGCCCAGTTTTCCAGTCTGTCCAGAAGGATTTTATGGTCCACAGTATCAAGGCCTGAACTAATATCCAGCAACACCAGAACAGATGTTTTACTTGAATCAGTGTTCATATAAATATAATTTAAGACCTTGATCAGTGCTGTCCCAGTGCTGTGATTATGTCTGAGGCTAGATTAAAATCTGTCAAAACTGCCGTTTGCTTTTAAGAAATTGTTTTGAAAAAGCTGGTTGGCAAGGTGTCTAAACAGCATGTTGGTGAATTTAGGTTCTTAACTATCTCTTCCAGGTTTTTAATCATGACAGGACTAAATGTTGACCATCTGATTAAACTGTTACTGTCTGTCTGATGTAGATGTTTTCAGGCTAATGTTTTTTGATTTTTACGTCAAAGAAAGATGCAAACACATTACACTTGTCCTGAGACATGAAATCAGAGGATGACTGTGTTGGGAGGGTTGGTTAGTTTCTCAAAAGTGGAAAAAAGCAGCTGATTTTTGTTTATATTCCTGCTGATCATGTCAGAAAAACAGGATTGTTGAGCCTTTTTTATAACAATGTTATAATTGTGAAGGTTTTAGCTGGGCTTTTATCCATGGTGCTTTCTGGTTGTCAGACAATATTTTTTTTACTTTTTCTGGTGCAGGAACATCAGTGATTTTAATTTGTTTTACTTTCAAAAATATCCAGAAGCACATCAGCAGACTCAGATCATGGGCTCACTGACGCAGATATGAATTTAATAAAAAGGTGAACAGTCTGTGCATTTATATGCCGTTGCCTCACAGAAACTGACTCCATTCGGTGACAGGAGAAACTGACATTTCAAAGAACACACAGAAGTGGTCAGAAAGGTTGACATCCTTTACAGCAGTGTCAGAAATATTACCAGCCTTGCTCCTGACCAAATCCAGCATGTGCCCTTGTTAGTGTGTGGCCGTTTTCACATGCTGTGACAGATCAACACGTTCTAACGGACCTCAGAAGTCGCTGGCAGTGCTGTTTGTGGGATTATCAATGTGAATGTTAAAATCACCAGCAATGACAGCATGGCTTTAAATCTGTGTTGTGATAACAGCAAGCAGCTCAGAGAAGTTGTTGATAAATCCTACAGGGAACCTCGGAGGTCTGCAGACAATTAATAGCAAAATTTTCAGAAGGCCTTTCAGCACAACACCCAGATATTCAAATGAATAAAAAAAACACCACATGTAAGCTGTTTGCATTGAAATGAGTCTTTAAATACAGCAGCGTCAGCACCACCTTTCCTGTTTGTTCTAGAAACATTCATTGAGTTGAAAGCTTAGAGAGGTTGACTCAGTGAGGACCGGTGCGCTGTCACTGTTACTGTTATCTAATCAGGTTTCAGTTATAATCCTGAAATCTAGAGTTTGCTCAATGATAAAATCATTAATTAAGAACATCTCGTTGTTAATAGATCAAACATTTAGCAGGGCTGCCTTTGTTAGGAGGTGAACCTGAACGTAGTGTGTATGGAACAATGGGTCCTGGTTTGTCCCGGAAGCAATTATGAATGCCATCATCCTTGTGACCTGGACCCAACACACATCAGTTTCAGTTTACAATAATATGATGTGTGACTTTATCTGGCTGGTGAGACAGACGCTGAATATAACAATGTTGTGAAGGGGCAGGGCGCCCTTTCTTGGATTCGGGTTTTAAGGATGGTTTTAAGACTAATGTTTCATGGACACGATATCAGTTTGATTATATGTAACAAAACAAAACCCGTAAAGAGCACAAAAACCCCCTTGAAGTGGCATGTGGGGTTGCTTGCTGCCTCTGGTACAGGAGACATTGGATGTATCAAAGGAATGATGAAAAATTATCAAGGTATTTTAAGCCAAAAATGTGTTACCCAATGTGCAGTTAGAAATGATGAGGTAAATGTTGTAGGTCTGCGGATCTTTGAGAAAAACAACAGCCTGAAGCACATATTCAACAGCCCAGAGAAACAAAAGAACAGCAACAAGTCCTGACCTAAATTCCATTTAACTGCAGAGGAGAGTTAAAATTTACAGCTGCAGGGTAGAATCCTGCAAACATTAAAGAGCTTGATTAGCATATCAGTTGAAGGAGACAGGAATTATCAGCAGACAGGGTCAAGAAGCTTCTAGAAAGATACAAGAAACATTTAGAGACATTTCTGCCAGTGATTCTGCGGCCACATATTCGTTAAGGAGACTGATGCACATTTGTGCATTGTTGTTGTTATTTGCATTTTTTTCTAAAGATGATCAAAATTGTTGACCCTCTCATTTTGAAATTGAGAAACAATGATGCATGAGAGCATTTACTTACCACCCACACAAGCTTATATGCAGGATTTTGTTGTCAATTACAGTTGGTTATGAGGATTAAGAAAACGTTTACATTTAAATAACATATGTGTTAAAACATTTGAATTGAATTCGTCCCACTTCATTGTATAATAAGCAAATCGCTGGATTAAAAAAAGCGACAGACAAATCAGCAACATAAATATGTGAATTTTATATATATATATATATATATATATGATTAATCAGTGAGGTGTATTTTGTTTTTGTTTTGTTTTTTTTAACAAACACAAAGTGAATGAATTAAATGAATTACTGATACCTCCCAATACATGCTTTATGTACGGTTGGACTAAACAAACCTAAGGAAAAGAGGCTGTGGGCCTGTTGGTAATATGGGAGAAAAACTGAGAATAGAAATATCTGTGAAAAGCAGCTCTTCTGCTCCAAGTGTAGTACTCCCAAAGACAGATTCCTGCTGGGGCCAGGCCAGTTTTTTGAGTTCCTTTTTTCATTCCAGTACAGAAATAGCAGAGTGCAAAAATTGAGCAATTGTCTCCCACAGGTGGGGCCAGATTTAGAGTTCATGTACAAACCAATGATATCGCCAGTAACATTGAATACAATTTGGAGTCCAGAGATCTCAAACCAAAAGATGCTGATTTTAGAAAACACCACTCTTTCAGGTCAAAGTACCATTAGATGTGGACCACCCCGGTACCGCAGTGGTTAGGGCAGCCGGCTCATGTACAGAGGCTGCAGTCCTCGTGCAGCTGGTCCCGGGCCCGGCTGACCCGCTGCTGTGTCTGTCCCCTTTCCTGTCTCTCTCTACTATGAATAAAGGCCGCTAAGTGGCAAAAGAAAAAAGTACCATAAGATATCTCACATAAAAACATAAATGGCACATTGTTCTGTTTGAGCGCTTTCTGATGTCTGAGGCCTTTTATGGGTATGTCACACCCGTAACCACAAAGTCTTTGTAAACACACAGCCTGTCCTATTATTGGCTGTGTGGATACGTCGCTGTGGTACAAACCTGTGATTGGCTGAGCAAATGGAGTCATCTGTCTTTATGGTCTCCCCAACCAAAGTAACCACAGACCAGTAGTCTAAGGAAGGAGAGAAGGGAGCATATCTACTAGTTTTCCTACAACTTTAAGAGACAACACGTTTTTATGTTTTATATATTTTTTATGAATGTTGCAGAGTGCTCGTGTTGTTCCCTTTCCAAGCATTCGTAGCATGAATCTGGTATATTTATATATTTTAAGCAGTTGAAGTAAAAACATTTCTTTGAGAAGGAAGATCATCAACTTTATTTTTTTATTTATTTTTTTTTATGTTTGTAACGTTCTCACAAATCATGGTTATGTTTTCATTATGTGGTGTTCCAGACCCTGTTTGTGCGTGCAGTGAGGGCATACAATGGTGACAACTTCCGTACCTCGGTGTCAGACATGGAGCTGGCACTGCGGGACTTCTTCAAAGTCTACGATGAGTGTCTGGCTGCATGTGAGGGCCCAAGGGATGTCAAAGACTTTAAGGACTTCTACCCCTCCATAGCTGGTCAGTTCGTGTCCATCTTGTTCATGACCCTGTCTCTTTTCTCCAGTCTGTGCTTTATTGAATGTGTTTGTTTATTAGAGTTCTAAAGAACCTTCATGTGTTTTAATTTCTTTCCTCTGTAGACCACTATATAGAGGTCCTTGAGAGAAAAGTGACATGTGAAAGCGACCTGACACCTGTTGTCGGGGGTTATGTTGTTGAGAAGTTTGTGGCCACCATGTACCACTATCTGCAGTTTGCCTATTACAAATGTGAGTAGAGTATCCAGCGTTTATGCCGTTTATGTTTTACCAGTTTACAGTCCCTGGAATAAGACGCTAAGTGTTGTGTTTATAGTGAATGACCTGAAGAATGCAGTCCCATGTGCTACAAGCTACATGCTGTTTGACCCCAGCGATGAGGTCATGATGAACAATGTGGCCTATTACAAGTTCCATAAAAGCCAGTGGGGGCTAACAGATGAGGACTTCCTCCCGAGACCGGTGAGTAATAGTAATGATCACAAATATGTATCACCGAACTGAAGCATGCATGAGAAAAACCTTTTTCAGGCAGAAAGAACATGGGGAAATTGATTAAAATGTATGTTGTTATCCATTTATTTTGTCATGGAGACGCTTTTATTAGATAAATGTTTCCAAACAGAACTTTTTTTTTTGAACATTTTTTTGTTCATTTTGTAAAGTCATTGTACAGTATACCCTTATTATTCGCGGGGGTTACGTTCCTTTCTCCCCCACGAATTCCCAAAGTCCACGAATTATTGATGCATTTTTGAACTGTAGTGCACAAGTTCATAATTTAATACTTACCTAACAATAATAGTAATGATAATAATAACACTTTTCACAAATTTATTTTATATTAACTGACATTGCTACTGTATATTAAAATTATTTACCAATTATGGTGAATGTGAGCCTTTTTCTGCTAAAAAACTCCCAAAGAAATTCACGAAATTGCCGGGGCTACCACAAATTCAAATACATTATAAAAAAAAAAACTTTGAGAGCCAAATCCGCGAGTATGCGTGACCACGAACGGTGAACCACAAACAGGCAGGGGTTCACTGTATAGTTTAAACCTTTGGAAAAGACGTTGATCTGTTTTCTTGACTGTAATTGAGATCAAAGAAAGAAAGTGTCCTCATGGCCGTGCTTAAAATATGAAACTAAAGGAAGCGGTTGCATATCTCAGCTTCTAAAGACTTAAGACTGCCTGTGTTTCAACCTTTCATCCACGTGTTTTTGGCTTTTGACATCATCAAGTGGCAGTCATGAATAAGAGCTGGTCAAACCCTCTGAAATGTTGGGAAAAAAAGCTTCAGCGCTTCTGTTATAATATCCATTAGCATAGCAAACACTGGACCTTCATTTATGAAAGAAAAGACCGTCCCACAGTTACTTGTAGCCGGTCCCAGCTGTTGTTGGACAGTTCAGTTCTTTAATCATGATATTACTAGCTTCATGTGCACCATACAAGATATGTTATTAAAAACCCCTCTATGTAGTAACACTGCTTGTAAAATTACGTGGGACATGCAGATCTGCTGTGTTGACAAAATACCCTCTGACAGTACTGTGCTAATCAGTGGAAACATCTTGTATGATTTCACTTGTAGGTTCTGAAAATATTTTTAAATCAAAATTTCAGAAATAATAATTGTGTGTACTATTAAATCTGGAACCACATTTCATGAGCATCCATGTACACTTATAATACATGTGTAAACCAAGAGCACAGTGGTGACACGGTTTCCAAATGGTGTGAAACTGTCGACTAAAAAAAAAACTATAGTCAAAGAAAAGGCCAAATTTAACAACTACTTTTTTGCTTTATATACTGTCATATGAACTGGACATTAATTTTTTGATCTGTGTTTCTGTGTGTTTGCAACAGGAGGCAGTGCGGTACTACAATCAGACCACCATGCAGTTACAGATGATGGAGTTCTCAAAGCTGCATCTGGTGAGCGATGACGAGGTGTGTACCTACGCTTACATATATCTGGGTTTTTGCTCACATGATTCTTTTAGCCAGGAGGAGGTCTTTGGGAAAATTAGGGTAACATAAGATACGGGCCATTTGTATAACAATAATTTCAAAAAACAAAAAAAAATTTGATTCCCATGAAATTGGTTACAGGATGAATGTGGTTGTTGAAGTCTGTCATAGGCTCTGACTTTGTTTACATGTGGAAAAAACCGTGGATTATTCAGTCTGGTCACATGTTATCCTGCAGCACAATGTTCCCTGTGTTCACCAGGCTGCAATATCACAGACAGCCATAGGGTCGCAGCATCACACTGGGTGTACTTGAGTTATTTGATGCAGCACAGTGGGGCGTGACCATCAGGGCTGCCCCCGATGAACCAGGATTACACACTAAAAGTGGCAAATTGCATTTGGTTCTTGACAATAATCTCTTTAGTAGCACTTAATATGAGTAATTCATGATAGATTCGTGAGTAGGAGGGTTTCTAGTAATGCACTTTAAATAAAACAGTCCTATGTGTGTCTACAGGGGGAAGTGGTGGAGTTTATAGACGAGTTCCTGGACGAGGATGAATAGTCCATGTTGGAGAGCACTGCTGAAACACTGACACAAATGACAAAACACTCCAAACGTTTCTATTTATTGGGATTTTAAAACGCTAATCACTCTATTTTCACCTGCAGACCTTAATCCTGAACGCAGTGTTTAATGTGTGATTTTGTGCGCTAAAGTTTCAGTTTAATAGTTTGTACTGACTGTAGATTTTTACTGATTGTTTTCAGAGTTCATTCCTCCACTGTGAATCAACTGTCTCACCTTCAAGAAGTGTTTGATAGTAAAATAATTTAAAAATACGATCTTTTACATTGATCACTGGTCTTATACGACTGTTGGGTTTAAATGTTGATTGCAAACGTCATATTATAGGACAGACATTCATTGCTTCAGAAATGATGATGCATTACTGTCTCCCTCTGTATTCTGTCCCAGTCTATCAAAATAGCATGATCATCTGCCTAATGTCGATCTGCTTCATACAGACTACCTACACATTTTTACATGGGAGTGAAAATGTTTAGGTAGGTGGAAAGTGTCAAAGTAGCATCCATGCAAACATCAGGATGCATGTTTTCTCAGCAGGAACATTGCACTGTAACGTGATGGAGTGTATTTACTTTACCTGTGAGTGGTTTTAATGTTATGGCTGACAACATTTGAAAAATGCCTTATGGGCACAATTAAATTCTCTGTTCCAGTCCACCAATTTTTGACTGGAGCCTTTAAGAAAGAAGTAAATAAATAAATAACAGAGATAGGTCAGGACAGCGTGATGATGAACAGAGCAGAGGCTTTCAGAGAAAATACAGAGTTGTTTAATAATGTTTGAACATTGAGTCCCAGTGCAGTTTGTCACACTGTGGTGTTAAAACCCACAGGGGAAAATTCCCTCTGTGTCTGTGACTCTGCTCTCTGCCTCTTCTATTACTTTGCCTTTTCCACTAACCATACATCATCTTTCAACTTTCTGTCTTCTCATTCTTTACAATATTTAAATTGAAGAAGAAAAAGACACTGGCTGGTAAACAGAGCTGGAAGTTTTCATGAAACGCTGGTTGCTCAGAAGACCATGTGTTTTAAAGAGGTCCGCTAAGTTTGTCTGCGTGATCCTGACCAAAGTATGAACAGAAACCACAGTTTAAAAGATGTTTTATAGGTTTATTGAGACTTAGAGAACACAGTACACATTTCATCATGAAAACAAGCACATCAGGCTGTTTGAGAGGAAGACATGGACTCGTCTTTGCATCTTGTGAATGACAGGAAGTCCTTTTAGCTGTTGTCTCTGACTCAGCACATAAGCGGGTGAAAAAAAAGTTGATAAACAGTACAGTGATGATGATCTTCAGGTATGGATGGTGTATGTAAAGAAAGATATTTTCTTGAAAATCTACATTGTGGTCTTCATTTATACTGCTGTGACTACAGAGCTTGTGTTTGAACAGTATTGTCTAATGCTGGTGAAGTAAAAAAAAGTAGTGGAGTATATTTGTGTTTGATATAGAGATAAATGTCTGAAGCCAGCCCGGCTTCAATGTCTTTGTGAAGAACCACTCATTTAACTCAGTATGTGCAGCAAGTTAATGCAGAAACGTGCAGTTGAAAGGAACATCATCATGTTGGTGTCAACTTAGTTTCAGATACCAGAAAAAGCCAATAAATCTTTATGTATTTAAGATGTCTAAACCCAACCCCCACCCCCCCCCCCCGATGACAATGACATCCCAGAGGGTTTCATTTCGAAACAAACGCTCACTGTTGACTGCAATTACAATTAAATCACTTTCTACAAATACATTATTCTGCCTAACCTAAAATGACATATTCTGATACTCAGATTTAAACATACTTAAAAATACATATTATATGAATTTATTAACTTTTTAAAATCACAGTTTCTTTTTAACACAACTGTTTTCAATCTTACGACACAGTATATAAAGTATGAAAATGAAATCACAAAATCAAACTGAGCTACAGTACATGGTAAATATCTTTTATTATTTTAACTAGGTCTAGAAAGTTAAATAATACAATTGTTTCTTCTCTTTCATTTATGACAGGAGAGCACATGGGAAAAAACCTTTTTCCGTTTGTCTTGCAAGGCTGCTGAACTCCTCAGACACTAAATAGCCAAATAATCCCACAGCTTACTGTGTAAATCATGGAGTGAATGAACACAAAGTTAAAAAGGTCACTAATAATGCATAAAAATATTAAAGGTGAAATGACTGACAACTGAAAACCACTGGAGTAACAGAATACTGTAACAGATTGTCATAACAAACTAAACCAGTTTAGTTAAACCAGAAGGGTTAAGCGATTCTATGAGTTTTCTAACCCAGGAGGAGGAGGGGCTAGCTTTTCAAGTTTTGTTGATCTTTTGTTTCATATGACAACATATATCTGACATCCCGAAATCAATTACCCTGCCTTTAAAGGTTGAGTAGGTGATCATATCAATAAGTCATATTCGTGTTGTTGGTCAAAACACAAAGATGGCTTTTTCTAATAAATATTCGATATGTGTTCTGATATTTAAAGTGAACAACGTGTCATCTGTGGAAGCTGGGGCGGTGTAGGCCAAGGGAAATGTTTAGTTGCCCTTTCTGCCAACCAACCAGACTTTCTGCTTGTTTCTGTGGTAGTTACATGCACTGGTCCCACGCAGAATCAGTGCGCATGACTGGTGGTGTAGACAAGTAGGTAGAAGAGGAGCTGCCATTAGTTGTTGGTGGTAATGCCACCAAGTTACATTGGCCTCGTGAATGAGCTCAGAACAAACCAAAAGCTGGTGTGGGCAAAGAGAAAGTCTGTAATGAAGCCAGTGATGGCCATACACTGTAAGTCTGGAACTACAACAAGAGTTAATAATGATCTGGTGTTTCTTCAACGGCTACAACTACGAGAATAGATGGGACTGAAAGGGTGATGTCATGGTAGAAATATTTCTGTCCCTTTAGCTTTACACATATTACATATTTCATATGGTTTGATGCCCCGTCACACACAGAACATTAACAAATCTATGTTTATCCATGACTTGCAGCTAACCTATATGCCTGCTTTGTACATGAACATAGACTTAATCGTTCATTTGTAGTAGATTTTATCCCACCTGTAGCCTACAGTTGTTAGCTGGGAGTGCGTGTTCATGTGCTCATGTCTTCCAGCGTTGTGAAACTGGAAGGATCTGGAGACATTAGAAGGAAGAGGCTGATTATTTTGGTCGCTTGCTTTCACAATTCATCTTGTTCTTGAGAATTTTCCCACACATCACCGAGTCCACTTTTAACTAGGAACCCAAAAAAATAGACCATGTTTTTCCGAAAGAGAAGGCCTGTCTTGGGTGTTTTACTAAACAAAGATAGGCGCAATATTTAGCAGAGAAAAAAGCTAAAGCTTTCCTCACTCCAAAATAAACTTGCAAGTACAAACACAAACACACACACTTAGACACTGGAGACAAACAACTGAAGAGAAGAAAATAGGAAGCAGGCAGAGAGGGAGGATGTGCTCTGGTAAGAACAACAACACAATGCCATATATTTACATAACAAGTAGCTGCTAAATTAAGGTCTGAAATATCAAACATTGAAAACATTTATTACATATGGTCCAGGCCTAATTTTGACCTGTAGTCGTTCTTGATAATCAATCAATCAACCTTTTGATTGATTGAACCCATTTGAAGTTGTGTTTCTCTGTTGCCATGGCAGCATAAGCACACTTACTGAGGGGCATTTATACTGAAGGATTGCTAAGTCACAAGCATAATATGCTGCTGCCCCCCCCCCCAAACACACACACACACACTGGTTTGACTGCAGTTGGTACTTTTAGATCAGCTGCTGAAATTGGCTGCCATCTGAAATCATCTGAACTGCAACACTCTTAATGTGGGTTTAGGAAAACACAATTTTTGAGAATTTAAACAATAGAAAAGAAAACTGAGACTGATGGATACAAAGAAAAATACACATCGACCACAAAAATGTTAATGGAAAAAAAAAAACAAACAAAAACAAAACCAAAGCAATACAGAAAATATTTACCACAATTTAAAGGAGCCTTATAAGTAATAAGTCAGACTTCATGTAATCAGACAGACAGACTTGTGTTAGGGTCTTTTTTTTTTTATACATTGTCATATATACATTTTTCGGTTTCTGGAGTTGAGATGCAGGCCATTCATGCATTAATGTAAAAAAAAAAAGGAAAAAAAGAACTTTGAAAATAATGGATTGGCAAAACAAAGAGGGATTTTGTTAGAACTGGTGGGTGAGAACAGTTATCTTGTTTCACATGAGGTTCAGCATTAATTCTAAACATTTCAAACTCTTTTCTGCAAGTCCTGCCAGGTTTTGCTCTTTGAAGCAGAGCTATAAGAAGTCATTTGTTAATATCCATTCAGATTATTTACATCTGCAGCAGAGTCTGATGAGATCAAGAGCAGTGCGTTCCTCCCAAATTCATCTGAATCTTTGCATTTATCCCAAATGTCTCTTACCTTCATCAGAGTTCTCATCACAGCCTCCTATACTTTTTGCTGCATCTCTATGTGTTGGCCCTGTCTGCTCTGACTTTGGCCCTTCCCATTCATTTCGTACATTGAGCTCTTCTGCTGTTGTCGTCGGTAACACCACAGCCCAACAATGACTGCCGTGGCGATGGCACACACTGCTACAATTATTGATGCCACTTTGGGACCTCGACTAGAGTTGCTTGGAGACTGTGGAGGGCAGTTCTCCCCTACGCAAATTGCCTCTCCCATCTCCCCTTCCACTTCGCCTATCTCTCCGGTCTCATTGGGCAGGTTGTGCACAGTGTGCTCATCCACTGCTCCAGTGAAGATGTCGCCATCATGCACTGGGGGAGCTGGACCATGATCAAGGAAGGGGTGCTCTGTGAGATCATCCAACCAAGAGTGGGTGGGAGCTACCTGTTGTGTGTCATAGTCCAGGGTGTCGGAATATGAGGGAAAGTCTGAAGGCTGCAAATGTTCAGGGGAGGCAGCAGGGGTCCCAGGGGCGCCAGGCCACACCTTCTCCACCACCCCTTGATCTGATTCAGGGACCGCAGGGGGTGAGCTGGATGTAAGGAACTGGCGTACGCGTCTCCACCTCATTGTGTTTATCTGTCGTCTTCACAACAATCTCTCTGTCCTGTGGTTTCGTCTGTTCTGTTGTGGACTCACTGTTTTCTGTTTCTTCAAGAGCAACAGGATAACCATCCAGCCACGTCTCATCTTTGATGGTCTTATCTGCTGCTGCCCTTTGTGTGATGTTCTGGTGTCCCTCTGCTGCCACAGAAATGGGGATGACACTTGGATGGCGATCATCATCTTCATGACTATCATGATCATCATAGTCGTCTTTGTGGTCATCATGATCGTCATGGTTTGTGTAGGGGTGGTCATCATCTTCATCAAAGTCAGGATGTTCATCACCATCATCATGGTCGTCATGATCAGGATGTTCCTCAGAACCGTCAGGATGGTCTCTTTCATTATCAATGTGATCATCTATTGCATCATCGTGATCCTCAAAGCTTTGGTGTTCATCATAACTATCATCTTGATCATCATCCTCATGACTGCCATAATGGACATGATGCCGGTCATCTTCATGTTCACCCATGTCATAATGGTCATCATGATGGTCATGGTCTTTGTGCCGATCCAGTCTATCCAGGATCATCATGGTGAGCTATGGATGCTTCACGTGATCATCATGGGATTCTTCTTGGTGGCTGTCAGCATCATCCTGATCATCATATTGATCATCATCATGGGTGTCCTGATCATCTCTTATCATCATTATCATGATCATCATGACCTTCTCGATCATCATCTTGATCACTGTCATGGTCATCAACATCAATAGGGTGTGGGTGTTGAGGCCTTTCTTTGCTGTCGTGCTCTTTACTCTCCTCAGATTGAGCCCCAGAGGCTCTCTGTGTTGCATGCGTGGAGACAGGACTTCCTTCCTCCTGGAAGGCCTCAGAAGGGAACCAAAACAGGTGTTTTTGAGAAAGAAGAGAGACAGGTTCTTCTGTGGCTGCAGCAGAACCAGTCCTGACCACGCCCTGTCTCTCCTGTTCCCAACTTGGATGATCTGTAAAATCCTCGTAAGCCTGTTGCTGATTTCTTGTCCCTTTTTCTACAGCTTCTCCAAGTTCTCTACTATTGTCAGTCGCCTTTCCTCCCAGATCATGCTCTTCCTGCTGTTCCTCTTCTACTTTAACAATGAATCTTGTCTCTTGCTGATTTATATTTCTCTTCCCATCTTGGGATGCACCCCCATAAGCCTTCTCGAACACCTCCTCGTGTGCTTCTTCTGGACTTCCATGGTCATGATCTTCCTCCCCATAAGAATCCGTGAGCATGTCCTCATAATCTATGTGGGTTTCAGCTTCATCTGCACGGACATAAAAGACATACTAAGATTAAAAAGCTGCATCAGAAATAAAATCTAACAAACTGTGTTCACTGCTTTTGGATTCTCACAGCCTGGAAGCAAACTGGAGTAGCTGTTCCCAAACCTTTCAGATAAAGACCCCTTTTAACAAAACAGCAATTTAACATATTCTGAATAAATATGATGGTGTTTTTGTTAGAAGATGTTAGTTGATTCTAAGTGAGCTTCAGAAATACCGCTGGGAGGATTTTGTTATTCTGAGGGATGCAACCAAACTAAATTAAGATAGAGCCAGACCAAAATAGTTCGCTAAAGTGCATTTTTGAAAATGACGAGTTTTAAAAAAAAAAAAGGAAAAGAAAGGCCATAAAACTGCTGAATCTGTGTTCATTTAAATGTAAAAGTTATGTCAGGAGAATCCTCAATATACAACCACAATTTGCATGAACTTCCTTAAACATCCATCCATCCATCCATTATCTAAATCCATTTAATCCTAAATAGGGTCACAGGGATCTGCTGGAGTCTATCCCAGCTCTCCTCGGGCGAAAGGCAGGGGTACACCCTGAACAGGTCGCCAGTCCATCGCAGGGCTTCCTTAAACATGAATATGCAAATAAGATTTTCACTTCTTTATACATGGAAATGGGCAGAAAATATCAAAATGACAATTCCTGTGGCTACAAATATTTAAAGGCAGAGTTTAAAATGGAACATTTTGGACAAAGGGTGATAAGAGGTGCACAGCAATGTAAAAGATGAGAAAAGAAATGTGGAATTTGAACAATAAAGTGGATAAAAACCATTATGTCCAGATTGTGAACCTATAAACAAGCATTATAGGGGCTCTTTAAATGTTTCTGTATGACGGTTTTGAGCTACAAGTCTCACATACACCAATATCTCACCAAACAGTAACAAAAGGTTTTTTTGTTGCTGTGTATCTAACATATAATATGTGTATAATTAACTGATGTAATATTTCTTTCTTTTCTTTAGCAGGGGATATATAAATATGCTACAACAAATCACACTCTTCTTGCATTTAATAGACAGATAGCTTGGAATTAACCTTTTGATATCAGCATTTTTCAAAACATGGTAAACTTTTAAAATAATGAAAGGTCTAATTGTGGTACAGGCTAGTTGATGTGTATTTGTTTTTGTTTTTTTTTTAATTAAGTGTAATAACAAGTATCACAAGAAATGTGTAAATAATAATTGAACTTCAGTAAGATCAATGTATTTTTCCTTTATTGCATTTTTCTTAGCCCTCAGATTTAACTTGCGTCAGTTGCCGCAGCTTTTGAACCTGTGACTTTATGAACTAACCATCTACACAGACTTGGCTTTTTGCCTTCAAACTTTTTTCCTCCCTCCTCAGTCAACAGGGCCACACTATGGCATGTCACACTGAGGTGTCATTGCACCCATTCTCATTTCAATTCACAACTGACAGTCTGTTTTTCCAAAAGTCAGCAATCAAAGACTTCAAAGCTTTTGAAATGCGAGGAAAAATGGGTGCTTTTCTCTCCATCTCTCTCTATTTCTGCACCTTAACATGGACACCTTAAAAATTTTATTACCTTCAACACACATCTGCACTGTTCCATACCACTCCCCACAGCTGTCACATAGCAGGCTGAAGGCAGTGAGTCCGCTCGGCATCACATAACCTGGGACGCACGCGTACAGCAGCTCGTCTCCCATCTCAACCCCAGAGTGCTCCTGTAGACGGGCGTGAGGAAAGGATGGAGGGTCTCCGCAGGGCATGTCTGTGAAAAGGAAACACAAAGATTTTTGTAACTGAAAAAACTGGAACATAAACACTTCAAGATCTTAAAAATATTAGCTAAATGCAACACATACAATAAATTTCACAGTTGAATTATAATATCCAACAGTGAACATCAGATATCAGAGTGAAGGCGTATCACTTTGGATGAGGCTTACTAAGAGTTAGTAGTGCCACAGAGTATGACATAGGATAAATAAAAGAATTTAAAAAATGAATACAGATACAAATCCATACAAATTGAATCAGTAAATTAAGCAGTAATGACTGCAGCCACAACTAACTGTAAAGCTGCATCATTGCTTTTGTCAGTGTATAATTGCCAACTATGGTGTAATTTGATGCATTCATGTAAAAGTCAGACTATTGCAGGATGAAAGATGGAGGAAATGCAAAACTACCTCTTTTGCACCTCAGTATATATCTTAATAATGAGAACAGCTCAAAAAATGCACACACTGCCCAAAGAGGGTGATTTATTTTAACCCTGATTAGTATGGATTTTTAATTTATCTATGTTTGTGTGTTTACTGACCTTTGTCTTTAATGCAGAAAGAGACCAGGTGTGCAGTGTCCTCCGTAGCATTTTCTGTCCTTACATCCACTGCTTTCACTGAGCCACCCACAATACTACACACTGTGGTCCTGTGAAGAGACGGGGCAAGATACAGGCGGTAGGAAACATTATCTAGATAGAAAGTCACATTACAGAGAGTCTGCCCATTAGCTACAACGTGTCAAAGAAAGGATGAAGCACACATGAAAGAATGGCACATAGCAAAACACTGAACGACCCCTGAGGGAGTCAAGGACTGAAAATTGAACCTAATGAATTTGCACTTAACAAATTCCCTGACACATCTTTGACAGTTCAATGAGAAGGAACATCTCTGCACCCAGGAGTTCCCGCACATACTATCCAATGTGAGAGTTCATGTGTGTTATTTTGGCAGCTATTTATACATCACCCAAGCTGCTGCTGCTGTTGCAGGTGACATCATCAGCTCAACGCAACATCCCAATGCACTGATGCCAACGTCTGGACATTTCAACTATGCTGTTTTTTTCCTGCCATATTTCCAACTTTCCAACAGTTTGCCAACTGTTCTACCAATGAGAATGAGAAACAGAAATGAGAGGTTTTTCTCAGTAATAAAGCCTGGAACACCAATGACCCGAAGGAGCTGCTTAACTATAAGAAGACAGCCTTTGGGAGAGCCAGCAGTTAATTATTTAGGAGTGTGCAGAAAGAGCTGAAAGTCAAGCTAAGAGAGAGCAAGCGCCATCAGAAGACCAAAGTAAAACAAATAAATCAGCCTGCACTAATGCTGTTCGTTTCTCATATCATCCACAAATAAGAAAAGGAGAGATTAAAAGAAGAAAAGCCATTAATTCAGATGGCTCTGCTTTTTCTTCCCTCTACAATAAATAATCTCAAAACCTTTCAGATTTAATTTGCCACCTCTCAGACGAGGCCTGACCCACCTGTGAGAAACCACTCGCTCACTGCCGGTAGCATTAATGTTATAGCATTATAAATGTTCCACTGATAAAGGCAAAATCAGAGAAAGTGATGTTTCATGTTTTATGCTTACTCTTGGTTGTGAAACTGCTGGACTCTTTGATGAATGTATGCCGTTACAGCGTATTCCCAGGACCGTCCCATGCGGATGTAAGCAGTAGCAGAGCACAGTACTCTCTTGGTCACGGCATGATTTGCTGCCCGTTCAAATATTATTCCAGTATGACATCAGGGTCCAGGAACACACATCATGGTCCAGCCATGCTTCAGTATCAGTAGCTGTAGCATGTGGCACAACGGCACACAAGTGATGGATCTTCCCAGAGGAGAAGCTGGAAGTTACAGCCAACTCCGGATAAAACAGGTCATAACATTGTGGATGTCATATGTGTACCAAAAGGTGCAGAAACCTCTGCTGCCTACATGTTGCATAGAGCGAAAGCAAACAGTCTATTTCTGTGGCCACATTATTCAGTATAAGCTCATTCGTCATTCAGAAACAGATAAGACTGACTCAGACTTCCCAGGCAAATCAAATCATGTTCCCACAGCAATTTCTAGTATCAAGTCAACAAACTGTAAGAAAATGTTGCTTCAAGTGACAAAGATAATGACTTTTCATCAATAAAAGGTTTGACTGGTAAACTGGTTTAATTTTTTTTTTTCAATATCTGTCAAAAGGGAAAGATATTGGCTGAGACCTTCAGTATGGATGTGTGTGACTCCGAGTGCAGCTCAACTAATCAAAGTATCAGCACTTGGAAAGAATTTGGCTGGCGGTGCAGTGAGACTGTGACTCATGATGTATGCTTGTGCCACGCTAACTTCAGCTTATAAGGGAAAACGACTGGGAGAATTAGAAAAGAAGACGGAAATATCCAAGAAAGCACTGGCAGACACAGATAGAGTATACACACACACACACACACACAGGCTATTTAACCATTACACTATAGCTCCTGCAGGAATCTGCGAGGGAGAGAAATTTCTCATTTCTCAAATCTATCATCTCTATATTAGTTGAGAAATCAAAAGGTATGAGTACATTTGTGTTTGTATGAAATGCACATTTAACTCTGTATGCTGGTAATGTTGTGTTTGATTACATTTGGCCGCAGATGCATGACTGGACAGGTAAGAATGCATGTTACAGAAGGAGAGTCAAACTGAGGAGCACTTATTTCATACAACATACCTAAGATCTTGTGTCAATAACCATAGACTAACTGGCACTGATCCCTGCTGAAAACAGCACAGTTCACACCACAGAGAGAAAAGGTTCAAATAAAAACATTGGCCTTGTGGTAATGTGGTAAATACAACATGTGTTTGGATGGAGCATTTACAAATTCACTTGACTCAGAAAAAGAGCAGCAAAAATAGACAGGTAATAAACAAAAAAAGAGTACTGGGTGGAGCAGGGTTCTGTTCAATTCTTCAATTTGCATTTTACTAGTGAATGCCAAAAAGTCTGTCAAGAAAATCACTTTTTGCATATCCATGAAGCTATTGTGCCTAGATGAGTATCAAATTGTGCTCTACAATTTGTCAATATATTTTTGTTTTCATGCAATTTGTTCAGACTGATCTGGAGATGTGAACAAAATGAACAAAATATGATTAAAATTAGTAATGGAGGACGAGTAGAGCAGGAGAAGGAGATGGATAATAGAGATGCTGCGGTAGTAAATCACAAAGTCTTTCCCACTAAGACTTTGTAGATACCACAAATGTAAAATAAATGATTAATTGTATATGAACAACCAAAGGACCATTCCCACACAGGCTGTTTTTATACAATCTGGTGTTTCATTTAATTCAGTTTTGGTACCTTTTTTTTTTTTTTTTACTCGGTAGCGTTCAACAATGTGTTTAACATGAGAAGACTGTCTAAACTTTTAGTGCACTTACAGGTAATAACTGATAATGAAATGAACCTCTACCAGAATATACTGTGTGAAATTCAACACACTGACCATAATCATCGTCACCGCTCTAGTGAGTCATTAAAATCGACAGCAGTGAGGTCTGCGGCTCCTAACTTAGAGTCATATGAAGGGTGATACACTGTGAAACATGGTGAGCGAGTGTGAAAGCTCGTGTCCACTGACAAATGCGTAGAGAGGTGTGGCATACAGGGACAAGAAGAGTGTCAACATCTCCTCTCGCCGACCGTCCTCATTTTCAGGGCAGCCGCCATTTTGAAGTAGGTAGTTTTATTACATCTTTTCATTTCTATTTTGTATAATAAGTGGGGGAAGCCAGTTTCCTATGTATTGCAATCTGATAATGGCCAAATGATTATACAACAAATTTTTCACAACCATATTCAAAGGCTGTGCACCACTGATGTAGCATTTGTAACATACCACAAATGCACCACTGTTTCCATTTATAGTTCTACCTAATTCCACATAAATAATATTGTTAAAATGGTGTTTTCTCATTTATTATTTGTAGATGAATGTGAATATGCAAATTAGAGTCTTCAACTACAGTTATGGTTTAGCTGAGTTAATAGTAGAGTATCTTTTTAGGCAAATAAGATCAGTCAAATCAATTTGATACGTAGACATAAATTAAAGTGATATCACAGCTTTGCTGTGTATGTCACAACTGCATTGAAGTATCAAAAAGATATTATGGCATCAGTGTTGTGTCAGTGCTTTGTGAATATTGATCTTCAGAGCAAAAATAAAGCAATTTCTTAATAAAGTCCCGAAAGTTGCCAAATGACTACTCTTTCTGGGTCTGTGTCAACGCTGCAGCACCCCAGTACCAAACCACTACCTAAGTTAAAGTGTCCTTGGTCACATTACCCTCAGTGGTGTGTGATTGTAGAAACAAAATGCAGCATACTGTACATAGACTGCTGTATAAGTGTTGCGTGTAAATGGATGAACAAAATCCTAGAACAAGGTAAATATATATGCGACATGTGGACAAATTTACTAATTATACAAATTATAATTGTTTCCTTTTGCAACTAAGCTGATTTTGTGTCCAAAGTTTGTATTGTTCAAGTCTCACTCCTGAAATGCTATACACTGTCACTGGTTTGGTACTAAGGTTTGAGGAACACTGAAACATCTGAGTAGTAAAGAGCATGTTACTACGGACATTTGGGTACAGCCTTTTTTACTGATGACCAGTGCTGACAAATCCTACCACTGTCCAGCAGTGTCTATTTTGAAGACGAATGCTCTTCAGACCGGCATTTTCCTTCTCATCTTCTTAAAAGATATGCCCTCTAGTATACAAAGAACATAAAAACAACATATGTGCAAGATAAAAAAAAGTAAGTTTTTTTTTTTTTGATGGAAAGGTTTGATGGAAATGTTTCCATTTCCATAACTAGTCCTTTCATACTTAAATAACCTACAAATATATATTCCATTCACCTGACTCACTTTCTTCTATCAGTGTTCATCTTAACGTGAATTTTTTTTTTTTTTTTTTTTTCAGTTGACATCATAGCAGTTTCATACCACTTTTCCCTGCCTTTTTGTCACAAAGGCCAAGATTAACTTCTTATTTGGAAGTAAAATTTGGATTTTGTTCTGACAGCACATCTCTTGTGTCATGTGTGTGGCTCTTCTGAAGTTAAAAGAATCTATAATCTATACTGTTTTACATGATGTTTAACACATAAAGCACACTTGTCAGGGCCGCACAAATAACAATAGCACATAGTAGCAATAGCACAGCTCTAGAAATAGTAATGTCTGGCCCAAAAACGTGATTACTAAGACATTTTTACATATGTCAGTATGAAAGGTGTCAACTATGATGATTCCATGACCTTTGTCCATACCCTCATGGGCTCAACATCTTAATTTATGGAGAGCTTTTATGAATAATTAGGTTATTCATCAATTAGCAGACACCTCAGGGTGCTGGTCTGATGAACGCTGCCACATCTGAACCATGTGGACCAAAAATAAAACTATGGCTTCAATAATTACTTTTATTATTAATTATTTATTAATTACCACCTAAAAAAATGGGCAAACAGTATTGTAAGCTAATACTGCACTTGTCTTGCTCCAAGCCCGTATCACCTGCATGTATATTTCTGTCTCTGAGTGATAAAAGCTGTATGGGATGTTGCCGTGGAGATGCAGGGTGTCGACATGACACTCCGGCTCAGAATTCCCTTCTCCTTCATGAGGAAACAGAGGAGTCTTTCTCCATCTCTTCCTCTCTACTTTTTCTCTTCCCCCCGAAATGTGTCACTCTTCTATCTTCTCGCTCTCTCTGAAACCGCGGCCACTCTCTTTACTTCCTCTCGCTTTCATCCACTCCTGGAACCTCCGTCACACACACAGAAGCACACACACCAAGACCTTTGACACCTCCTGAAAAGTCTCCCTGTATCATGAAGACCAATGCTCTTTTTTTTTTTTTCTTCTTTTGCTTACCCTACTGTCCCCCCGTAGAGCCAGCCCCGGGTGCACTGGGAGAAGAAGCACTCCACCACTGCATGAAAAAGTTCCTCCTCTGATGCCAGGCGGGCACGATGTGCAGCGCACGCTTTCTCAGCCTCCCTGAAGCCTGCTACCCCAGAGGAGTTCCTCAGGTCCAACACAAACACTCGACCTGAAGAGATACAGAGCAAAGAGTCAGAGGAACTCTTACTACTGGTGAATAACCTATTCAGTAAAAACTCAAAAAGTAAATGCTGGAACTATTGACTGCTGTGAAAATTCAGCCAGTCTTCTGGAAAATTAGAGGATCTATACAGTAAGAACCATATCTGATGATAAAATCTGATTTTATCCATGACCTTAAAAAGATGCATTTATTCTCAAAAGACAGTGTTCTCCCAAGAACGTGACCTTAAGAGAGATATTCCATATTCTAATAACAGAAAAACATTTCATTTAAATGTCCTAAAACCATACCGATGTTTCTGAGCACTTCCTATTTTTGGTATTGTGGGTTTTAGACATCCAGCTGGATGATTTACATGACAAAGATAATGCAAGTGTAACTCATCCATACTTTAAATACTTTAAATATAAAAACTTAGCAGAGAAGTGTTTTTATGATGACCTATTGGATTATATTCTTGTGAGATATTGCATTTGGGATCCATCTAAAGTGTCATTAGATGCCTGTGAGTAGCTGCTGAAGAACTCAGCTCTTAGGTCTGAAGTGTAATGTCCTCTGATGGCTAACGCAGCAGCCAGTTATTCTCATTAATGAGACATAATTAGCTATTTAGAAACACCAAAGAAAAGTACCTGTGTGACATATTATAACTAAATATCCTAAATTTTGAACTGGAAAGAATGAGAAAAAATAAAATAAGTAAGGTTGAAGTTCAAGTGTCTGTGCGCAGTGGTGGCCGTTCAAACAAGAATAACTTTTACGCACACATGATTCAGGAGGGGAGAAAGGACCGTGCCTTGCGTTTGTGATCAGCAGAATCTGTGAATTTAGTCATATTACAATTACAAAAAAGAAAACTGTAGACGGGAGAGGAAAAGGGGTTTCTGGTTGTGAAACGCATAATAGCATGGTGCGAGGTTCCACCGGCGCGCTCTGACCGTTTGTGCGCACCCAACATGATTCTTTCAAAGTATAAGGAGCTCATTTATGTTTGGAAATGACGTTATAATCAGAGATCAGTATACATTTCAGTATACACAGTATATTTTCTTTTGGATCTACAGTTCGAAATATTTACTTACCGTCCGCATTCACGACAGAGGTCACAGCAAGACAAACCAGGCATCCAAAGAGCAAAGACAGGGCATTGTGGTTATAACGATCGACCATTTTTTGACGTCTTGCACTGTAGACTGAATCACTCGCTTTGTTTTTTTTTCTTTTTCTTTTTTGAGAGGGCGAAAAAAAATGTCCACAATCTTCCTAATAACTCTCACAAACTTTCAGGTCATAGAGACAATGAAGAGCAAACTCCTGCTTTTCCTCTCCCTGTTGCACAAGACTGGCTGATCTGCAAAAGTGTAAAGTAGGCTTGGTAACGGATGTTACCGGAAAAAGAAAACGGCTACAGCGGCTGAAGAACTGGGAGACGCAGTTTATCTCCGCAAATAGTCGCACTGACAAGCAGATGAAGCACCTGTGTGAAAACTCGCGCTTTCCTGTTAGTAAATACGTCACGGCCCAAAATCTTGAGGGTGGGCAAAAGGCGGTGATCTAGACAGTCGCGCTGCTCCTATACAGAAAAAAAAAAAAAAAAAAAAGCTGCTGATGTAGTGTCGTCAGTCCCACTTGCTCATGCTGCTTGTAGGCTTGTGTGAATAAAAGACAAGATGTTAAAATCACCGGTGGTATTCAAATCATTTACTAAAAGTACTGATGTAACACTGGTGAGACAACAATGATACTCGTGCAGGAGAACTTTGGACCCTAAAGGATAAAGATCATACTCAAACTTGACATAATAATAAACAATTAAAAAAAAAAAATCTGTTTTAGTGTTGAGACCTTTAGTGACCTAGCTCAGACCAGAGTGACCCAGCCTCTCTAACTGTTACTTAACTTGTTACTTAACTTTTTTACTTTGTGCTGTGAGTGTGCATGTGTGTGCTTTGTGTGTGAGCGTGTTCCTGTTTTATGTTTTATTTTATTCTGTCAAGCACTTTGTGTTGCATTTTACATGTATGAAAAGTGCTATATAGATAAAGTTTGATTTGATTTGATTTGATTACCACAACAAGTAAATTGTGTCAACTGGTTAGTGAATCAAGGTGTGTTTGGTTTGGGAGGAAAAGACAGACTGCCACAACTCAGGGCTTTTTGAAGCATTCAGACATTATTTCAGTGAGTCTGCAAGTGCAGATAGCCACCTTCACACTCACAAGCTGTGCTCTTGTCAATATAAATACAGCCACTAAATAAATACAGTCAATAAAATGGAAAACAACTGAATGTGATTTTGTGAAGTCCATGACACAAAAGTCCCTTGAAGAGTCACACATTTCTTTCTTTGTCTTCCTATCACACCCTACCCTTTCCATTTTCATAAATCTCAGTGTTTTCTCTGTTCCAGTGGAGTTACACAGGTTGCGGCTACTTTTTTTTTTTTTTTTTTAATATATCCCCTTGTTAGTCATCCTTCTCTGTATTTCCTGGACAAATTTTTCACACTAAAGTCATACACCACACATGCTTTCATGGATGTCCTCTTTGGCGGTTTGGATGAGGAGATCAGGTGGGCTGGGAGCCTGACTCATGCACAGGGACTATTTCTGGAAAGGTGGGGGTCGCACAGGAGAGGAAAGAGCAATGGCGAAGAGGCGGCAATTCACACCTGATCCGCCTGGGTGAAGCTGGTGAGAATTATGTTTGGTGCAGGTGCCCAGGGAGCCCTGTCAGCGGACGGACGTGCATCCAGACATCGCACAGGTGTGTAATAATCTCACATGTCTTCCAGTCCACACACATTTCGAAATATGTGTTGTGGAAGTAAACATGCCTGCACACACAAATGTCTAACCGCAAGATTGCTCTTTCTATGTGAGAGATGAGCAACGTCCCATGTGAGACATGTCTTGTGGGGATAAAGTGTAAGGATGTGTAGCTGACTCAGAGGAAATCATTGGTCATAATGGTGGAGGCCAGAGGGGGGTATGGGTGCGTCTCCATGGCAACAGCCTCCTTAAACCACAGTGAGGACTGGAGTACAGACATCAGGAATAGCTTTGAAGGTACAGAAGTGAGGCTGCCTGTAAAGTGGTACATAAAACAAAGTCTTATTGCAGAATTTAAAAAAAAATCTAATAGAAAAAGAAGCAGAAAGAGTGAAAAACATCCCAATCATCCTCGTGATAAAGCACCAAAGGTAAAACTACCCAGCCCCCATCTTATTTCATAAACATGCTGCATCAAGACTTTCAACAATTTAACAGACTCCGTAGAAGAGTTGTGCATGTAACAGACAGCCCTCCTTGACGTTTCTGCACGCACTATGATCATGAGGACACATTCAACACTGAGCTGCCATCCACAGTTGAGTCATTATCAGTAGTGCATGGAGCTATTCAAAGAACTAAGGTAATTAATTTTACTGATGATGAGAAATTAACAGAGTTAATTACTAAGCAATACAGAGGGAGGCATGAAAATTAAAAATGTGTTACATGAAGACAAAAGACCAACTTTTACCCATGAACTCTGTGACATCTATATTGTCATGTCAGTATGCGGTGTTTTGCATCTCTGAGTGTGTTTTGTTTTCATGTGATGCATTAAGCATTTAGAGATCATTTATATGACCATGTGCCATTGATGTTTCAATTTGTTCAGTATGTATATCTTTATAGTTTTATTGTATCTTATTGTGGACATTTTACACAATTTTGCATCCTTTTATTGCTATTTCATCTGTTACAAACTGGCTCACGGGCTGCAAAACAGAATGGAGAGTGACGCACGGTCAGTCAGCTGGGGTCTATTGGGCTTAAAGCTGATGTTAAAAGTCAAAGTATTACAAAAAAACAATAAAGATGTAGCCATGAGGAATAAGAAGAACTTCCACAAGTCTCATGCCAGGTGCTTCGAATCAACACCTCCACAAGTGCAGCCAGTCAAGATAATTTAGATAATAAAGTCTGTGAACCAGCCAAAGCTGCTCTGTTATTATGAGGCCAGAACAGGTGCAAAGGGATCGTTTCACATTTCCCTTTCTGGCCTTTCAGTGTCTGTTTTTAGGAGACTTCTTTATTATTAATTATGAGACCAGGGCCCTTGGGCCTAAGAAATGTGTCCATGTGTCCAGATGTGTCCATCTATGCATTAGCTTCTGCTTATCCAGATTCGGGTTGCTGGGGCAGCAGCTTGAGCAGAGAGACCCAGACCTCCCTCTCTCCAGTTACCTTCTCCAGTCCTTCTGAGAGGACACAAAGTCGTTTCCAGGCCAATATAGTCTCTCCAGCATCTCCAGAGGTCTGCATAAGGGTTTTTTTTTTTTTTCACAGTTGGACATGTCCAAAACACGTTCCCCCAGAAGTGTCCAGGACACATCCTAACCAGATTCCTGAACCAACTCAACTGGTTCCTCTAAATGTGGAGGAGCAGCAACTCTACTCTGGGTCTCTCCTGGATGACTGGACTTCTCACCACATCTCTAAGGGAGAGTCTAGCCATCCAGAGAGCTGGGTGTTTGTGGGGTCAAGTGCTTTGTACTTGGGATGGCAGCTAAAAACATGGGCCTTGGCGTGTTGAGCCTCGGCTGATGAAATGTATTCATGTATATGTTGTTGAGTTCTTGCTAGTATTATTGAGTAGAGGCTACTGAAGTCATCCTACTTTAAAGTTTTAGCTACAACCAGTGAGTTCTCATAGCAAAATGACAAACTCAGAGGAGGGGATATAGGTGTCGAATGGAATTAATCCCAGAAATGTCCTTTCTCACCAGTAATATTCCTCACAGCTATCTCTCTTTAAATATTTTCAGTGGGTTAAAATCTTTCTGGTCAGGGGCAGAACTACAATGACAGGCCAAAAAATGTCAGGACCTCCAGGAGTATTTCTCAGTGGCTGGTGAAAAGTTCAGCTACCAACGTGCAACACCTCTGACAAGATCCACTAACATAATGATTATGATTGAAGTTAGATTTATTGTAAATCTAATGTTTGAATTAAAGTTTGGCCATGCTTTAGTCACTGTCATCTTATGGTTGGAAGTTTATCTCACTACAAACCCATCCGTCCAAATTAAGAAATACTTTGTTGAATGAGCACCACAATTACTAACAAAATATAAGTACAACAAATAATGTAAAATATAGTTATATTTATAGAGCATAGATTTTAAAAAATGGCAAAAAACACACCATGTATATATATATATATATATATATATATATATATATATATATATATATATATATATATATATATATATATATGATAGAGTAATACAGTATAAAAATAATATTAAAAACATGAATAATCAAAGTATCAAAACTTATACATACAGTGTAAAAATACATACATATCATTATATCTCTATACATGCATATAAACATATGAACATACACTGACAGTCAGAGTAAGAAGTTGTTCAGTTTGATGGCCACAGGCATAAATGATTAAAGTAGTTTTTGTGGCCTGCTTGTTAGTGTTTATAAGAAGCATATTCAGTGCAAGATTTGTAGCAGACAGATTTGACAACATGCCACTTCAAGCAGAAGATTCATCCCTGATCATTGCATTATTACACTGATGTTTTGAAATGTCAATAATATTCAGGTGCTGTTGCTACTATGGAAGCACCACTGGTTTACATCCAGTGCCGACATCCCCATTTCCAGATTGAAGTGATCCAGGAAGTAACAAATTTGCAATTCTTGGACTGACCACTAGGTGCTGGCTCCATCCATCCATCCATCCATCCATCCATTATTCATACTTGTTTAGTCCTATGCAGGGTCATGGGGATCTGCTGGGGCCTCTCCCAGCTCTCTTTGGGTGGAAGGTAGAAGTACTTCCTGGACAGGTTGCCAGTGGCGCTGGCTCCAAAGCAGAGAAAATCCCCATTAACCTCCATATTAAAATGTCCAACTTTACAGCAGAAATAAACTTTCTTAACCCTGGTACAAAAAAAATGTTTTTGTCTGTTATTAGATTTCACATCCATGACAACAGTAACAACAGTTTTTTGTACGACAGGTGAAATTATATAAAGCACTATTTTTTTTTATGGCATCCAGCTGCTGCACACCTTTTGATTGACAGATAACCATCGGTTCTGCCAGCGGTTAGCCCCTGGCACAAGACCAGGGCCTCATAATTTTTGCTACTTAGCGCTTTGCATTCTGAGCTGTGGATAAAAATCAGATCATAGTCATATCTTAAAGAGAATATGTTTTGTTGTACTTTTGCGTTGTGTTAATTGTACTAACAAACCACCAAGACTGGCTGTAGTTGGCCTGGAATGTTCTGAGGATGAAGCTTAACTAAGCAGCGGCCAGCTTGTACCATTCAAGTGTCAACCACACGCAGGTCGTTTCTGATGTTGCTCCCAAAACAACATTAGAAATGGGAAGTCCCGCTGTGGACCTTTGTCTGCAGCTGCACAGCTTCTCTAGTGGGGCTTGGTTGAAGCATCATTTCAGGACCCTTCCAGTGGAGGTCTGCTGGGACTTACAGTCAATCATGCTCTAGGCTTGCCTGACTGCAACACTTCCATTACACGAGAGTTGTCTGATGGAGCGGTGGGCCCCAGCAGAGCTCTGCTACTCCTTCTTTCAGTTCTGGCAGCCCTTGTTTTGGTAGCAGCACATGAAATGAGGATGTTTGGAAAGATTATCTTAGTGGGCTAAACTAAAATTGTTAACTGTAACTGAACTAAGGTAAGCTCCAAGTCTTTGCAACATGGTGTCCATGTAGGATAAAAAAGAAAATTGCCTGTAGAAGCTCTATGGGTAACGTCACGGATTGTTCGTCTTGTAATATGTACATTCTGTGGTTTACATGTGGTATGGAAGTTGACTCTACATTAATAACTCATACATCATTCAACATGTACCTTGATGGAAAACAACATTCTACAATATTCCATATTCTGGAAATATTCTACTTACTAATTATCCTTTGATTTACTAATAGATCTAGAGTGTAGTATCAGATGTAAACCCTGTAGCATGGTAGAAAACGGGAAATCTGAGTCTTCCTCATATCCTATAGATTTTTCCTCAAAGTTATGCTGTTCTACAAGAATAAACAACATGACTGTCCATGTTTGATCAGCACAAAAAGAACTGACATGAGTTTGGCTGCATAAGAGCGCCCTCTAGCGGTGCAAAAGGAGACCATAGATAGGCTACTTTGTCCTTCCTGGCTCTCTAACCCATGCTTGTCTGTCTGAAACCTTGATTATACCGTTTAATAATAATATATATATAAATAATGATCATTTACAATTTTCCACAATAAGTATTTCAGCCCTTTTACGTTGACAGATAAGTAAAGAGTCAAAACTGAAAGTCGGCTACCAATTTTAGTGTTGTAAGGGTATTCTTTATGAGGCTTTGTGCTGGGAGCATTTAGTGGTGCACTGAACATGATGGAGGTCACTTTTATTATCAAAACCTCTAATATTATCAGTGATTTCCTGTTTGTAATTGAAACCTTTTAACCTGTATCTGTTGGTGAGGTAAAACGCTTGTGACAAGGAACTACTTAGTCACTGAATTACAAAACAGTGATTTTGAATATATGACTTGTGTTTTTTTTCTTTAAAGAAAATACATCTTCCTGCACTGTTGATGTTAAATCATTTTGTATAACGGAACGATGAGGCAGGAAGCATACTTTATATATTTATTTATTTATTTAAAGGTATGTGCACATAAAATCTCAATGTAGGTGAGTTACAGATGTCTGCAGCAGGGAAACGCATGGTTATAGCGCCAAGGATGCAACTGTATACTTTCTTTAATCAGAGCCGCAGGCTCGTGTCGCCTCTCGTCTGGATGTTGTCCTGGTCGTAAGTGCTCCGCTGTATGCGGTCAAACTGGCCGCTTTACCGTGATTTTCCCCCAAACGTCTGCAAGACTTCACAATCAAAACAAATCGACCACGCGTGCTTTTCCCGCAGCGATGACGTCACGTTGTCCCTCCCCCTTCCCTAGCAAGTAAACAGAAAACTGCGAGGAAAGCGCTCGTGTCAGCCGCCATAACGGCGTTCGTTGCAGGAAATATGCGATGAGACTCGGAGAGTGGAGGCAATCCCACGTTTTCATCGTGTTTTGGGTCGATTCGAGAGGCTCGAGCGCCAGCTGACTCGCGCTGTGGCGATGAAGGGAGAGGCGGAAGTGAAGTCACTTGACAGACCGTCCATGTTATTATTGTTATTTTGGTAGCCCTGTGATGAGACGGGCTGGGGAACCGCTGCTCTCCGAGACAACGAGCGTTATCGGCACCGCAGGCCGCCCCGGACCGACACCGCCCCCACTGCCCCCTCACCGACCCGGACACGGGAGCCTCGCTGGCGGCCGGGGTAGGAGGAGGAGGAGGAGGCGGAGGGTGTGAAGACCCAGCTTTCGGCTCGGCTCCTACACCACACACGACCGACCAAAAATAAAACAGCGACAAAAGCAGTAGCGGCGCTGGTCAGAAACGGCTCCCCTGGTGTGTGCGTGTGCCGCCGCAGACATGAACGGTATCACCAAGGGCCGGTTCGAGGTACGACAGAGGGAGTGGACCACCAACGGTTAAACTGTTTGTCTCTAGTAGGGAGTCGTGGGCTTGTATAAGCCAAGTGTGTGTGTGTGTGTCTGTCCGTCTGTGTGCGTGCGTGCGTGGTGCTTTGCTCCTAATTTTACACGCAGTCGGGTGCTGAAGCGTTTTGTTGGTCAAGGGTAATCCAAAATCCTGTTGTTGTCCTGTCGCACTGGTAGACAGCGACAACATGGAGCTGAGGACTGCGGGACAGACAGGAGGGCTGTGGCTGACGGTAGTCAGTATATCAGGGCCGAGGCTGGTCGCCACTGTCGTTACAGAGGTTACAGGCTTCCAGCAGAGGGGTGCGGACAGTAATGTCTTAGCATTTAAATAGTAATCATTTAGCAAAGGCTGACAAACCTGAAAAACCTCATGACACCTCCTGTATGTGACAGTTGCCACAAGGTCTCTGACAACTTGGCCTGTCCTCTTCTGTCCGAGAACAAGTAATGACCCATAACCTGGGTGCTATGAATGATCATGTTTACCCCCCCAAGATATTTTTTTTTCATGTTTACATCGTAATTTTGGACTAAAGGGTTTAGCACACACCCATCTCTGCTTCTCTAACCCCTTTAAAGGTGTAAAAATGATCAAGGTAAAGATAGTTGACTTGTTTCTAGCTGTATTTAAAGTGTTAAAGATAAGCTTATTATGCAAGCAAAATGACCATTGTCTGTGTTTTACCACTGGGTGTTATGACTAATTTTACACTATGAATTGAATATTTTCATCTTGCATGTATTTCAAATTTTGTGGCATAGTTTCATCTATAATCCAAATTTATGAGAATGCATTTTGATTGTAGGCAGGAGTCAAGAGTGACCACATCTGTCCCATTAAAGTACAGCTCAACAGATCTGTTGAACTGCAGATGTTATTGACTGATATTTGCCTTCAGCAGATATATCACTATGAGAGTGTTTGTTGTCTGCTATGCGCCATTATGACATTTTTTTTTCCCTAAACAGAATATAATTCAATAAAAAATGCTTTAGGTTAGACATGACTCAAAAACAGCAAAGCTAAACACTGGAAATTACTGTAGAAATGGAGCACAGGCAAAGGAGGAGCTCATTTTATTCTGCCGTGAACCAATATCACTGATTAAAATTGCAAGATGCAGACCTGGCCTCTCTCTGGCTGGTTTTCATAACAGCACTGTCTGCAGTATGTGTGGCAGAGTTCCTGTCACAGCTGACCATGTTTTAGATACATGATACATGTGCTTAGATCCATGACTGAAATTTTCATTTTAAAATGAACCTATCCTTTTCATTTTCAATCAACTGTATATACAAAGATTTACTGGTCTCTGGTTTCAAAAAAATATATAAACGTTTTTTGACTACCTATATATTGGCATTGCCCAAGTTCCAGGTCCAGCATGACATCTCTAAGAAAAAGAAAAAATTAAGTCAATCTTTGACTTAGTCTAAAATACAAACTGTTAAGTATCTCAAAACTGCATCAACTTTAGTTGCCATACTAATTCTCCACCAGTGATTACTTTGAAGTGTGAATTAGTCAGTAACACAAGTTTTAAAGCATGCACAACAACCAGGGGATTATAGCCATATTGTTTTGCTATCCTCATTTTCCTTCACTATTGTGTCCGCACCTTAAATCACATCATCCAACAGGTTACACGTCCCTCAAGCGGTGCCTGTGGTTTATCTGACATGTTATTCACACATTGCAGAAATTCTTTGGAGTTTGACTTGATGGTACTTGACAGTCAGGTACTCACACATGCTCGGTGTGAGCGATTCAGAATAGAAAGTGTTGGTGGTGCTGATCTGAGTTATTGACATAGTGCATTTTTCATCCAAGCTTCTTACACAAAAACCACTGTGTGGTGGCACACAAGCTGGTGTGGTTGCGTCAATGAGAGCGAGGAGTGGGCGGAGGTTTGACGAGTAGACTTGCACCTCTGATGCCACTTCTGGCCTAAGCTCCTTGTATTTGTTGTATTAAAGCCCTGATTTGTGGCAGACCGAACTACTTTAAATGTAGTCAAGAAACTCCAGACAGCTCAGCAATAGATTTGAACCTTGACTTTGTTGGACAATCTGTAGGAAGTGTGGCAGTAGAGAGGAGCTTCCTGCTTGACTTCTTCCACTGTGAAAGAGTGGGCCACTATGATGAGGTTAATGCACGCCACACATGGGTTGAATGTTGATGTTGTAATGAATCAAAGTTTATCAATGTCTGAAAGTTTAAAACAACTAATATTCTTTTTTTTTCCTGACATATAATTGTGATTACTATTTGTCTGGTCTGACCTCACCTTCTCACTACGTCTGTACCAAGACCTTTTCCTCACATATGATGGTGTATTGGAGCCATTTGTAGAAATAAAATGTGGGGTGAGGGATAAAATTCCAAGAAAAAAAGCTAAGACATTCTGACCTCACAGAGTCAGAAGTTTTGACTTTTTAAACTCTTAAATTTGCAAGAAACACAAGCAGTATAGTGTGCTTTGTATTTTAAGGTAAAATAAGTCAGTCCATCATTTTACTGCATATTCAATGTCAGTATCTACCTCAGGATTGGGTCCTCATAGGAACAGCTCCTCACATGCACATAGATTTGATGAGCTAAAACAGTTTTCCAGATGGCTGAATCATTCACAACAGCATGTCTTCAAAATACATTTGCAAATGATAATATTGTGATTTTTGGGCCAAAATCAAGTGTATGTACTTGTTGCTAAATCCAACTGCAAAATAGTATTTGATTGAATCATTGAGTGCAGCCATTTTGCCTGAGATAAGCGTAATCTGTGTTGTGATTTGCAAAGATATTTTGCAAATTTGTGAATTTGTAAAGTCACAATTTCGGATTCTCTAAAGTCAGAGTTTCTTTCCAAAAAGTCAGATTTTGAGCCATTTGGAGCAGAGAAATGTCTATTTTTTGATGTGGAATAATTATTTTACAATTAAAAAAAAAGGTTTTCTTTTCAGTCATATATTAATAAATACTGTAGAAGTTAAAATTGTTTAAGTTAAATTGCTTGTTACATCACATGTGTGGCACCAAGTTAAAATTCACCATTTAACCTAACTGATATAAAATACCAAATGATGTCGGTATTGAGCCTAAAAGTACTGGGATATTAATTTTTGTTCATATTGCCCAGCCCTAAGTGTGTGCAGCCATTTTCGTCTTTTAAAGAGTGGTCAAAGGTCAGTTACTGAAAATAAGTTTTTTAGTTCCAAGCAGGTTGTGTGCTTTTTATCGAGGAATGGCTTTCCGTTATTTACTCTACCAAAAACACCTGATTTGTGCAGTGTCATGCTAATGGTTGTCTTGCTGTTAGATTTCCAGATTTCCATTAGGGAACACTGGATCTCATTCATTGTGCCCTTTGGCTTGTTGATTCAATGACTGACCAAGGCCATCATCCCTGATTCATCACTTTGGCAGCTAAATGGAGGAAGCCTTAAAATAATTTTTAACTCCTTCCATTTTAAAATGATGTAGGCTGATGTGATCATTGGACACTTTTCGTGCCTTAGAAAATATATTTGTGCCATGATATAATTTTGTCAGTAGAGTCAGCAGACTATTTTCTCATGGTTAATTTAAACAAGTGTGTGCCTTTTTTTTTTCTTAGCGTGTCAATTGAATGAACATGAGCATAGGAAGATTCTAGTCAAGTCAAAGACAACTGGATTAGTTATGAGTCTTATAGCAGAGAGTCTGAATGCTTATGTAAATAGGATATTTCACTCCTTTCCTTTCAAAATTTATTTTAAACAAGTACTAAAATATGTTTTTGCTTTGTCATTGTAGTCTGTCATTGCATTGTGTGTATATGGATAAGGAAAAAAAAGAGAGATAATATTATAAGATGAAATAAAGATTGGAGGGATTGGCCCTTTACAGTTTTGGGTAGTTAATTTATTTATGTAATGTGATCAGTTGATACATCATAGAACGTGTTGATAATGCATTATTCAAAAACAGAGGTGTGTGGGAACACAGTGATGACAAACATTTGAGTTTGAATGCTCAGATCTTTTAAGCCTCTTTGTCTGCTGTGTTGTTACCATAGCAGACATGTTAAACTTCAAACAAGTTAAGTTACAGCGAAATATTAACTGAACAGGAAACTCCCTCTCTTTTGTTATTTTGACCTCACTCCACCACAAATGGCCTTTGTTTTCTCACTCCCTCTCCTGTCTCTCCTTTGACTCTTTGATTCTAATAATTACAGTAATACTGTCTTTCTGTTCCTCTTGACTGCAGTGCAATTTTTTTTTATGACATGTCTCTTACTTCCCTTTCTGTCATCCCTCTCTGTTTTGAGGAGGTTGCATCTGCTTTCAACATCAACCTTAGCTCACTGTGTCTTTCTGGCTTCTCTTCCTCTGTGTTTTCACATGTTCTGTTTTGCATGTGACGCAGCAGGGAGCCTCTCTTATTAGACACACTTGCCGAGTCTCTCAGGATACAAGTGTATCGCTGGCAGGATGCGTGTCTGCAGAGGCACAGTGAATGTGGGTGTTTGCCGTAATTTAAATTCATGGCTGAATACAACCCACCTGATCGAGAATGTTCTGCATCTGTTCTTCACTCAGAGAAGTCTGGCTAGAATCACCTGTGAGTGTGTAACTGTGTGTGCGTTGTCCCACTCAGCAGATGGCCAGACATCCAGCGAATAGGCTAATTGAGATAAGCGTGCCAGCAAGCTGACCAGGCTGACAGAATTATAAGCTTCTGAGTAGGGGACATGGAAAGCCAAATGTAGTTCTGGTGCGTTTCATTAGCGTAGCTTAAAGGGGCGTTAGTTTAATTCTCAATAGTAAATATAAATACAATGCAAAATTCTGTACCTATTCAGATTTGAGCTACAGACCCACAATGAAATGATTCCTCTCACTTCAATTTGGTCTTTTTTGGATATGGATCCTGTGTTCCTGATAGTGATTTGACTTCTCTTGCCACTGTATTAACTTGTCAAACACACAGAAAACACACTCATGTCATTGTTTGTCTTGTCTTGGCAGGTATTCTCAAACAGCGATGAGGCTCCCATTAACAAGAAGCTCCCCAAAGAGCTTCTTCTCAGGTAGGGTTAATATCACAGAAATAACACAAACACATAATACCATTATACGTGAATGGGGGTGTAGGCCAGGATTACTCATTAGCTGAGTCAACCTCGAACTGTACATGAACTTTGTTTTGTCACTAGTTGTGTGAGTGTGTGTGTGCTTTTTTTGTTAGGCACTAGCCTGAGATGAGGTTCTGCTACATGCGTCACCTACAGACCAATATTTTGTCCCACAGTAGATACACGTGCGCTGTAAAGCTGACGTGCACTCAACCTGTTCATCCTCCACACTCTTTTACATATGTGTGTGTTTGCTCACCTGTATCTTGGAAAAGGATGCTTCTGCAGGTACTTCAGCTGACATGTGCTGTGTTTGTTTCAACACTTGCACATAGCTAATTTGTGTGCGTAGATTTGTGAAACACCTCTGGGCCTATGCAAACCCTATATCTGTATGGTGCTATAAATAGCTTCTTAGCTGGTGGGGAATTCCGCAGTGCTGTGCTCTTCTGCTGCTCCATCTGCACTCCACGGAGACTAACACCAGTACACCCATTACGACCAGCACACTTTTTGTGGTGATTTAATGGCATGCACTCTGTTGTGCTATTCAGATGCATTACATGACCTAGTGTCACGTGTCATCTTGAGATAGCTATACATCATCAACCATGAGATAGTCGATGTGATGGCAGTAAATCTGATCATTAAGTCGTGGTTGGTGGGTTGACAGGGGCCCCGCCGTGGAGCCAGGCCTGGGGGAGGGGCTCATATGAGAGCGCCTGGTAGTTGGGTCTTTTACCCATTGGACCTTGCTGGGCTTAGTCTGAACGAACAATGTGGGTTTGCCCTCATGTGAACTCACCACTTGCAAGAGGGCCCATGTGGGTCTTTCACATTGTGCTATGAGTGGCAGCCAAAGACAAGGCCCTTGGCATGTTGACCCTCGGCATCTGAAACTGGTTCTGGGGACATTGAATGTCACCTCTCTGGTGAGGAAGGAGCCTGATCTTGTGAATTAGGATGAGATGTACCATCTGTATGTGGATGCCCTCACCTCAACTCATAGTTTGAGTTCTGGAACCAGTGTTCAATTCAATTCAATTCAATTCAATTCAAAATACTTTATTAATCCCCCAAGGGGCAAATTCAAGTTTCAGTACACCAGGAAAAATCTGGTGTACTAGGGGAGCTGCTAGTGTCCAGCGCTCCTTTTCATGCCAGGTCCGTGGTCCGAGTGCTAACTCCAGATAACAGCCGTTAGCAGCCGTTAAAACCAGTATATCTCCAAAACGATGACAAGTGAGATATCTCCAGGTCAGAGGAGGAAAACACCGATGAACCAGACCGTATCCCCTGGGAAGACCGAGCTCCATTCAAATGAATGGGTCATTAACAGACCTGTACAGACCTGGATGACAAGGTAGTGGTGATTGATTCATTTGAATCAGGTGTGCTGAAGCAAGGAAACATCTAAGACATGCAGGACAGCGGCCCTCGAGGCCTGGAGTCCGACACCTGTGGTCTATTAGAACCATATATGACAATTAATTCCAAACACATCATTTGATTTGTCAAGAGTCATTCTACGAGTGTGAATATGGAAGTACTTCAGCACTCGATCTTTTAATCAGAGTTTAGTATCACTTTAAAAACATCCTCCTAGGAAGCAGTTCAGTAAGACCATTTGTACATAAAACTCTGCTTCTAACTTCTTCAGTTATCATCTGCAGCTCTGATGAAAGCAAGAGGGTGACTCTGAAGGCTCTGGTGTAGCAGCGTGTGGTGTAACAGATGCTTCGTTTTGCACTTTATAGCACTGTTCTCTACAAATTACATTTTCAGCTGCTCTTCTGACACTTTGTAAGCTGAACCAACATCATAGAATCACATTGTTGTTTTTAGCTTTATGGACCGGTGTCTCACCAGTAGATTAGTGGTAGACTGGTGTCTGTGCACATGACTATTGTTGATGTGGGCAAGAGAGGATCAATATAGGGAGAGGAGAGATGGGCAGTCTTGTGTCTCTACAAGTGGAATTATAATGTAACAAAAACTATAGCGCTATAAACAATATACTCTCATTGTATACAGCATGTATACATAAACGGTGTCAACAGAGTGTCCAAAAGGCAGCGAACTAGCTAAAAGCCTGGTGTGTGCGAATTTTGGTGAGACTCCATGGTTGGTTCAGAGAGCAGAGGAGAATTGTAAACGAGTGACGATGTAGAGACAGAAATAACCTTGCAATTGTGCAAATAAGTATTTAGTTTGTTTAATTTAAAAAAACAAGGTGGAGGCCTGTTCTATAGGAAAGATAACTTTAGATGACTTCTGTTGTGATCTGGCTCTATATAAAAAAAAAATTAATAAAATTTATTTGACCTTCTTTTGGGGAGGGCTGCCCTCCAACATAATGGTAGGGGAACCACTGGAAATAATTTCTTTGTGCAGCCAACAAGTGGATTGGGTCCAGTTTGGTGGCCAGGGGATTCCATCTGTGCTTTTTGCAGATCATGTGATTTGGTTGACTTCATCAAGTCGTGAGAAGTTCAGTCATCCGTGGTGGACATGGAGTAGAGTCATTGCTCCTCCACATCAAGAGGAGCCAGTTCAGGTGGTTTGGGCAGCTGGACACCTCCCTTAGGAGGTTTTGTTCAGGCACCGTCCAATCAGGAAGAGGCCCAGGAGAAGACTCAGGATACTCTGGAGAGATTATATGCCTAATTTGGGGGCACCTCGTATTCTTCTGGAAGAGCTGGAGGAGGTGGCCAGGGAAAGGTGGCTTTGGGCCTGTCTGTTTAGACCCCTGTGCCCATGATTGAAATTTGGATAAGCATAAGTGGATGGATGGATGTATAGATGGATACATAACCCTGGCCTTTGTAATATGCAGTGAGGGCCACTATGTTGTCCCTGCTGCATTTGTAGAGGGATTTTCTAACTTTTAGGCACAACTGGTTATAACGGTTTTGGTTGTAAACAGTTAAGTGAGCTAAAAATGAAACATGTTTCAAACTGATAAAAAGTAAAGATTAAACATTTGTTTTAATAATTTAAGCAATATTGGTGTAATAGTTTTGTTGTGCACTTTTTAAGAGTGGAAATAGAAATAGTCCAATACAAAAGCTTGGAAACTGTGAGATGTTGCCCTCAGATATAATTTATCCAAGTATCAGGCCTCAATTAACTTGTTTGAGCTATGGTTGGTTAACTCTTATCATCACGAAAGCCTGGGAAGGCTTTAAAATGACAGCAAACTATTTTTGTTGGCTATATCCTCAGTTCTTAATGTAGTTTAGTTAGTGTAGTGTCGTTAGGTCAGCTGCAAAACAGCTGATATCAAGAACAACAAAGGCAGCAGCACTTGCTGCTTGATCTCCATGATGTTGTTTACACCATCGTTATGCCGTGTCTATTTGTCATTTTACAGTGATACTCATATGACATTGTGTTGTTTAATGGATAAAAGTTACATAGTGACTTACAAGAGAAAATCGTGAAGCAATTTGATGCAACTAGTCATTATTGCCAAATGTTTACTGTTTACTGTCCTACGAAATTAGACCACAATTTTTGCAAACTCAAACTGAATCAAAATGTTTCAGTTTTTGGAAGTTGAATTCATCAAAGCAGTGTGAATGCCAGGCATAACTGTAACAAAAATGTAATATCTTAAGATGAGAAGGTATTAATGTGGACATAGCCTCAGTGGTCATTTTTTTTTAATGAAAAATTTGGTATTTTTATCTCCTCTTTCGTTTTTGTTTAATCTGGAATTCTTAACATTTATTTACTGGAGTAATTTTGTCTGTGAAATGCCAAAGATGCCTCAATTATTCACACAGCTTTTGTTTTTTTTTTTGTTTTTTTTAATTTTCAGCCATTAGCCCAAAACCGTAAAGAAGTGAGATAAAAATAACCTTCAAATATGCACATACTGGAAGCTACTGCCAGAGAACATTAGGTACTTTTGCTTGAAAATTGACTAAATTGATTATTTGATTATCAAACTAGCGTGTACTCTGCAGCCAGTCATTTAATCAAAAGACAGCTACAACTCTAAATTGAAACCATCTGCAAAGGTTAGATCAGAAACAGTCTTTGGTTGAACTGTTTACAGCTCAAAGACGTGAATAAATGCAAGCAAACACGGATTAATTTTTAATATTTTTGACAACTGTAACGTTTCATTCATGAGTCATGTTTGGTGTTAATTAATTTGAATAGATATTCTCATAAGCATTACTCTTAACGTATAACCAATCATTGTAAGTTCCTGTCTCTCAGCTGGGACCTTATGAGCACCTGTTATGTAGGTCAGTTCAGTGTGGGTGTAAACTGTAAAAGCTGCCATGATATAGAACCTTGTCTGACAGAGAAGGCTTGGTGAGAGTTGTCAGTGGTTCAGGGTCCCCTCACTCAGATGCACTGACTCAGCACACTCTCCACCACCACCCAAATTCATGTCTGAGTTGTTACTATGGCAACCAGTCACAGGCTCCTGTTGAAAGGCAGACTTGCTCTTATCTAGCCATGCTTGAAGGGTTCGGTGTACATTTTGTAAACAAATAGGACTATGCTTCATTAAAATCCTGTCTGAGAAATAGACATAATCAGGGAGGATTTGACAGAGCAAAGGCTATGACTTCTTCTGCATTGGTGTTTTCTTGTGTGTAATGACACAAAAAATGTATATGACTCACCATGATATTCCTCTGAATTAGGCCTCTTTGCCTTTCTGTTGTCTATCATATAAAAACATCCATGGCAGTGATATCGGTTTCTACATCTGCCTGTATTTAGGTAGCCACCTCTGAGTTGCTTTCAGATTTTCTCTGATTATCAGGGACAAACTTCAGAGGGTTAACAGGACTTAAAACAGAGCTTGCCAAAGACTGACTGACTGCCTTCCTGTTAATATTATTAAAAGAACCCTTGTGGCTGGTTAAAGGTTTCTCTGTCTCTGATTAAAATAGACTGTTAGACAATGACAAACGTCACAGCCATTAACGAGATATTAGTAGGAAATGAGTAAACGGGAATATGGCTCCGAGAACTTTGTATGTATTTTTCTGTCCATTTTCTGTGCATGTGTGCTGATGTTCTAGCATTGCTATGTCAGTCGTACGCATTTACTCCCTGACACAAAACTTTGGTATGGATTACACAGACATGTCCCAACACAGCCTGGTCTAACACACATCAAAACACACAGCTTTTGTTTGTGCCTATATGAAGGAAACAATGGCCAGCTCATGCTCCCAAGGGTTAAAAGGACATTCAGAACCCAGCTGCACTCAAAGCTTTGGCACCATGACAATTCTCTGAATGCCTCCTTTTCTATAGACTGCTACTTTAAGTTGGTTCTGTGAGAAGGATTAGGCTACTTTATCCCTGAAAACTGAGAGGAGGTGTACATATTTAGTTTCACGTCTGTGTGTGGTTCACGTGTGACGTCCTGTGCATCAACATGCAACATGTTTGTCTATATTTTCCAGCTTGTCTGTGGTCTTGGCTGTGTAAATGCCAGAGATTACTCATTGGCAGATTAATGGATTGAGCTTGACCCAGTAGGCTGCTGCATGCAGCTCTTTGTTGCTGACCGGCCCACAGCTCAAACACTGCCTGACTGTGAAGCTCTCCTGCTACCAACCAAACACAGGGATTGTTCAGATCTCTTCTCCCATTAAAAAGTAAAAAAAATAATATAAAATAAAAAGAAACATGTACAACACCACACAGGTTAAAGCTATTTGGACATAATGTTTTGTTTAGAACAAAGATAGTTTGAGAATATTAATTTATCTGAGACAATCCCATTCCTCTGTTTGTCTGTCTTTCTAGAATATTCTCCTACCTAGATGTGGTTACACTCTGCAGGTGTGCCCAGGTATCCAAGGTAAGCAACCCCCATTCAGCATTTTCAAACCACCCACATAGACTAACAAACAGATAATGGATATATTATAACCCTAAATGCTATGGTTAAGTTATAACCATAGCATTTAGGTTTTGGTTTTGGTTTTTTTTTTTTGTTTGTTTTGTTTTTTTGTTTTTCTAAAGAAATATCTGTAATATAGTGCCCTCTGCTGTTCTTTTTTGTGCAAGTGGACTTGCCATAGTGTTCTGCAGCTGAAAGCCCTATATAAATGAGGTATATGTTTACAGTGTCAAGACCATGACATGTGAGCGTTGAATGCACAGTTGTGGTGGCAGTTCTTCTTCCTGCATTTTCCTTAGGTATGACAAAACATAGACCAAGTTTTCATTTTCTAAAATAAAAAAAAAACTCAACAGTACCATGATTCTATTTTAACACTTTACCTCCATGATTTGAATCATCACATTGGTGCAAGGTCCAGTGGTTCTCAGGATAAGATTTCTTTGTATGTTACTTTGACAAGGGGAAGCTGACTTCACTAACTAAAAAAGGAATAACAAAAATGGAGTATTATGTTCACATCACCATGCTGCAGTCTGTGGATTAGGTTTTTGTGGTTGAACGTCTCTTATTTCTTTCAATTAATGACAGCCTATATCCCTGTGTCCAAACAACTCAACGTTTCTACAACACCAATTCCAAAAAGGTTGGATGCTGCATAAAATGTAAACAAAATGCAATGATTTGCAGCTCTTATAACCCCATATTTTATTCCCAATAGAACACAAACAACATATCACATTTTATCATTTCATGGAAAATATTAGTTTATTTTGACTTTGATGGGAGCAGCACATCTCAAAAAAATTGGAACTGGGGCAGCAAAAGGCTGGAAAAGTAACTGGCGCAAATCAAAAACAATTTAAGGAGCATTTGACAACTAATTAGGTTAACTGGCAGCAGGTCAGTAACATGACTGGGTATAGAAGGAGCATTTCTGAGAGGCTGAGCCTAAAAATGGGCAGAAGTTGACCAATGTTCAACAAACTATGTCTAAAAATTGTGGAACAATTTCAAAAAGGTGTTATTCAATGTAAAATTGCCTTTGAAGATCCCACCATCTACGGGACATAATATCATCAAAAGATTCAGAGAATCGGGTCCGAGTGTCTCCCCACAAGGGACAAAGCCAAAGGTAAAAGTTGGATGCATGTGATCATTGGGCCCTCAGGTGGCACTGCAATAAAAATCTGGCATGATTCTCTACTGAACATCTCTGCAGTGGCTCAGGAACACTTCCAGAAATCACTGTCTGTGAACACAGCTTGCTGTGCAATCCACAAATGGATTAAAGCTGTATCATGCCAAGAAGAGGACACATGTGAACACCATCCATAAATGCATCTCTTCAACTCTTCTGTGGTTAGATAGATGAAATTAATTTTTTTTTTTTTGGAAACCATGGACACTGTGTCCTGTGGGGACTATAGAAGAGAGGAACCATCCATCTTATGATCACTGGACAGTTCAAAATCCTGGATCTCTGATGGTATGGAGCTGCATTAGTGTCTACGGTGTGGCCAGCTTGCATATCTGGAAAGGCACCATCAATGCTATAGAGTATGCAGAGGTTTCAGAGCAACATATGCTCCATGTCCAGACAACATCTCTTTCAGGGAAGGCCTGTTGCATATTTCAGCAGGACATTGTTAAACACCAAACTGCATCCATCACAACAGCATAGCTTTCCAGGAGAAGAGTCCAGGTGCTGAACTGGCCTGCCTACAGTCCAGACCCTTCAGCAACAGAAAATATTTGATGCATCATAAAATGAAACATCCAGCAATGAAGGTCCGGGACTGTTGAGCAGCTAGAATCCTGCATCAGATATCTGATATGTTTTTTATGTTCTCTCTGCAAACCATTGCATTTTGTTTTTATTTATTTTTTTACAGTGTCCCAATTTTTTTTTTTTTTTAATTGAAGCTGTACCATGCTAACTCAGAAGTGATGAAAACAAGCTTTTTTCTTTGTCTAAATGGGGTTTAAAAAAAAAAGTAAATAAATAAAAAATAAAACAGCTGAGCCTTTGCGTAACTATCTCGATAAAGCAAGTCCTTGTTGATGTTCATAAAGACCAGCACTTGGATCACTTGGAATTTCTGCCTTGAGGTGTTGATACCAGAATAGCTCAGATTAATCTGGAATGCCATTCATGGTGTTTCTTGAAATGTCTTTGGAGAAGAAGACCACATTAAGATTCTGCAGGATCATCTGGAAGTCTGGAGGGTAAACATATCCTAGGGTGCATTAAATAAGGCAATGATCATCCAGCCAAACTGGCCATGAAATGGTTAATGACATCAGCATTAGGCGTTACCTTGCTAGGGTCTAGGTGTGAAGATTGTCAGAGAGAAATAGTGGTTTAAAGTTGTGTAGTTTGCTGTGATTGCAAAATAAAAGTTTTGCCTGATTACTGAGAAATTATGTAAAAAAAAAAAAAGATTTGAATACTTGAAATGTATGATTGATGTTTCCTCCGCAGTTTGAAATCATCATACATTCTACATTTATGTCATGTATAGCCAGAAAGCAAACAGCTACTGGTCCAGTATATCTCACAATTAACAATATTTTGGTATGATTCTGAATAATTTGAGGATTAATTGCATTAAACAAATGGATACTGTTGTTTTTTTTGTCTGTTGAGCTTAATGCAGATATTTCATGCATCTTAATTTAACAATTGATTATTTTTTTATTATTTCGTATTAATAGTTGATCATTTGTTTGAAGTTGAATGTATGATTTTATTTTCTAGATTCCATTTAAAAAAATCCTCAAATGTTCTGTTTGCAAAGATACAGAAAGACAGAAAATGACTGATTTTATGAGCAAACAAATCCATATGTACACTTTCTTGCAGTAACTGGCTTACTTTTTGCAGCCGTTATGATACCAGAAGCACCATTGACCTTTCTCCACCTCTGTCTGACCTAGTTTTCTGTCTGTTTCCACAATCTGCATGTCTGGCTCTCAGGCGTGGAATGTCCTAGCCCTAGATGGCAGTAACTGGCAGAAGATCGATCTGTTCAACTTCCAGACAGACATAGAGGTGAGGAGTGTGATTGTCATAATAGTACAGGAAGAAGGTGTCAAAATGGACAGTATTTGCATGACCTGCCAGTATCTGTAGCATGTGTATGTGAATAAGAGTGCTTGTTGAGTAGCATGATCCAGCGCAACCTTAGTGCTGGGTCAGTAGCCTTTAGTGTCAATTATGACATTGTTGCTGATCCCTTGTTCCGTAGCCCAAGTCATATTACTTTGTCTCTCTGTTCCTGTCTCCCACAGGGGCGGGTGGTGGAGAACATTTCCAAACGATGTGGAGGCTTCCTGAGGCAGCTCAGCCTCAGGGGCTGCCTGAGTGTTGGAGATGCCTCCATGAAGTGAGATTCTCGTTGTCTCTCAGGGATATACTGCTTTAATGAGTGTACCTATGCTTTGACTTTTACAAAAGTACAGCTTGCTCTGTATTTGTTTACTTTCCCTTTGTGCTTCTTTGATTATATTTAAACCAGAAGTGGCTTGTGCTTATTCATTCCCATAGGATTTATCTATGAACACTCACACACACACGCACGCACACGCACAAAAAAGATAAAAGAGAATCCTGATTGTGGATTTTATTTTTACAGAAAATTATGTATCTTGTGACGGTTTCATTTAAAGATGTATATCATAGATCACGAGCTGTCCCTTCGATATTTTTAAACATTGTGTAAGCGCAACCCGTGAAATACAAAAGTCCCCCAAAGGTCTGTGGATAACTTTGTTAACTGGCTCCTTAACTACTCTGAGTCTGCCTTGATATTTATTCAATGAAGCTATTGTGGAAATTCCTATTCTCTCTCCTCACTGATCATCTGTTTCTCAGGACATTCGCTCAAAACTGCAGAAACATTGAAGTGTTGAACTTGAATGGATGCACCAAAATTACAGACAGCACCTGCGTCAGCCTGAGCAAGTTTTGCTCGAAGCTCAAGCAATTAGACCTCACCTCCTGTGTTTCCGTCAGCAACCACTCCCTCAAGGCTCTCAGGTATTGATATTGCTGTAGCCTTCTTCCTTAATTATGTACTTACAGATTGAGTTAAAATTCTAAAGAAAATATCAAAGTATTTCTGTCTAAAATTATTTTTATGTCTGCATTTGGTTGATCTGCCCTTTTGTTTGTCTTTGCTGCGTCATGCGGGTAAATGGTCAGTGATGGCTGCAAAATGCTGGAGACGTTGAACCTGTCATGGTGTGACCAGATCACACGTGACGGCATTGAGGCCCTAGCTAGAGGCTGCACTGGTTTACGAGCACTGTTTCTCAGAGGCTGCACACAGGTACACATACTAATTTATTCATGGCACTTCAGGACCTTTCTGTCTTCTTCACTCAAATTTAAGCATAGTTTTATTTCTATTTCAGAGTAATCCCCATTTCTTTCTCTAAGCTTATACCTTTATTTACCTTTATTATTGTTGTTAACAAAATATGTTTCTTAATGCTCTACTTTCAAATTTTCATATGAAAAAGGGGTAGGCTAAAAAAATAAAACAGCTTTTATCTCCTGGTGCATAAAGATGTGTGTTGCTGTTGCCTGCTGATATTCTTCTCAACAATGTATTGCAAATAGTCTTCTAAAAGTGTTCACTATATGCTTCAAATGTTTTTTTAATAAACAGTAAAAACAGCAAACTTCAACCAAATCACTATAATTCATATTTTTGAGTTGTCTTTTTTCTACTTTAGTTAAAGACATTTCCTTACAAGCACGTTTCTTTCCTGTGCTAAAATTAAATCAGCACATTACTAACAAGAAATGTCCCCCTTTCCCACAATTTCCACATTTTCCATCTGTCCCTTGATATTTTGGGCATTTTTTTTTTTTTAATTCTAACCTCATCAGATGCTTTTCTTTTTTTTAATGGAAGGATTTGTGTCAGCCTGATGTTTTCCTTTTCTGTTGCCTCTGTAGAGAAGAGTTTCTTCATGTTGTGTGCTCATTTGTTTAGTCACCCAAGTTCAGTGAGTGTTTCTTTCTTAATTGCCAACTTTTTCATGATACCATGATTTAATCAACCATTCATGATATCCATGAATCAGCTTTTCCAGAACCAGAGATAATAATAGTCATATGTAAATATTTCTGTTGATTCATCGAACTGGAAAATCAGGAACACTAAATCAAAGCAAGTTCCTATTTTAATTTGATACTCTTAATCATGAGTGAGATACAAACCCAATTCCAAAAGTTGGGATGCTGTTTAAAACATGAATAAAAGCATAATGCAATGATTTGCAAATCTCATAATCTCATATTTTATTCCCAATAGAACATAACGAACATCAGATGTTGAAACTGAAACATTTTGTCATTTCATGGAAAATATTAGCTCATTTTTACTTGGATGGCAGCAGCATATCTAAAAAAAAAAAAACAGTTTTTTTTTTTTATTAAAGTTGTATGAACATAATATATTGGTATCCTTATTGATCATTCTCTGGATTTTTTTTTTTCTTCAATCCAGCTGGACGATGGAGCACTGAAACATTTACAGAAGCACTGCCCCGAACTCTCCACCATCAATATGCAGTCTTGCACAGTAAGACAAATGTTTGGATATGGGATGTAGGGAGGGAGGAACAAGGGATGTGTCTGTGTGTTTTGTGATTTGCTTTTCTATGTCTATTGCCACCAGCAAATAACTGACGAAGGCCTGGTCAGTCTGTGTCGAGGATGCCACAAGCTGCAGGTCCTCTGTGTATCTGGCTGCAGTAACATCACTGATGCCTCTCTCACTGCACTCGGACTTAACTGTCCTCGACTCAAGTAAGAAACACACACCTGTCCCAGAAGGAACGAAAATCATGCATCAATGTCAGCTGGTCACTGTTCCAAGCAGCTTTCAAAAATGTTGTTTGCTTGTGCTCTAAGGATTCTTGAAGCTGCACGATGCTCCCATGTCACAGACGCTGGGTTCACTGTGCTTGCCAGAGTAAGTTTCATCCTGCTGTCGGTCTCTTTCTCATCTGTGAAACTTGAGTGAGGCCGGCTGTCCATCTCACCTGGCTATCTCTGAGCTGAATTAAATGGCCTTTTCACAGAAACATCTGTTTATTTTCACAGAATTGCCATGAGCTTGAAAAAATGGACTTGGAAGAATGTATTTTGGTAAGAGACTTTGGGAGTTTCTTTATTTTCTCCCAATATCTGTGGTGGTCATTTCTGATGAATTTATAATTGTATTGTGTTAAAGAGGTTACACTCTAGCAGGATGACAGACATGATTGTGTGCATGAGAAGGTATTTCCTCAGTCAAGAAATACAATGTAAAACCAAGAAATCCAGGCTCGCCTTTGAAATGCTTTTGACAGGAAGTAGAGGACACAGGAGTGAAAGAGAAAAATCACTCAGAATCAAGCATTATCAAGCAACACCTGATTCCAGAGATTGGGAAATAAGTATCTCAGCTGTCCCAAGACATGTGAGAACATTTTGCTTTGTCCTCTCCTCAGGTGACAGATAACACCCTGGTTCAGCTGTCAATCCACTGCCCACGCTTGCAAGCACTGGTAAAAGATTCACACTTGCAGGTCTAAAATTGTATGTTTCCCAACCTAGCTGTATGTGCATTTGTCTCTAAATCCATGCATCTGTCTGTCTTTGTGCCTGTCTCCTACACCCCGGCCAGTCCCTGTCCCACTGCGAACTGATCACAGATGATGGCATCAGAGCACTGAGCAGCAGTACCTGTGGCCAAGAGCGCCTCATGGTGCTGGAACTGGATAACTGCCCCCTCATCACTGATGTTACCCTCGAGCACCTGAAGAGCTGCCATCGTCTGGAGCGCATCGAGCTCTACGACTGTCAGCAAGTTACCAGGGCTGGCATCAAACGCATCAGGGTGAGAAAAGAATAGTACACAAAGGGTACAGTTCTTTGTAATTTAAAAAGAAAAAAATGGACAAAAAACTCTTTTGATTTTAAGTTAAAGGTCCTACATTATGCTTTTCCTGACTTTCAAAGGTTCAATATAAACTAAGATTGTAATATATAGTTTTCAGGCCGTCTCCCCATAATTTTAAGACATAATTGATTCTAGAAAAGCACTGCTCATGGTGGCAGCTTGCTGCAGTAACTCCGTTGAGTTTTCCTAATGAAAACCTGTGCCCAGAACCTAGAACTTAGACCTGTAGCTCTAACATCCCACATCATGAAAGGCCTGAAGAGACTTTTATTGATCCACCTGATTTTTCCTGGTGTACTGAAACTTGAATTTCCCCCTTGGGGGATTAATAAAGTATTTTTGAAATTGAATTGAATTGAATTTGAATAAGCAAACTAGCACCTTCCAGGAACCAATGCAGTTTGCTTATTGTTTTGGAGTTTAAGTTGAAGACACCATCATACACCTGCTTCAACAAACACGCAGTCACCTGGACAAAGCAGGCAGCACTGTGAGGATCATGTTCTTCAATTTCTTCAGAGCATTTAACACCATCCAGCCTGCTTTACTATGTGAGGAACTCCAGCAGACACAGGTGGATGCCTCCACAATCACCTGGATTTCTGACCACCTGACACAGCCCACAGTTTGTGAGACTGAATGGTTGTGTGTCTGAGCAGCTGGTCAGCAACACAGGAGCACCACAGGGGACTGTACTCTCACCATTCCTCTTCACTCTGTACACCTCAGACTTCCAGTGCCAGTCAGACTCCTGTGATCTGCTGAAATACTCAGATTACTCTGCTGTTGCGGGGTGTATCAGTGATGGACAAGAGACTGAGTAGACAGAACTGGCGGACCGCTTTATAGTACGGTGTATGAAAAGTCATCTCATCTTAAATGTGAACAAGACAGAGATGATTGTAGATTTTAGAAGGACCAGACATAAGCCAAACAGCACTTTGATCATGGGAGAAGAAGTGGAGGTAGTGGAGGAGTATAAATACCTCTGTGTTTACCTGGACACAACACTGATGCTGTTTATGAGAAAGAACAGACTTTACTTCTTGAGAAAGCTTGGGTCCCTCAGTGTTTGCAGCAATATGTTACATATCTTCTATAAATCTGTTGAGATTGCAATCCTATCTCCAGTCATCTGTTGGGGAAGCGGCATCAGAGCCAGTGATTTGAACAAACTGAACAAACTAATTAATCTGTTCTGGGGACTGTTCTGGAGCCTCTGGAGATGATGATACAAAGGAGGATACTTCATAAAATGAAAAACATTGTGGATAATCCTGAACATTCTGCACAACACAGTGATTCAAGAACAGTGAGTCTTCAGAGGCTTCTTTAGATCTGCTGCAGCACAAACCACTACAGGAGATCCCTCCTGCCCACAGCAACAACCATCTACAATGAATCTTTGAAGAGACTTAAGTTATGACAACTTCTGCACAATTAATGTTCCTTTGGGGATTAATAAAGTATTTTTGAACTGAACTGAATTGAATAATGATTGATTAAGCGGTAAATGAAAGTTTTAAAAGGGCAGGCATACCCGGAGCCTCTGTGATTATTTGATTTGATTTTGTTATGAAAAGCAACTCTCTGCTCATGCCAGAAGTATTTGCTTGTTCTGATTGGTCGTATAAACTCCAACCATGGTTCAATCCACCTCATCTACATCCATAGATCATACCTCCCCCCTGAGACATGATTCACCTCAAAAAGAAAAAATCTCTAGTTTTCATCATCCCAAAAAGCGGTCCACCAGTTCTCTGTACTCAGTCTCCTGGTCACCTGTGATACATCTAACAAGTATTTCTGCAGATGACAGGTACTGACTGGTACTGGAAGTCTGAGATGTACAACGTGAAAATAAATAATGGGAGTAGAGTCCCCTGTGGTGCTCCTGTACTGCTTAAAAACCTGGTCAAGCACACAACCAGTCAGTAATCCAGGTGACTGTGAAGGCATTCCACCTGTGTCTTCTGGAGTTTCTTACACAGTAAAGCAGGCTGGATGCTGTTAAATACACTGGAGAAATCGAAGAACATGATTCTTACAGTGCTGCCTGCTTTGTTCAGTTGACTGTGGGTTCATTGAAGCAGGTGTATGATAGTGTCTTCAATGCCAACCCCACAATGATATGCAAACTGCAGTAGGCCCTGGAAGGTGCCTGTTTGCTTATCCAGGTGGGCCAATAAAAGTCTCTCCAGGTGATTTGTGATTTTAGGGCTATAGTTCTATAGGCATATAACCATCTCCATCTCCTGATGTGGTTGGAGACAAAGATGGAACAGCAGGAAGATCCATGACTGTGGTGGAAGATGAGACAGCTGAGATGTGACAGGCAAACTGTGGATCACGGGATGGTGGGAGGTCTGTTTGGCTCTGGGCAGAAGAGGAAGATGAAGAACATGTTCAATTCCTTGGCTCTGCCAGCCTTCCATCTGTCTGATCCTCCTTCTGCTTGAAGCCTGTGATCTTTTTCATCCCTGACCACACATCTCTTATGTTGATCTGCCAGAGCTTGTTTTCTCCAGCTTCTTCCTGTACAGCTCCTTGTTTCTAATCTTGAAATTAGGCTCTTTTTGTACTGATTCTCAATAATTCCTTCTCTCCCTCCATGGAGGCTTGTTTGTTTGTTTGTTTATTTGTTTTTTTGAGAAGCTGTTTCAGGTTACTGGTTATCCTGGGTTTGTTAATTGAGGAAGCACCTCACTGTTGGGGTGGAGATGGTGTTGTCCACACAGAAGCTGATGTAGTCAGTTACAGACTCAGTCATGGCATTGATGTCATCTCCGTATGGCTCACACAGAGCATCCCAGTCTGCTGCCTTCAAAACACCCCACAGAGTTTCTTCAGCTTCCTGTGCCCACTGAATCACAGATCTTTAAGTCACAGCTTTCCTCTGAACAACGTGTTTGTAATTGGAGAGAGAAAGACCAGATTTTGATCTGCCTTGCCAAGAACTTGTCATGCAGGAAAGCTGTATGCATCTCTGACCTTTTCATGAAGCAAATCCAGTACTTGACAAACTGTTGAAAACTTTGGAAATGTGGCAGAGATGTGGTTGAAATCTACAGATATCACCATGAATGCATTGGTTTGTTGTGTTTGTCACTGAGCAACAACTGAGCTAATTACGTCACACGCAGCTTTGGCACTAGCTTATGGTCGAATATATATTGCTACTAAACACCTGTGAACTCTCTCTGTATATAATTTGGAAAAAAAAAAGTGAAGCTTATAGTTCAATATCCAGGTTGCAAAAACGATGTTTCACAGTAGCATGTCGTGGATTACACCATGTTGCTTTTATTTATTTTTTTAAGATTTTGTGGCTCTAGTGGCCTGTATTGAGTTGAGGAAGACAGGGAAACCAGAACAGAAAGAAGGGGAAGACCTGCAGCAAAAGATCAGAGGCTGGGAGTCAAACCTGCAACCACTGCAAGAAGACGATTGCCTCTGTCCATGGACCCCCGCTCTACCCACTGAGCTATCTACACTGTCAGTTGTTGACAGGCTCTGCAATTCCACCACCCTTAACTTTTGCAGCTCCTCTTCAAATCTCTGTCTGCCTATATTGTCTGAAAGCTGGGCAGAGAAAAGTTGGAGTTGGGAATACGCTCATGCAGCCTTGTCTTGCTGAAACACATAATACTGCATTGCAATACCCCACATGCATGCTTGTCAGTCCTCCAAGCTCGTCCATCTTCTTTGTGAAAGATCTCACTTCCCCCATTGTGACTGAGGCAAGAGATGGTTTAAACGTACTTTCTCACACTCCGTTTTTGCCCCGGTTCTACATCCATGAAGTCTTCTCTGCAGCTCATCTGAGATTTAGAGTCTCAGTCTGAGAATTATTTGTCTTCTTGAAATCTCAGTCAGCTGCTCCCACTTGTAAACAACTCATATTAATGTGGTTTCTCACAATAACAGGTGGTAAAAGAAGGCCAAAGTAACAAAGGAAACGCCTCACGCAGCACAGCACCTAACTGGAATGAAAAACTATTTTTTTTTCGAAAAAATTATGTTTTTAATGAAGAAGACAATATAGAAAAAAACAAAAAAAACTTGCACAAATCTAGAAAAATTACCAGGGCTGTTACAACAATCTGTCACCATGAGTGGGGGCTCTAATGGAGGCGCTAACTGACCTCAGTTTACTTATCATATTTAAAATTAGACCTATATGTAAATGACATACACCTGCCCTCATTTAAAGTGATTCTGATTAAAACCAGATAAAAGTCAGCTGTTGCTGCAATATGTGCTAGAATGATTGGGGTTTCCTTCTGCTGAGAGCCATGGGGTACAGAGAGATGCCACAAAAAACTGCAAGGCTTACTTGTTGAAAAGTATAAATGAGGAGGGAGGTATAAAAGAATATTGAAGAAACTGAATGTACCTTGGAACACTGTCAAAATGGCTCATCAATGAGTGGAGAAAATGTGGCATGAAGAAAAATTTTACATTCAATAAGACAACTCAAAGAACACATCAAAATCAAGTCTTAAAGTGACAGAGTCTGAGTCCAGAACTCAATCCCATTGGAAATCTTTTAAATGATCTATAAAGAGCTGTACACAGGAGATCCCCTCTCCTATTGAGGGAACTTGAACTTTTTTTTAAAGAAGAGTGAGATATTCCAAAGTCAAGATGTGTAAAGGTTAATTCAGACATACTCACAAAGACTTGATGCTGTAATAAATAAAAAAAAAAGGATGCTTCCAGAAAATATTAGTTGGGAAGGATGGTCAAACTTAAGCAACCAAGCTGCAGTAGGTTTTATTTTATTCAAAATATTCCCAATAAATAAATAGCAGCTGAAATTAGTATTCTTCGCAGGGGGGCTGGACAAGTTCAGTTTTACAGAAAGAGACTGAGGGGTTACAGTAGCTGCTCCTCCAAATTCGAGAGAGCCCAGCTGATTTAGTCATCTGGTGAGGAAGCCCCCTGGACACCTCTCCTTGGATGTGTTTTGGGCATGTCCAAATGGGACGAGGCCCTGAGGCAGACCAAGGACACACTGGAGAGATATCTTTCAGCTGGCCTGGGAATGCCTCAATTTCCCAGGAAAGAGCTGGAGGAAGTGGCTCAGGAGAGGGACATCTGGGCCTGTTTACCAAACATATTTATAGAAAGAAAGAAAAAAGTTGTGTGCCCGTGTTTAAATTCATTATTGTTTTTTCTGAAATCACCACAGGATAAAGTTATACGGTTGAAACCAGAACTTTACATACACTGTATAAAAAGACACGTCTTTTTTGTCACTGTCTGACATGAATTCAGACTAAACTTTTCCTGTTTTAAGGTCAGTTAGGATTACCAAAATTATTTCTGTTTGTAAAAGAAAAAGTAAAATCCTGATAACCATTTGTTTTCCTCTTTGCTTTTGCATTTTTGTATTACACAGGCCCACCTTCCGGAGATCAAGGTCCATGCCTACTTCGCTCCAGTAACACCCCCTCCCTCTGTACATGGAGGTGGCCAGCGTCTGTGCCGTTGCTGCATCATCCTCTGACAGTGGAGAGCCAGGGGGGGGCACCTCTGTCTACAGGTCCTGCTGCTCTGATATGGGCTGATAATGGGGTTGTGGTTTGGGTTTGGGGGGGTTCAGCAGGGGTTTAGGATTGGCGGTGTGGGGGAGAGGAGGGGCTGGACCCACTCACTGCTCCTGATCAAAGATCAATACACAGACTGATTGCCACTGATCCCTGATCAGTTGAAACTGCCCCATCTCTCTCCTCTTGCTCAAAATCAGTGTTGCGGCGGCCTGAGGTTAGGGTGTGGACGGGTTGGAGGAAAAAGATGTGAATGGCTGGACTTTCATTTTCTCTGTGTCTCATTCTCTTTCTTCATCTAAAGACAAATACAGGTTCTCCACTCCATATTGCTCCTCACACCTGCGACTCCCTTCCTGTGGGTGTAAAGAACTGCATCTAGACAACTGCAGACAGGCAGTCTGAACAGTTGAGCTACAGTGGATCATTTTCAATTGAAATATTAAAAAAAAAAGATGATATTGTCATCTAGGACAAGAACTCACTCCCTGTGGAATATCATCTCAACCAATTACATGACATCTCTAAGTGACCATCATTCTGCTTTGACCAATAGACACAGCATGTGGGGAACTGAGAAATGAGCTGTGAGTGAAATGAAGAGCTCTCTTATCATTGTAGTGTGGAAGAGTTGGGACAAACAGGAAGGACAGAATAGGACGTGACATGTTTGTGCATCTGAGAAACTTCTGTTGAAATTATTATTCTATTTGTACAGAGAATGTTTTGCAATGGAAAAAAGAATAACACTTACAGCAACTCACTCAAAAACTGAATCAGCCAACAAAATATTTTTCCCCCCATTTTTTTTTCAGTGCTTATTGTAAATGCCCATGCCTGCCTATTTAGCAGGGGGCATATGCTTGTGTTTCTTTTTGAAAATTAAAAGAAAAGTAGATTTTTGACAAAAAAAAAAAGGACCTATGACTCTGAAGATGGGTGTGAAAAAGCATTACGTTGACACTTTATGCTGCTTGGATGAGTGGCCTCTTTTGTGAACTGTGTAGTTATGTCAGCTTGTAGGCCCTGATCCAATCCTGTCAGTAGCCCTATGAACTATCTCCTACTTGATCACTTAAGCATTTGTTTACATCCCAGATTAGGTTAGTACCACTGTCTAACCAGTTTACATCAGTAGGTTTCCAGTCCCCATGCTATTCAGGGTTGATTCTGAATAGTTTAATTACACTGATAGGACTGTGGCATACCCCCTGCTTTTAAGTGGGACTGTGACCTCATTTATTCAGATCTACTTGCTGTGTGTATCTGGATATCAGTCAGGGCTATAGCTGGTGTAAATTTGCTTCAACAGTGAAGCAGAAGTTTCCACTAAGCTAAGGTAATAGTTATGAGACTGTGAGCAAAGACACCTCAAGTTTTTGACAATCACATAAATTTATGAATTTTAAAGTTTATTTAGTATAGTTTTGTGTAATTGTCAATTTACTTATGTTGTGGGATATTATGAATTGGCTATTGTCTTTCTACTCCAATAGCTGAAGACCCATGCAGCACAGGAGGAATTACTGGTAATTACACCTGTCATTTTATACAGGTTTAGTGAAATCTGCCAATTAAATGAATTTTATTGATTCCTAACAAATTCCCTATCATTGCTTCAGAATATATAGAAACTATGAAAGTGATATACAGTATAGTGATTAGAAAGCCACAGAACCAACAGTTTAATTTCCTTACCAGGCCGACTTAAGATGAGCAGGATCTCTACAATATCTGTATCATCGAGATGACATGTTGAAACTTGTTTCCTTGAGTATGAATACCAGCTTTTAATATTGTCATGATCACAGACTGGGAAATGCTGTATTGTGCCAACTGCTAAATGACTGGGGAGACTGGCAGGACAATGGATTGGACTGAAGGAAAAGAAAGCAGACAGAAAGATCAGCAAAGACTCAAAGATGGACTCCTGAATGCACAGCTGACTTAACAGGCTGTGATACTAATGTCCTCTGGCAACTGTTTTAACAGTTTTATGTTTAAGAAAATAAAATAAATGAAAAAACAAACAAATGAACAAATAAAGATGACTAATACTACGCGTGCTTTGTACAGTGTGCTATCTTTCAACATCCTATATTTAGGGACTATTTTGTACCGAACTGCGGCAGTCTTAAATGCAGGCTCTGCGGTAGATAGGTGTCACCAAAGGGCCATGTAGACGGTGGACACGCCCACATCAACAATATAGTTTGATTTTTGATTCTTTAAAAAATAGTTTTGACACAAGTATTGACGAAATATATCAATTTGGAAAGCTTGTCTAATTTTTAAGCAAACTGGTTCATCGTGGAACATAGTATGATTGTTAATTTTGGGTTTCACATCAGGCATCACGCTGGCTAGCTGTGCGGTCCTCAAAGACACTGGCCTGATCGTTGATCGGTTCTCGCTCGGCTGCAGTCCCGGGAAAGCGACGGCTGTCAGGACCTTGTAGCGGCGCAGTGCGGGCGGTGTTTACTCCTGGACTGAAGAGGACCCAGGAACCAAAGGGGAGACTACAGCTACGCTCTTTTCGTGGAATATTGGTGCAAATTTCCCACAGACGACGCCGGCAGCTCAAAGACTGCGAAGCCCGTGGACATGAAGTAGAGAGCGGAGCCGGGCGCCGGGCCTGCTCAGGATCACAGTCAGCTAGCCTGTGTGCGGCTGTTTGTGCGGCTCACCGTGCTAACTCACTGCTATTTGTGTTAGCATAACAGATAGCAAACTCGGTGTGCTCAGTTGTTTTGATGCGGATCTGCTGGTGTCCGCTACAGTTACACGTTTCCTGATGTTTAGCCGAGTTTCAAGTTTCATTTGAGCTAAAGTTGCTTTTATTTAATTTTTTTTATTTTTTGCGGGAAAGAAAGGAAGTTAAAGGAAAACGAACTACAACTTTGCCGCAACGTACAAAGTCGAGCTTTTGCTGTGGGAAGTGAGATGATTTGTGGTGAGAAAATAATCACGTGTTTTTAATAAAAGGATTGGATATTGATGGTCAAACCTCAGTTCAAAGTAGTCCAAGTCGTACCGTTTCTCATCCCCTTTACATTTCGAGTGTTTAGCATCTCGTCCTGCCGTCCGTTGTCTCCTGTCTTTGGCTGGCTTCGGTGGCTAGCCACACGGCACTGAGTGCCCGATGGAGGAACATGACAACATGGACTATTTTTACCAGCAGGTTCTGCAGAAAGACGTAACCCGCAGACTGCAGGTCGGTCAGGACCTCATTGACTACCTGAATGACCCGCACCGCTCCTCGGACGTGGAGCAGGACAAGCCTCGGCTGGATAAGACCGTAGACGAGTTAACGGGATGGGTGAACTCGAGCAATTTCAAGGTGAGAGATCTTGGCCAGTCATCACATGAGGGTACCGCAGTGTCAGTCTAGCATGATCTCGGCATGCTTATGAATCATTTGCCACTTGAAAAATAGGGGACGATGGAGAAAAAAAATAGCTGTTTATCCCGAGAATCTAAACAGGGATGAAGGATATAAATGAGTTGTATTTCCCTTAGCAATATGGTTAAAAGTAAATTATATCAATCAAAGCACTGCTGTTTCAACTGATAGACCCTTTTCTGATTAGATTGCTGTCAAGTAAATAGTTATTTGCACTTATGTGTATATTTTATTATCAATGCTATAAAGAAGCAGATAGCTTTCTTATTCAGCAAATTCCCAGCCTGGGATAATTAAAGTACATCAGTCTATCTGTGTGGCAGCCCAGTAGTCTAATCATGTGTTATTGGAAGCAGACATTTTTAAATGTCTTTTCAATGACAGAGAAGTACTCTTGCAGGGAATTCCTGTGGTTTCTTGGGGTTTCTGCTGTCATTTTTGTGGAAGACTGTGCTTAAAGGAGACCCATTGTCAGCACTGTGGACTACTGAAGCATTGCATTGATGTGATGGGGGAGGGGTTAGAAGGCTCATTGTTGTGACCCTTGGGGTTTTTCTGCATCTATTCCTATGTCTTCCCCTTACCAAATCTGTCATTTCAGTTTTTCCTCTTTATTTTGTTAATTGTCTTTGTAACCATGTATGAGAAGACTTGTTTCTGCCCTTTGCTATATCTCAGCAAAATAATCTGGAATGTGACATTTTTGCACAGTCCTTTTTTGCAGGCAAGTCAAAACAGTTCACAGTCTTTGTTAAAGCCATGCTGAAATCTGAACCCTTAGTTACTTCTTAAACTCAAACATTGTCTGCGCTGGCACATAGGATTCAGCAACATTGTAAGAATGTGAAAATAGTTGCTTTTGTATAAGAAAGCTCCCTCTGCCTCTTGAAAGCTCACCTCATTTCCCTCGCTTTTAGTATCAGTCTGTTGACCTAACTTCAGGTGTGAAAATCTATCTACATTTACAAGCAAGAGTTAAATGGAGATTTTATGACTGTGTGATAAATGCTCATCTTGAGTTGTTTGACACCACAGTTAAAAAATAGTTGTTATTTTAAATCAATGCAGACCTGAATCATTAGGTGCAACCACTGCACAACTGGTTGAAGTGTCATCAGATTTTGTGTAACAGCCTCCAGTTTCAGGTTGAATGAGATCACAGAGGGGGAAACCATAGGTAAATATTTGTGTGGCAGCCTTATTCTGACACTTCCTGATGTCACTATCAGCTGATACACATGTCCCTGGGCTCCTGCCACAGCTTTGGAATGCTAACCTTTTCTTTTCTTCAAATGTTTTCCTTTATGTTGGTTACTTATCCAGAATCATAAACTCAGATCAGTGTCTGGCAGTGATGCACAAGTGAGTTGTGAGTCTCCAGAAGTTCATACAGCAGGTGTAGGCTTTTTGACTCTGTCGGGCAAAAGATAGAAAGAGTTGCAAGACGCTGAGTCAGCACTGTGGGTGAAGAGTAGAGAAATGATGCTGAGTAAGAGTTGAGATGAGGTAGGGGATTGGCGACTTGATGACTAGGGTCATGAACGGAGAGAGTGAGAGTAGAAAGCACACATCAACATCATGACCCATAAATACATGTTAAGATAGGAATGCTGTCACCGAGCATCTAAGGCAGTGGCCCCCAACCTTTTTTTGTGCCACAGACCGGTTTAATGTGAGGCAATATTTTCACGGACCGGTCTGTAAAATGTGTCACAGATAAATACAATAAAATAAAATAAAATTATATGGCCAGCATAAAATCTGTGGTATTCTCTAAATATCATAATAAACATAAATCCACTGTGTATTCAAGTGCAACTTTATTTAGAAGTGTCCTCCTAACAACAGAACAACGGTAACATCCGCTCCACGCAAAGACACTGTCCGAAGACGTTTGTTTTTTACTGGTTATGTCAGCTTGGGGGTTTAAACGTATCACTTGACCGAGACATGGGTCTTGAAGTCTTGTCATGGATCAAGAGTAAGTCATAGACGGATGTAATGGAAAGAATCTGGTCATTTTTCAAAGAAAAACATCATTTAGTCTCGGATAATAAATCAAACGGTAATACTGGAAGTTATTTATTTTTTTCTCTGCGGTCCAATACCAAATGGGTTGGGGACTACTGATCTAAGGAATAGGAATAGAAGTGGATGTTAAATAAAAATTCCTCTGTTAAGTTTTGTGCGCTTCACAGGTTTTTTTGATCAGTTACTTAGTTCTGTCTTTTTCTTTAGCCCTCTAAACATAACAGTAGCTGTCGTGCCTATATGAAAGGTGTGAAGGGAAACATTAATATTGCATGCCGCTTGTATGGACAGCAAGTTCCTGCCAACCATACACTACATGACTTTGCAAAAAAAAAAAAAAAAATACAACAAAGCCAGAGTTTTACATCACAGATTTAAGGTAAAGGATCTTCCAGGGTCTTTATTTACACAACAAGAACCAGATTCCTTTCTGAATTAAAGGACAACAACGCACAAATTTAATCTTGAAGCGACAGTTTCCATGAAACATGACAAAAGACTTGCAATAATATTAAACATGTTTTATTTTTTTATTCTACCAAGACTTTGAAAAGACTGCCTCTTATTTGCTCAGAGTGCCACCTTTTACTTCATCGAGATCATGTAAGCGAACCCCAACTCAAGAAAAGCTCTTTATGATTTCGGGAAATTTCCCTGCAGCCTTGAAGTCACTCTTAAAATCATTTCTAAAATCGTTAGGTGTAAGGTCAGCATTGGATGACTGGGTGCTTCCCGCACTGATGAAGAATTGATTGTGTCACACTCTGAGTTTTGTAATTGTCCTTGGACATTTTAAAGTGGAATTTTAGACATTGTAAGTTATTTTGATACAAGAGAAGTACACTCAAGCGTTGATCGAAACGACAGTGTAGATTTTAGGATGTAGTACAGATATGTTAGAACTATCCCTCGCGGCATCATTATATTTCCCTTTTAAACAATGGAAATATTTTTACATTAGCCTGCTGTTCGGCAAACTCAACCTTCCTGCAGGTGCTTCATCGGAAAAAATCTCTGAGGAGAGAATTCATTGCAGCGTTGAGTGAAGCAGCTGCAGGAACTGTAGTACCATAGTCATTAAGGATAGCTAATGGACGGTGGGGTCAGACAATGGTCTTCGTCTCCATTTGATAACTTCTGTTGCTTTTTCATCTGTGGGTGAGTGATTAGGACTAAAGCTACCAGTGTTTATTGCAGCTGGGCCAAGTCCTTGAACTCAGTATTAGTTAAGCCATACTTTAACGAATCCATCACCCTTAGTGATGAAGGGAGAACAACGTTATAGTGTAATTTGTGTAATGTTACAAGAAGCTAGAACTGATGAATGCTATACATTCTTTAAAATAATTAAAGATTTATTCAGTGACCAAAACATTACTTCTATGTGAAGAGACTAATCACAGGGAGTTTAGTTGGGCCTCCATCTTTGAGCATTTTCTGTTGTTTGTTATCTTGTTGTTTGAGTTGTGAGTGCTCTTTGTTCAGCTGCACTTAAAATCCAAAGTGAAACCTTTACTTGCTGTTTGACTTAGGCTGGATAAGCCTATTATACTCATTAACCTGTGCTGTCACAAAGAAACAGCCATATTTTTTTGAAAATGTCAAACATACTTTAGACACCCAACCACTTTTGTATTTTGGCTATTTCCTCCTTCACCCCAGTCATGCTTTTCACATTTACACTGGAGGTCTGTAAAACAGGAGAGAAACTGCTTTTACCTCAATACACTCAAGTCTGGGTACATGACAAGAACAGCTCCTCTATTTCTCATCCTCCGTCATCTCCTCTTTGTCTCTCGCATAGTGAAAATGATCCCAGATGGTTGTAGGTGCTTGTTGGGGTCCTGGGAGGAGGAGGGGGAGGGCTGGCCTGGAGGATGTTTCCATCCTGTGCCTGTGCTTTTTTTTTTTCCTTCTGTTTTTTTCTCTTTCTCTTTTACCATATTGTTGCCATTATATTGATCCAAAGCTTGTTTCCTCTATGAGAGATTTGTCTATTCTGTTGTACTACTTGGGTTTTATCCTCCTATATCATTTCCTTCATTCCCTCTGTTAAAATCTTATGTGTGTGTGTGTGTGTGTGTGTGTGTGTGTGGGTGGGTGTAGTTACCTGGCTTTGCTCTTCCTTTGACTAAAATAGGGAAAAATTGCAGTCCGACTGCCGTCTCTGTGCAGGACAGGGTCTGGCAAATAATCTTTAAATGGATTTTCTTTTGGACTGTTTTACCACAACAGGGCCAACAAAAACATTCCAGGAGCACAGCACAGAGCTGGGATGTGATCTTAATCAGAAACACATTGGAAAAACTCTACTTCTAGACACACATATCTGTCTACCTTCCCCTGTTAGACTTGTCACAAGCCAGTCTTTATTTTGAGTGTCAGTAAAATTAGGAAGCTTATCAAGGCCTCCTTTCGGTAAACATTAGGCATCCATCTTCACATAGTATCACTTAAGCATTCTGTTTTACAAGTGGTTCTAGTCATTTTTTTGATATACAAGTAATTTACTATTGATCAAATTTCAATAAAAACACAGTTAATGCTTCCATCAGCATTCATTTTTATTTAATATACCATTTCATGTTTTTGCATCTGTTGTTAGTGTTGTATTTTTTTTCCTGTTTTTTCCTGTTGTGTTTTTTTTTCTATATAGATTCAAGGCAGTAAGATCATCTTTAAACATGTGTTCAAACATCAGCTGTGATACTCGTGTTTAAATCTCAACACATTAATTTTCATATCACTGCTCTCACTGTGGTTGCTGTGCCAAAAGACACTGAAAACTACTCATTTGAGATTTTCTGGAACTGAATACTCAGATTATTTACTGGGTTTAACCAGTGTCTTTCTTTCATTCTTTGTAGGTGGCATTGTTAGGTATAGACATCTGCGGCGCATTTGTGGATCGCATGGGAGAGCGGTTCAAAGGATACCTTGGCACAGGTGAGACCTCAGTCATCTCCACTTTCAGGTTCATCTCTGTTTAGAGGAAAACCTGTTCGTAAATACTTGTATTTATTTTTTTTTTAAATGATCTTGCAGATCAAAAGGTATTTACCCTTGTTTTCTGTTGCTTTGGAATTGCGTAAGTGAAAAACAATTTTATTACCCAAGAATCCATTCAGATTTGCAGCTGTTTCCTTGAACATGTGCGCAATAAACCTGTATACACATTCTTTTTCGCCCCGCACGCTATATTCACCTTTTTTTTTTTTTTTTTAAAGAAATTATTTTGACTATGTTTTTCTGTTCAGCTCATTGGGTTCATGCACACTTTCATCCGTTATCTTAAGCAGTGAGAGTTAAGATGGTTTACCACTACGTAGCTTTCAGAATCAGCTGATTTAGTTCTTAGGAAGATTTAGTTCTTTCTCTGTTCACTACATAATATAACAGCGACTCAGTAATCCACGTGGTCTCTAGTACCACATTCTATCCAGAAAGCCTACAGGAAATGAGGCACAACTGCATACAAGGCACAGTTGAGAGTCTGATGGAGAAAACAAACTTTGCGAGCTCTTCACTTTATGGTTTATTTGGAGCAGAAACGTTAAAAGAAATGGCAAAGAACATGGGTTAGGGAATAGCCCACTTAGTGGACAATTTTTGAATGGAGAGTGCTTGACATTGTACGGAAAGTGTTTAAGGGGTAAGGGAGTGGATTAGCACAGTGGTTAGCAGAGACTGACTGTGCTACAGAGCTGAATGGGACTAAAAAAAGTTGTTTGCAGTGAAAAGTAGCTTCCTGCTCATCTTGTGTACGTCTCCTCCTTGCTTCACGGATTTCTCTGGGATTACCTTTCTCACGGTGACCTTAACAGGGCCTTGCTCTTTCATTGGTTGTAGCTCGAACAGGGATTTCCATGATGGCTCCAGATATTTAAGTTTGCTTGATCTCGCTCAGGCATCAGCAATGGCCCTTGTAATGCATCGGCGAACATCTTTGGCGAGAAGGGATGGGAATTGATAAGATTTTTCCGATTCCGATTCCATTATCGATACTGTTTAACGATTCGATTCTTTATCGATTCTCTTATCGATTCTAATTTGGGGAAAAAGGAGAACTAACAGTTTTATTTGCATCAATTTTTTTTACTTAGAAGTCACGACCTTAGAAATTCAACAGCAAGGTCAAAAGAGGCCCAAAGCCTAGAAAACGTGTTAACTGTTGTAATATGTAACTGTGCAAATACACAAGAATGTGTAACATTTTACTAACAGATTTTTCCTAATAGAAATAAAAAAATCTCCCTTTTAAAAGGATATATGAGCTTACTAAGCACCCAAAAATATTAATAAATAAAGATAAATACTATCAAATACAACGGAACAGTTCATAGTACAAATCTGCAAATACTATGAAGAATTAACAATTCTTTTGCAGAAAAATAATCATGTCTTCCAGCCTCTGAACCAGCCAGACTCTCTCTCTCTCGTCACGGTCATCTTCTAAATGTAATGCAGAAGGCATTCGTTTAATAGCACAGCATTAATGTTATTGCTTGTTTTACAAAGAAGCACATAGGCAGTGGCATAACTACTTAACAGAGTTGCCAGAGGTGATCTTAGCTTGGCTACTACCGCTGGGTTGAGATCCATCAGTCCGAAGCGCGTCAAAAACACGACACTCGTTATCGCTTGTTGTGTGCAAATGTTTCTGCATATTAGTCGTGTTCCTTCCCGACGCTGTTATCTCCACCTTTACAATGACTGCAAGTTGCCTTGTTGCCACCTTTCTTTGTGAAGTGAAGCTAAACTTTGGAGCGAGTGTACCTGGTTGGCGCCATTGTTGTTTACAACTCCAATGCGCACGCTAAACCGGACGTAACCTGATGATAATGACATCAGCGGGTCTCTTGCTCGGCGGCGGGGGTGACGCCACGCGTAGAGCCAATCAGTTTCACCAATCGTATCCATTTGGGTCGGTCCAGTACTAGAGGCTCGGCTTCAGTCAGCGACAAGCCTAGTTGGTGTAGGTCCCTTGTAACAGCGCCCATCCATCGTGTGCGGGGAGCACCGGGGGGGCGTTTCCAGCCAGCAGATTTGGGGTCAAAGTGGAGGATAGCGTAAGTGGGGTGTTCGGGAGGGAGTCTTTTGAGATGGCCATACCAGCGCATCCGTCGCTATGCTGCCAATTGGGACGCTGCTGTGACTTAATCACATAAGTGCTTTCCGGAATTGACTGCGTAACTTGCGTAAATTACGTGAGATTCGTGCTGGCTGGAATCGATAAAAGAGTCGTTAGATAAACTGCAAAACGATTCCATGGAATTGAAACACACGGAACCGGTTCTCGATTCCCATCCCTATTGGTGAGTCCGTTTTTTTGCATGTAACAATCTAGTCTTGACTCCCAACTTGCTACCAGTTTTTTACCAAATTCTAACAGCTCAGTCTGTGACTGACAAATCTGGTTCAAAATCATGTAGCCTGAAAGAGCCCTGAGTTGTGCATGACCTCCAGAGTTGCATAGTACAGTTGAAAGAAACTGAAAAATATATAAACTCACAAAGATTTGTCATACTGGATTCTGTTTCCCCAAACTCAAGACTGTGATAGTTTCAGACAAATGACTCTTAAGCATGAGTGTATGTCTTTCCATTTCGTCTCTCACTTCCACTTTGTGGTTCCTCTGAGACAAACAGGCAGCTCTGCTGTCAAGTTTGGCACCACCCGTTTTCTATTATTCGCCATGAAGTCTCTATACTTAGGTTCTGCTGTAGCTCACCCTAATACACCCCAAAACCACACCTTGCATTGATGACCTCGGAGATTGAATCTCGTATCACATTTCATCCATTGGCAGTGTGTATGTGTGTCATGTTTGTGCCAACTCTTTGTATGTGCCCGCTTAAGGTGTCACCAGCTGTCTTTGTCCACCAGACAAATATGCTGAGCCCTCCAATGCATCTCTGGGATGCATTGGAACATTGTCAAGGACAATGTTCAAGCAAACTTGTGTATTATACCTTATAAAACTGCTTTTTTTTTTTTTCCCCCTCACATTGATGGTAAAAATCCTTGTTCTGAGCCGCTGCTGGCTCTGACTGACTTCCACTCGTGCTTTCTCTTCCGGTGCTCTTCACGCATCTCTTTCTTCACCTTCCCCAAAACACACACACTCACGCATACACACACAAAGTTGAGGGAAGGAAGATGAGATCATTGGGGCTGAGTGATTATATTGATTCTACAGGGCTGACTTATTGCACAGGGTTGCAGCAATCACTGTATGCGTGTGCATGTTCGTGTATGCACATTGACAATGTGGTGTTGGTGTCCTTTAATTCATCTGTGTTATGTGGAAATAGAAGTGAAACAAACATGAGGCAGCTGCCCTCTGGCTTGAATACACGTTTTCATCTCCAGACTGGCAGAATGAAGCGAGGTGATTGGCTTCTGCCGTTTTTCAGTGAGCCTGTTGCGTAGAAGCGTGTCCCTGTATGTTTTCATTTTTACTACAGCGAATGACGTTGTTGTGTCCAACAATGCTCCTCTGTAATGTTCTCTGTTTGAGGATATTGTTCTTGTTGCTAAGGCAACCAGCTGTTATGGTACCATAACGCATGCACATGCACTTGCACACAGGAAAATGACAAATGATGTCACTCTTAGACCCTCCGCTGATGTTTCAGAGGTGGAATGTGGGTGTGTGTCTGTGTGTGTGTGTGTCCACCATTCTGAATGTGTTTGATCTCATTGTGTGAATACCGAAATAAGTTTCTGACTTAGACTAAAACCAGAAAATTTACCAAAAATCAGTTTGTTTATTTATTTGTTTGGACTTTTTGAGTTTAAGCATTGGGATTCCAGTGACCTAAATTTTCAATCTCCTGGACATCTCTAAACCAAATCTGTAATTCTGTTCCACAGTTCTGCTGGAATCTATGGTATTAAAAATGTAACTATTTAACCAGTTTTCTCCGATATTGTACAATACTGTCTTTTGTTTGGGCTATATTCAGCCACAGATTTATTTTGATAATGGGAAACAGTGGAAGGATAGGAGTCCTAAAAAGCTTTAGTAGAAGCTTATCAGTAATTTTCTTGGTTCTCAGAAACATTTCACCTCTCTACAAAAGGCTTCTTGGAGCCTGGCAGGCTGTTAGAACTGAAATAGCCTTTCAGATGAGAAGTGAAACATGTTCAAGAACCAAGAAAACAAGCTCAGATGCTTTCCATTCAGGCTTTTCAGAGGATTACCATGACCTAGCTGTCTGAGAATCTATACCAGTGTGAAGTATTTGCTGGTGTCTGAATTCGAGAGCTCCTTTTGTAATGGGGAACCATAAAAGTCAAAAATTGAGCTCTTTAACACAGAATTTTGTTATGCCAAGTTTTCCAGACATAAGAAACTTGTTAGTTTATTGCTGTTTTTCTCTTTTTTAGTTAGATTAGTTCATAATGAGAAAAATATAAATCAGGATACTTTTCATTTATTTAAACAGTGTCTTCACTGAAGATTGTCAGTTCATATTTGCAACAACTAATGGAAAGTTTATAAACTGAAGGCGCCACAGACCTGTTTTGGCAATAATTGAAAATTTAAAATACACACCAACTGTATGGCCTGGCCTGTAGGGATCAGGGTTGCCCATAATTCTGATGGTTCCCTTGAACTACAGCATTTAAAGGCTCCCCCTGTAGCAACCAGTGTTGATGATATGGAAGATCGATTGCATTGCACGGATCAGATTAATTTTGTACAGAACATGAAAAGGAAAAACATCCCAGAAAGGCAGTGTGTCTGGGTAGCATGTCAGAAAGTTTAGCTTGGCCTTATTTTATCCAAATGAATGAGTCCAATGCAAGGGTGCCATTCAATCAAAAAAGTCATTGTCTTCCTACGTCATTACATTCAATAAATGGGACATTTCTCCTTAAGTGCACATCTCTATGTGACAGCTTGGGAGAGCGGATGCGTCTGCATGCAAAGTCGCCCATAGTATTCTTTACTGTATCACTGCATTACATAGGGATTGCTGACATAAAAGCATTTGATGATCTTGACATCATTTTAGCCATGATCCACTTTTCGTTTCCTACCCCCTTTTTCTCATTCACTTAACAGAGCCTTTCATCAATTGTTGCATTGTTTAAGTTTTTATATTTCTAGTGCAACAGAGATTCAATACCACGTGTTTGTTGTTAATTGACTCTGATCACCATCCCCACAATTTTATTTTTCTTTTGCTTTCCTTTGTCTGTAGTCTTGCCAGCTCTTGTGGACAGGCTGGGTGATGGGAAGGACCAGGTCAGGGAGAACAGCCAAGCTCTCATCCTTCGATGCATGGAGCAGACTGCTTCACCCATGGTGAGATACGCCCACACACACACACACACACACACACACACACACACACACACACACAAACACACACACAGGCTTACACATCTTTGAAGCTCTTCCAGGCAAATGATTTTGTATGTTGACAGTACTGTGCAACATTTTTTTTCTTAGTTTTTTATCATCCAGAAACCATTTAGATGTTAAGAATTTTCATTTGCTTGTACTGAAATAATCTCGTATGGTGTTAGAAGGGCAGGCTAACAGCAGATGAAAGGAAATGAGAAACTACATATGTTTTGAAATTACAATAAGAGCATTAAAAACCATTTCTATTTTAATTTAATGTCAATTGTAGTCAAACTTCTATTTTGGTAAAATTAATAAGTAATATGCAGGATAGGGAGACAATTTACAAGGAACCCCCACATCAATATTTCCCACTCACAGCTGAGTCTCCCTTTATTTTTGGCTCCCTCAACTGGTTAATAAAGATATTACAGAGGCAACATCCCAATTCCGTGTATATTGTCAAAACAAACCACACAATGCACATCTCCACAGATTGTAACCTCCCCTGTACTCTGTAATCTACTTAGCAACCAAAGAATGGCCTAACAGGACCTTGCTCTGTAGGTTTCTGCTGACATCTCCTTTTCGCTTCTCCTCATTATGCTCTTTTCTTTCTCATTCTGCCTTTTCCAGTACGTTTGGGAACGACTGCTCCCTGGGTTTAAACACAAAAACTTTCGTAGCAGAGAGGGAATCTGCATCTGTCTCAGCGCCACACTCAGCACGTGAGTAACCTCTCCTTCTCAACACGCATGTCTTTCTGGGTGAAGTGTTAAAATTTGCAAAGTCCAAAGATATTTTTTATATATATATATATATGTATGTATGTATGTATGTGTATATATATATATATATATATATATCTATATATATGGTGTGTGTGTGTCTGTGTGTATAGTATGTATATATATATATATATATATTAGATCCCTTGTTTTTCTTAGTTTCTTGTTATTTAATGCCTGGTACAATAAAGGTACGTTTGTTTGGACAACATAACGATAACCACAAGATTGCTCATATAGTTTTATTTAGCTGATATCTTACCATTTTCCATGGTTTTCTTGATTATAACCTAAATCACTTAGTTTTACATCAATAGCTATAGCTTTATGCATCATATGATATATAGGTATATATAGATATATATATATAGATATATATATATATATATATATATATATATATATATATATATATATATATATATATATATATATATATATATATATATATATGTATATATATATATATATATATATATATATATATATATATATATATATATATATATATATATATATATATATATCTTTATCTTTTGTGTCATACCATTCTATTCATATTGAATTTAAAAAAAATGCTTAAGCTCAACTATACAGCCTTAATACTGTTTTTTGGGATTAATATACACAATAAGGAATGAAAATTGCTGTTACCACCAATTTCCATGACCCACTTTGCTTGTTCAAGAAACACACATGTTCTCCATCTCTGTGAATAATCCTCTTAAACATTTGTGTGATTAGTTAAAAGAGCTGCAAATTTCTCCAGTACTTTTGTCATGTGGTGTTGTGGTCTCCAGGCAGAAATATCACTTATAAATGTATTAGTTTGTTCTCATTTCCTCCAATGAGTTTTGAGAAGATTTGTGCTCCTTTATGACCCCATGACATGACATGGCTGGACTTTGCGAGGTCAGCATGTTATTAAACAAATGTGTCAATGGATTTTGGACTACACAAATGCCTGCTGGGTGAAATTTGACAGCAGTATTTTCTACATCAAGGTTGCACATGCACTGCAAATCTAGGCTGTTTAAACCATTGTGCTAATTTTAACAAGTTTTTGCTAATTAAAAGTAACACGTTTGTACTGAATGTTGAGCTCTAAACTGGTAGTAATGCTGAGGACATCAGCTGTCCAGACTCAGGCACCCATTAAAGACGACTAACTAAAATAAAACACAGTAATGTTTTTCATTTTTTTCTTCTTTCTCACTTTGCGTCGGCTTTTGTTAAAGAAAAGGTTAACATATTCAATTTTTTTTTTAATATTCTATTTCAAGTTTGTAAATTCTAGAAAAAAGTGTGTACTGTATGAGGAGAAGGTTTTCTTTAGTTTGCAAAGTTGGATATTCTTTTCACTGTTGACTGTAATCTTCTTTGATTTCTTTTTGCTCTCTTTCAGATATGGAGCTCAGACACTCGGTCTCAGTAAATTAGTTCCTCATCTCTGCTCTTTGACTGGAGACCAGAACCCACAGGTAGAACACAGAGTGCCTTTTTCTCAAGTTACACACGATCAATGTGGCTTTGTGTCTAATTGTATTGTACATTCTGGGTGTGTGCGTATCAGTGTTTTCACTGATCCACTGCAGTCCTAAACTTGTTTAGCAATACTCAGAGGAGCCACATGTGAGAATGCAAATGTGCAAATCTGTCAGATTGGTTCATAAACTGATTTTATCCTTCTCGCTCCCTATTACGCAGTCTTTGTAAAATCTGACTAAGCGTCACATGGACTCACTTGGTCATTCTCAGAGGAGGAGGTGATGACAGCATGCGAGATAGCGGCTCCATATAGCACTTAATATAATGCATAAATGGCATGTCAAGAGATATGCTTTACCAAAGTTCTTTTTTCTTAGCTGCTATAACAATAGATCTGCACACTGGGCTAATTTCCCCTCGTGAATCAAAGCATTGCAACTCACTAATGTAACTGAGTGAGTGTGAGTTTTCAGTTGTTTCTCCACAACTTGTCGGTCCTATCAAGGCAAAATTTGAGAGAGTGAGTGACAAGATGTGCAAAATGTTCTTGTGAATCAGGTGACATCAGACCAGATAAGTTCAGTTGCGCCCAAAGTCCCAGTCAATAATTGAAACGTGACAAATATACACGTTTCCATTGTTTCCCCACAGGGCTGTGTTCAATGATTGTGCTGTGTTCAGTGCCATTATGGCAGAATATGCTGTGTTTAAAGTCAATGTCGGTCAATATTTCAAAAGTCCTCATAAGCTAATGTCACGAAAGGTAGTGATAGTGCAACATAAATACATTGCTGGATTTCTTTTTTTTTTTTTTAGTTTAGTTTTAGTTTTTTTTTCTCTTCCCCTTCCACTTGGATGCATTGTGATATATTTTTTTTTATGACGTTGTCACGTGATGCGCTATGTCACAAACAGATGATCATTTATGTCAGTTTCATTGGAGCCTAATCAACACCCCCCCCCTCGCCCTTTAAGCCCCCCTTTAAGCCATTTTGAAAAACCATGAAACTCAAATCTAATAAAATGTCAAACATTTTTCTTTGAAAGGTAGAAAAAAAAAAAAAAAAAAAAAAAATATATATATATTTTATATATATATATATATTATAGATTTTTTTTTATTTAAAGACTTTTTTTTTTGGGGGGGGGGGGTCTCTAGTGGCCTTTATTTATAGTGGAGAGAGACAGGAAGGGGAGCAGAGAGAATGGGAAAGACACGCGGCAAAGGGTGGACAAGTCGGGAATCGAACTCGCGACCAGCCCCACGAGGACTGTAGCCTCTGTACATGGGCCGCCTGCCCTAACCACTGCGCTACCGGGGCGGCCCGCCAAGGCTAAATTTGAAATGTGAAAAATCTCCGCAGCCCACGGAAACCTTTAATCACAACTGTGATCAACATTCAGAACAAGGAACCATGATATTAATGTAAGGGGTCAGCAAATAAGGTGACACCTGTCATATTAAGTTAAGATGACAGTAGAATAACACTTAACTGGTTTGTTTTCTTACTTTTTAATGTTTTTTTTAATCATGTCATGAATATTTTACAGTAATTGAAAACATATTTTTAAAAAAATCGAGGATTTAAAACACATTTGTTTAATTTTAATGACCTCTCACGGCCCACCTGCAGTCCCCCGACGGCCCACCAGGGGGCCGCGGCCCACACTTTGGGAATCACTGGCCTAAAGTAAGAAGGGTGATTCAGCAGGTATCTTAAGGCAATGATTGTTACTGTTATTAGTGAGGAGATGAGCTTAGTGCCCCCCAGCTAACGTCACTACTGAATTGTGAGCACCAACACCCAGTCGTTAACACACAGAGCAGCTATGTGTGTGTGTGTGTGGGTGTGTGAGTGAGAGGGAGGACAGGAGGACTACAGAGAGACTGCTCTAACCTCCTGTGGAGTTGCACCACAAAGCTGAAATCTGCCTCTGTCTTCTACCCGATGATTAGCTACCCACATGCCGTCCCAGCCAATCAGCATCCTCAACAGGCCCGCCCACTCCCTGTTGCAAAGAATCCCTTTAACAGCATCCCACTACCCAATCACATCAGTGAACACAGCATGACCAACAAATCAGATTTCTCCCAGTGGAGAGGAAAGTATAGGTCCTCGAAGGATTTGGTTTTAATTGGCGCTCATGTTTACAAGTCTTGGACTGTGCAAGTTCAGATAGTTTGTATCATATTATTAAAGAACACCAACCATAATCTTGACAGGAACACAGACCATGTTTTAACTATGAGATGAATAGTGCTGATACATTTGCTTGTGTGTTTTTTTGTGGAAGGCTGTTTAACTGGTCAGTGTCTGCTGTCTGTAGGTACGCGAGGCCTCCATAACAACGCTGGTGGATGTTTACCGTCACGTTGGAGAGCGGGTTAGAGCAGACCTTGGAAAAAGAGGACTTCCAGCTGGACGGTGAGTTTTTCTGCTTTTGTCTGTCGCTGATAAGCTTACACTGAGAGTATTTTTATTTGTGTGTTGTTATGGGATGGGCTCGTGCATCCTGTGGCCTTGGCACCAAGTCTGTCCCAGGCCACACCATGTACCACTCCGTCTTTCACGCACACACAAGAGACACTTTCATCTGGAGCACAATGCTGATTGACTGAGTGAGGAGGGTTGGAGTGGGCAGGGGCAGGGCACAAAGACTGTGGATTAAAAAAAAAAATGGTAGCATAAAATTTATGTGTTCAGTTCATCTGAGGAGGTTAGTTGAGTGGTTTTGTCCCCTGGTCGCCGTGGTTACATGTGTAGAGTTAAGGGGTTATTCCAAGCACACAGTGAACCCTCTTTTTCTGCCTGTTTCTCTCTTTCTGACGTGTGAAATTAAAGCATCACCACGTGTTGGATGCTGACTGCTCAGCATGAGTCGTGCGTCTGTGAATGCTGGCTGTGGTCATGTGTCATGTGCTGTGCATATAAAGTCCGTCTGCCTCCAGTGTAAACATGTTGTCTGTGTATATTCATGCATACCGTTGTTTGTAGTGATGTAGATCTAAGACCTGTGCCATGTCTTCTGTAGATGGTGAGAACTGTTAAGAAATTCTTTAAAGCGTGTATGGATTTTGCATTGTTTTTGTTACTGTGCAACAAGATAACGGTATAAATAAAGACCAATAATGTGCATATCCAAAAAACCTTGGTGGAATACACTTGGGTGCAATAAAATCCATAAACATGCACCATCAGCATTTCACTACCTGAGTACTGGAATAACAGCTCATTTGGTTTTCATTAGGGAAACCTTAGCCAAATACATTTCTTCTTGACAACACCGTTTTAAACTGGGGATGTGATCGCGTGTGCCTGAATTTGCTCTATTTGGTTGTTTGTTGGAGCGCAAGACTTTAACCAGAGGTCAAGTATCACTTATCAGTTTTGTAAATTCAGTGTCAAATAATACAGATTAAGAAGTATTCATGGTCTAGAAAAGAGAGTAGAGGGCTAAGAATAAAAAAGAAGTGAGATGAATAATGAGATCTCAATGCTGTACATTCTTGTCAGCTTGTTTTTGTTTTGTTTTTATTTTTGTTTTAATCTATGTGGAGAAAAAACAAACTTTGTAAAGCCTGAAAGAATGTGAAGAACTCACCATTAAAATCATGTTTTGGTCACAGCCAGTACCAAGGACACATTTTCTGCATGATATACTTGACGTACTGATGTCTGAAATATAATTGAATGGACCACCTTTTTGTTACTTTCCACATGAGAGTACAAGACATTTAAAAAAGAGAGATGAATAAGGCTGAAATAAGGTTGAAAATAATAGTTGGATAACTAAGACCAACAGTCCCCAACTTGGGGAGGATGGATGGATTGTGCCATGTCACTGTAAAATAGGTAAATAAATAAATAAATAAACAACTCATTAAGTTGCAATTACTTCTCCTTTGTTTATTCATACTGGCCAAACATTGTTTTGATATCAAGCGAGCGTGGAAGTGTTTACAGTGGCTCCTTCTTGTGGCTTTCCCTTACAAACACAAACATGTTGATTCGGCTCGCTGACTAACTTTGCTTCTAATGGCTTGAGGACCATATTTCTCCACCTATTCCACCTTTCACAAGCAAAATGTGAAAGGTGGAATCTTACAGTTACCACCTGGTAAAGGTGGAATGGGAACCTTTGAAAAAGGGAAATATGAAAATGGAGGGAATTCAGGCCAGTGGGGTGTGAAGGGAAGATTTAGAGGGGGGGAGGAACAGCCTTGTTCCCTGTCTACTACTGGCAACAGAACCCCTCCCCCCCTGATGAGTGAGTGTGTCTGGGTGTGTGTCTGGGTATGGGTTATGTAAAGGGTAACTGAATCTCTTCGCTGCATGTCACACAGACTGACCCTTCTGTCGTTCAGACACACACACACTCACGAATACCCTGCCTGATATTTAACTCTATGTTTGACAGTGGAGATTTCTGTGTGTGTGTCTGTCTGTGGACTCAGGATACAGTATGTACATGCGACAGTAGGTGGTGCTTCATCGCATGTCTGTAGTATGCTCTGATCTCTTGCTGCTTGGTTCGCTCTCCCTCTGCCTTACACCCTCCCTCCCTTCCTCGTCCTCTTCCTCCCTCCCCGTCAGAGCCACTGCACCATGTTGGATACAAAGAGCTGAGAGGGGAGCCGAGGACCAGAGTGTCACTAGCATGGGGCGATTGCAATATTGCGCAGCAGCGGAGTAACCTATTAATCAGCCCGCTGGGGAATACTGAAACAAGCAAGTACCAAAGACAAAATGCTAACGAAAAGAAGCGATCCACGTGAAAATACTGCACGGCTAAGGGGCCAGATGCAACGCTAATCGTCACTTATTAGGAGCTGCTTAGTTGTCTGGTGGTTGTGGACCAGCAACCAGCCACCAAAGGAGAGAACGAAAGACAGGTAGAAGATGATGTGTGTGTGAGTTGCTAATTTCTGTGTACTCACATTTGTTATAGAAAGGAGAAATGAATACATGTGATTAGATGTGTGCCACTGTTTCCTTGTTGTGTTTTCAGACTTGGGGCTGCATTAGGACATGTGTAACAGTTGTGTTTGTGTGATGTTAATTCTTTAGATTGACTGACTGATTTTGCAGATCTGGATAGATCTTTTTATTGCTCCTACAAAGACTTTGTGTGGTATGGCTCGGGAGATCTGGCTCGCAATTCGGTGTGTGTACTTGATGCTGAGCAGGATGTTTGGAAGACTTGTCATGTTGCTGCTTCAATTTCATATGTGCAACTGCCACAACAGACACACCCACCCATTGAAAGAGAGACTGGCAGTCTGTCCACATGTTGCTGTTAATACTCTCACATGGGGCTCACAGCACCTTTTCTGTTTGTAGGTTAAAGCTTTGCATCTGTTTTTTTTTAATTTTTTTTTATTTTTTAGTTCTGAATATGAATGACTGTAGTTTTATGAATTTAGTCTCCTTTTGATGATTGCAACAATGATTTCATTAACATTGATGATGTGCACTAACCTCCTTTTGTCTGTCTCTCCAGGTTACAGACCATATTTGCTCGTTTTGATGAAGCCTTGAATTCAGGCAACATGGCTCTCAGTCCAAGTCACGGTCAGTGCCTTTTATGATTTCTTTTGCCACAGTTTTAGTAAAGAGACACCAAGTTGTTTCAATGATTTTACTGTTGACTAATAAGATAATAGCATTGTGACTTTATCTGTATTGGGAAAAGTCGGATGTGCTTGTACATGTCTAAATCGGCATATGCTCTTGTGATTGTGTCCGTTTGTAAGAGGGCATAACAGGATTAATGGTTTAGTGTGTGTCCGTGTTTTGGATTTCTGGCAGCCGGACCTAAGCTGTGATGGCTACTCTTCCTGCTAAGGTTTTTGCTGTCCTGCTGTAGTGTGGACTGAGTAGTGTGGACTGCCCAGTTTTGTTTCTGCATGAAGAGTGAGAATTTTTATGACCATTAAAACACTACTTTGCTGTTGACACTTTCGGCAATATAAAGGTGTTTTCAGAAGTGCCTCGGGTTTCTTTATAACCATACGTGAATGAAAGTACAACACTTTACTTTCTTGCAATGGAAAATAAAGCTTTTAATATTTTTTTGTCTCATTATTCTGTGAAAATCCTTAATTTAAAAATATATTAATAAGCTGGGATCTTTTGCAAGTCCATAAGAAAGTCCATAAGAGACTTGCGTTTTCGTTGTCCATGCGTAAAATTCAGTGTTTCCACAGCTGGTCATTTTGTCCCCTCCCAGTAATTCCATCTCAATGAATATGGGGAGAAGAGTGGTATTAGATTGGTATTTAGCCTCTGGAGTAGAGGCATCACAGATGCATTCAGGATAGAAAAGGATGATTTCATGTTATTTGACAGATTGCAGTGACACTGGACTTACTCCAAATAAAATTACAGTCTGTAGCAATGGTATGTTTGAAGCGTTTTTGGGTTCTCTGGGTATAATATTTTTTATATTATTTTGTTTATTTCCTCACTCTGTATTGTCTCTTGTTCATATTAAGCTGACATTGCCGTTGGATGATTGCAGCTTCGAGCTGTCTTGTCAGCGCACCCATCTGTTAAACAGTGACAGCTCTGATGGGTGTTTGCTTGGCTGTTTACTCGTTGGCAGAGAGGTGAGACAGAGCTCAGGGCATGTGCTGAACTTAGCTCATTCTGTCACCTGTGACAGCTAAGAAATGTTGAGTTTTTCTTTTCTGCTTCTACCTTTTTTGGGGTTTCGAACAAGGAAAAGTTAAAAAGCTGGCATGTGGATCAAAACATGGAGTGGTTGTTTGATTACCTGCACAACACGTTTGAGTTAAGCCATGACTTGACAGACTTACAGTGGTCCCACATCTGTAAATTTCTTGTGCTACTCTTTTTGCATACTTAGTTGCAGGTTTGCAGTGAATGATAATTCTCATATTTAAATAACTATTTGCAGCCTAGAACTAAAAGTAGCTGGTTGGAAGTGATTGTTTAACTTAAATTAGGGTTTTTTGCAGTATGTGGCTGAGATGCAGCTTTTCCAATCTTCCTGGGCATATTTTTTTTTAAGTGATTGTGAGGTAAAAACACTTTGTGAAAACGCATAGAAACACAAAAGCATTCTCACTTGTCCTTTGTCCTTATCTTTTTTGGCCAACTCTTGGCCTTTGCTTTAAAAGGTTTGAGGCAGATGTTTCTCAAGGAAGAAGAGATTGAGGGAGGAAAGAAGGGAACCAAATGACTGAGGGAGGAAGCTGACAGAGATCTCTGGCAGAAACAGAGTCACAGTGCTGTGCCTATCACTGCCTTTCCCTGATTCATCATGACAGAAACAGAGAGAGACTGAGTAAACAAAGGATAGAAGGAGGTAGAGGAGAAAACGAACAAGGGAACAAAGATCAGGGGCTCAGAAGCATGTGAAAACGACAAGGAGATGTTATCAACAAAACTGACCCTGGAAGTTGGGGATGACATCACAGCAGTGATAATTGTGCATGTGTGTCGGCTTAATCTCATCTGGTTGTGGATTTTGGCACCCAGTCAAAAGCTTGTCAACATATGGTTTTAGACTGAAATCAGCTTAAACTGCAAGCACTTTCATCCTGATGCTGTGGCCCAAGATGAGCTACATCTGCATGTGTGAAGGGAAAAACTGGGGTGTCCTGAAATGTCTCCGTTATGTTACTAGAGAAAAATACACATGTGAATGTAGCTTTTTTTCTCTGTTATGTTTATACAGCTCATGTAAGGGATGTGAAAACTGTTAGAGAGTCTTGGTTGTTATAACCTTTCACACCGGGGCCTAGGGGTGAGTATTGGCAAGGACCTCGCATCATGTATCATGATACTTGGGTCACGATACAATATCATGATATCACGATTAGGGGTGTAACGGTACATGTATTTGTATTGAACCGTTTCGGTACAGGTAGGTCGGTTCGGGACGGGGGCGTACCGAACGAGTTTCCACACGGACTTATTAAGTAGAGGACCGCACGTTGTGGAGGAGAGCGTTGCAGCCTAACACGCGCAGTTGTGCGCACACCCAGTGTTGCCAACTTAGCGACTTTGTCGCTATATCTAGCGACTTTCCAGACCTAATTTAGCGACTTAATTTGTAAAAAGCGACTAGCGAGAAATCTAGCTATTTTTTCTGGTGATTTTGAGACTCACGCGCACTCAAACCGCTAGGTTTGAAGCCATCACTTGGCTGCTGTCTGCCTCGCTAGCTGCGCTTCTCTCTCTCTCTCTCCCTCTCTCTCTGCCGGGCTCAGTGCACAGCCAGCGCGAGTTTCTGTGTGCGGACTGGGCGCGTGTCACCACATACACAGGCGAGGCGACGCGCGTGCACACAAACACCCTAATCAGTGGTAGAGAATGCTGGCTTCAAACACATGATAAAGGTAATTGAGCCCGGATATCAATTACCTTCTCGTGCACATTTTAGCCAGAAAATCATAATTTATGAAAGAATAAAAAGATTTGTTTTTAAAGAAACACCCTGAGCCTTATTCATGTTATTTAATCTGACTAACAACTTGAAACTGTTCAGTGTTGCAACTGTTCAATTTTGCACATCAGATGGATTATTTTTTTAAGCAAAAGTCTGAGCCAATGTTATTTTTATTTTGTTTTTCAAAATATCTACATTTTAGAATATTGTATTTATATTTTTGAGCAGAATTCTAGCTTTGTATAGGCTAATGTTCCTATTGTTAAAAAGCACAAAAGTGTGTTATAAACAACTAGCACATTTATATTTTGCATTTATATTTCTTACTGTACCGAAAATGAACCGAACCGTGACCTCAAAACCGAGGTACGTACCGAACCAAGAGTTTTGTGTACCGTTACACCCCTAATCACGATATATTGTGATATTCTACACAGTTAATATCAAAATTAAAAGTAGAGATGAAAAATCAAGTTGCTGTATATGTTCATCAGATGATATTGATCATTCAGAGGACAAATTGAGTCAAAACTACTTGTTTCAAAACAACCTATTTGTTGTTTATTATTGGTGTTTTTGAAAAAATCTGAAAAAAAAATTGATATTAGGAGCTGAAAAAATGATATTATATTGGGCGGCCAAAAATCGCGATATATTGCCAAATCGATTTTTTCTTTTCACACCCCTACCGGGGCCTGTCATGACCCCAGGAGACCCGAGTTACATAAGGCACCCAGCCAAATGGATGTTTCAAGTAAATACGTCGCTAAGACTCACCTGAATTTATTATATATATATATATATATATATATATATATATATATATAATATATATATATATATATATATATATATCAGGGTTTCCGTTGTCCGGTAATTGCCGGACTTTGTCCGGTAAAATATGCCGAAGTCCGGTATTTTATAATCTCTCCGGTCAAAATGTCCGGTGAAAATACTCCTCCCAAGCAAAAATTTCAGTTGTAATAAAATGGGTAATTTCCACATCATTTTATGAAAAAACATATACTTTTTTTTTACGAATGAGTAGTGTGTGTGTATGTGTGAATGAATGAATGTAGCCTATATGTGGAACGAAACTTTTTTTCTGCGCGGAACGAAACTTGTCGCATTTGTTTCATTAAATCTAACAAACCGCGCACCACAACAGAGAGGTCTTTGACATGGCGAAAGCTATTTTCTAAAACGAAAAAGCTCTAATAGCGAGGGTGATGATGAGTCTAACTCTAAAAGGCTATCTGAAGAGATGGAGACTACCACAGATGATGCTGTGGCTCCCGCCGAAAATATTTATTTATTTTTTGAAGTTATGCTCGTGAGTCAATTGACGGGACTTATTTTATTTGAAATAGCCTGTTTTTTAATAAAAAATACTATTAAATGACTTGCATTGATATCGTACTACTGCATATGATTCATATAGCCTATGTGACCGGAATTTCAAACATTTGTCCGGTAAATTGAAAAACTGCCGGTCACATTGTCCGGTGCCAATTTTTTCTAGCGGAAACACTGATATATATATATTTTTTTTTTTTTTTTTTTTTTTTTTCATTTTGATTTAGAATAAAAAGGCAAGATAGTAATCAGTTGGTCATGTTGATAATGTTTACATGTGTAGACGCTTTAAAAAAAAAGTATATTCCAGGTGCTTGGATGTGAGAAAGTAAAGCATGTCAGAGATATTAGGACTGTCCTCAGCTCTTCCTTGGCGTCACTTAGCCCCGTTTGAAAATGTGAAAATATAGACACACTACACACAGACATGGAAGCGCATGTATTCATTGCCTTTCACACTGACCGTCAATAGTAGCCTTGATTGTTTGCACAATACTTCAGTGTCGACAAGGACTGACACACAATCTCTCTGTCTCTCTCTCTCTCTCTCTCTCTCTCTCTCTCTCTCTCTGACATTCTGCTTCATTGCCTCACAGACTCTGTAAAGGGAGCCATGACCCTGTTTCTAGGCTAGTCTGGTTACCATAGTAAAGCTTTCCTCTGAATATTATGGGGTATTCCTTTCCTCGATGTGGAACTGGGACTCAAATTATACCTGTGTGTTTCTGTGTGTGTGCATTTGTTCGTTGGTTTAATGAGATCCTTTTCTCAGAGCTGGGCTGGAACTAGAGCAGTCTCTCTCTGTTAAAAAAAATCCAGACATAAACCTCAAGTGTGTCTCTTACTCTTCCTTTCTCCCACTTTCTCTCCAGTATTCTCTGTCCTCGATTTGTTGCAAGTCTTCTCCCATTAGCACCACCACTCTTTTTTTTTCCCTTTTTTTTTAAAATTCAGATCAACCTGTATCTTTAAAAGTCCATTAAGATAATTTAGTTTCTAAACTTTTATATACCTTATATTACCTTATTATATACCTTAATTTATAATATAGATCTTTCTACAGGCACGATTGGCCTCTAAATAATTGCTTCATCACTTGTAGCTTCTTTCTTTTTACATCAAGCACATTTAAAACCTCTTGGCCATTTCAAGTTTCTCCAGGATTTGCAATTTTGTTCATTCAGTGCTAGTTATTATATAAGCGTAGGGGTGAGTATTGGCGAGTAGAAGTAAAACATTTGAAACTTTCTGTCCTCATCCTTACGGCCCTGCTCTTGTTCATCATTTGCACGGCTCTCTGCACTCTCACATGGTCTTGAGCAGGAATATGGGACATTACTTATGCCTCCTATGAAGATCACATCAAATGAGGGCTTTCTGTTCAAATTTAAGTATTCCAAAAAAGGTCTGGTTATGTTCAAGCTTAGATTTTAAAAGCAAGTACTTCTTATGTATTCTGCAATGCCCCAGCTGATAAGCATTCATTCATACTTGTTTATTTTTCTGTTACTAAAGATATGGAAACAGTTACATTATTTGTTCTGATTTGTTCCACCCACTGAAGAAAATTCAAATGCACACTTGAATGTAGATTTTATTGGCAGTTTTATTATTTGATTTTTATAGTGTGAAATGAATTTGTCCCATGTAATAAAACATACATTAGTCTGCAAACTCTCCTGCTCTGTCATCTCTTTAAATCGTGTGTGTGTGTGCGTGCGTGCGTGCGTGCATGTGTAATCATTTGTTAGGTGCAGAACCAGTGCTGCCATCATGTGGTTTAAAACCTAGAGAGGGAAAATAAAACTGTCCATGTTTTTGTTTTTAGAACAAGACTGTGATCAGCTTTGTATGTTTCAGTTTAACTTTCCTGTGCCCTTGTATCTCGTTGTCTTTCCAAATGTTCGGGCAGTGATGTAGGTTTGACTTCACGCCCACCAAAGCGTAGCATTTGTTTTGCTTTTCTCAGTCTGTAGGTTGCACGGATTAAAGATTGTCACATTGGGGCTTTGCTTTTGCACAAGTGTGTCTGATTGATTTTGAAAATCAATCAGAACTAAATTTTTCTGCAAGTCATTTTCTTTGTCATTCCCGCCTTTAAATCTTCTCTTGAAATAGAGAGAAGAGGAAATATCATCCTGGAGTTTCCATGGTAACATTGCTTGGTTCATGGTGAAGGTGATATCTCTGTGCATTTGTGTGCATCGGTCTCAGTTCGTCTTCTTGCACAGACTCATTTGGTTGCTGTGTTTTTCTGGCAATGTTATATAACCATGTTATTATCAGAAAATATAGTGGGAGCCATTTTTCCACATTAGTCTAGAACGAAGTCCAAAGACCACCAGGTAACATGAAGCAAGTAGGTGAACATTAAATCCTTCTGTTGACTAAACTAAATTAAAAATGGCAATGTGTGGTATTCAGTGTAAGAAGGCATCTTTTTCTTTCCTTCAGCTAGCCCCTGTTTTCATCAGAAAAGCTGAGCTGCAGAGATTGCCATGACAACAGCACGTGTGCAGTCTGTTCAATATTAGGGATTCACTCTCTCCATCTTTCTCACTGGCCACCCCCCCCCCCTTCCTCTCTGTTGTCTTTGCTCTGCCCTTCACCCAGGCGTGTACTCTCAAGGGGTCTGACTAGACGAAAGCAGAACATGCTAATCATGCTATCAGTGTTGCCAGTTAATACTGAGACTCCTGATGCATGACAGTATATTTCCATCTGATCTACGAGGTTTGCTACAGAGCAGTGAAGTTTCTTAAATTGCGGATCTAACATTTGACTTTCATTGTCTTCTATAATGCATTTAGCTGTAAACATCACATAATTTTACCAAGTTGATGAGCTGTCACAGTAGTAGCCCGTAGGAAATGAAGCAGTTGCTTCTAATGTAATACATTCTTACAACAATAAGTAAAAATATTTATATAGGCATATATTATAGGCAGTTTGTTAGAATATGCCCCACTCTCTATTCCCATTTCCAGACCATTATTCACTTATACTTTTTCCATTTGATTTAAAAATTAAAATATACTCACACATGTTACAAAATCAAATGCAACAACGTGTATTTGTTACATTTGGGTTTGTCATTCCATTTAAAGGCCCTAATGCCAATAGTTATTAGCTGAAATCCAGCTGGTCAAAGACCTGACAAAAACTAGTAGTGGTATTTAACCACAGCGGAAGAAGCACGTGCCAACTGTGAAGAACTGCCTGGGAATAATGTTGTCATTAGGGACGCACGAGAACTGTTTTTTAAAACCGATACCGATAACCAATAACTTTCAGCTCCTAAAGGCCGATATCGATAACTGATAACACACACATATACCTAAGATCATTACATCAATACTATGAACAAAACCAAAAGCAGTTTTGACTCTTTAAATAAACAGATATTTATTTTTTACAATGAAAAACTATTGGCAAGCCTCTCAAACATTTTCATAAAGCTATCAAGCAAACCTATTTGATATCTCGCATCAACTTAAATAAGGTGCATTACTTACTGATATAAAAAAAATAAAGGCAAAAAAAATAAATAAAGTTCTACACCATCGCCGCCATGTTTGTTTGTTTTTATCAGCGCAATGATCCGCAATGCTGCATTCAAGGTGTAACGTAAATTCCTTCGTTACCTTATTTGCTCATCGTTCTTTCGGCCTTATCTATTTTTTCTATTTTTTATGTGTAACATGTGGGAAAAGACTGCGAATATCAATTAAAGTCAGCAACTACCAAAATGATGACCGAGTTGTTATCTGGCATGAGGTGGTATTCTGAATTTTCCTTACTGAGAAAATCGTTTTTCAGATTGTGCCGACGTCACTTGAACATAACAGTCACTGCCGGTCAATCAAGGCTCAGAGGGAGCGAGGCACTGACGTGTTAAAAAAAATATATATATATGTTATTGGGGCTTTTCGTCATGATATCGGACTTATCGGGATGATGTCATAATTTCCTGTTATCGGCCCGATAGTTATCGTGCATCCCTAGTTGTCATCCATATGCTTTTAACACATGAAAGAATATTTTGACATGTGCAAAATAATCACAGTTTGATAAAAATAGTTGCTATCACATAAACATGTACAGTGAGTGTAACAGGTCTACCACAGATCACTCATATACGGTAAGATTTGTGTGATTTTTATTAGTGAAGCACTAAAAAGAAGATGGGCGGTCTTTCTCTGTGGAAAAATTGTTATTTCAAATGATTAAACTGAATATCACCAAGTGGGCATAAATTAAATTTAGTGAGACAGCGTGGGTTGGTCTAAGCCTTAGATAGAGGGGCGTGGTCCATCTATCTCCCACCCAGTCATTACCTCTGTGGAGCGATGATCAATCATCCTTTGTTCTTTTGTGTTTGTGGAGTGTGTTTTTCCTCTTGGAGTTAAATGTAGCAGCAAAAAAGTGTGTTAAGAGGTTTTTGTTAAATGTGTACATGAGTAAAGGGAGAGGAGTGAGAGACTGTCTGTCTCCAGTTCAGGTTAGCTGATCTGGTAGAGACACTGAGAAGCCTTGTTAATATTCCTGGGGTGTCTTTGTGTGTGTGTGTCTCCCTTTCTCTTACATCTCTCACACACACACATTGAGAGGCCTGCCTCCGCACTGGCTGCAACACTATGATGTCACCTCTCATCCGATTGGCTGTGAGGCTGCTAAGAGAAGGAGGAGAGAGGCTAGGAAAGGGAGAGGGAGGGATAGAAGATAGACTGAAATGAAAGAAAATGCCGGCACTTATGAGGGTGGAGGGGAATTTGGACAGCGATGCGATGAGTGTGTGCAGCCTTAACACACTATGATGTGTGCATGAGGTGTGCGTATCCGTTTTGGGGTACAACTTGCAGAAGAGGGGGGGGAGGGTACCCCAATACCACGCCCTCCCAGAAGCATGAGGCGACTTATCTGCCAGCGCATCTGTGACTGTGAGTGCAGGGATGGACTTGGGTGTGCTGGTGTGTGAGACCACAATGTGCATATGTGAGTTCCTGACAGTCTGTGTATGTGTCTTTACATGTCCACTTAACATTTACTGAGCTAAACACAGTAGGCTTTCCTATAAGGTGGTAGATTTGGTTCATGGGTACTATTATATAAGCTTGACATTGATTTTACAGGTTGACTCTGTGTGTATACATGTATGTTGGTGAATTAATGTATGAGTCAAGGTGTAGGGTGGTGGCTTTGGCGCATTTCTTCATGGCTGCTTGTCAGAGCGACCGTAGCGCAACTGCATTCCTTTGCCAACAGTTTGATCTCCACTATCGACTTGGGTTTTGTTTGTGTGTGTGTGTGTTTGTGTGATGCATTGTGCGTGTCACTGTTGCAAACATGTTTAAAGTTTCTGTGCTAGCTTTCTCTGTGGTATGATTTCTGTTGACAAATAAAAAAAAGAGCTCGAGAGGGCTCCTCTCATTCCCCAGTTGCATTTTGATCTATTGGGTATGTTTTGATCTCTTAGAAATGATTGTGGGTAAAAATGTGTGTGTTTTTACCAGTCGTTTTTGCAGTTTGTATGGATTTAGTGATTCCTGGCTCAGCTGTGTGGAGTCTCTTTTAGCTCTTCTTTAGAAGGGTGTTTTAAAAAGTAAAGCATGTGTGACACATATCAAATGAAAAAAAAAATCACACCAAAGGATATGGAGTGTTATATTATATTGTTAATTGTTTCCTCTTGTCCATGCTTCTCAGTGGCATTGTCCCCAACTTTGAGCAAAATTCCCTGTGGATAGTGACACTGCTCTCTGGCTTCTTTTCACAGATCGTAGTTTTGATGATGATGACAGTGTGGATGGACGCTCTTCTTCAGCCCAGGCTGCCTTTAAGGTTCCCAAAGTTCCCAAGAAGCCTGCAGAGTCCTCTGCTGCACGCAGACCCAGTGCCACTGGCAGCAAGCTAGGTACTTGAGTTTATATTTACACTCTTGCTGAAACACACACAGTTCATCCACTGCATCCACATGAATATAAGAATAGTAAATTCCACACACTTTTGCAGCACCTTCTTTTGTATTCTATAAAGAACTTAACATTGTGTTTCTCCTGAGCTTTTTATTCACTACATATTACTCTGTACTGTCATGTCCAACAATGCTTTCATAAGGCAGTGTCCATTCATTTTGTTCAAGTATGTTGTTTTAATTTGAGAGCATAATCATGTGATTACGAGCTCCTCTCTGCCCCCTAATAGTTGTTACATGACAGCATATTTCCTGTGTTTTCTACATTCCAATATATCGCATCCACCTGGCATTTCCAGTTTGCTTAAATAACTTTAGTTTTTTTACTTTCTGTAACAGGTCATGAATAAAAGGAGTAATAAACCCCCTTTAAGAATATTACATTTTTGTTTTTGCCGTGTTGGGGTTACATAGTTGTCGATTGCAATTTCCAAGCCCTATATTTGAAAGAATTTCAGTAATGCGGGGTTTTTAAGAGATCCTTCTAAACAAAAATCCATGATACCTAGAACTGATTGATATTGTTTGATTAAACACATTTGGATTTCTCGTTTGTAGTATTGATGTTGTGTTTGGATTTGCGGGCTGGATGTGGAATGAGTTCAGTCCCTGAGCTCACTTGGTTCTTTTCTTTGAGCCTAAAATATATTTATAACAATATAATTTATTCAATGTGCATTGTTTAATCAGGGAAATCGGGGGGGGGGACTACTAATGTATTCTGTCCCAAGAAAGGCATCTCATTACTGTTGGGGTTACTTTTAGGCTCTTGATCCTTTCAGTAAAAGTTCTTTAATTGTGTGTACAGGTGTTCACAGCATCAGTGGAATGACTGAAAATATTCTGTAAGACACCTTTGAGTGTTCACAGTAACAGAGTCACCTTGGGTATCAGATTCTTATCCATTTCAAATCTGCAGTCATCTCTAGGCCTCGTGGTTTATCATTTCAAAGAGCACGCTTCTTGTTTCTTCCATCTCTCTCAGGTCTTCGTTTTGTGGTTCCCATAAGCACGCAGTTCATTCCTCCTGATGTATCTATCTAAGCAGTGTCACACATAGGCTCTTACACATAATGATTGTAACCATTTGACAAGTAAGCAGTTGGAGACCTAATGCATCACTGAGTAGGCTTGAAATACAAGATTGAGATCTCTTGTCACCTGGATCGTTACAGTGGCATTGATTGTGAAAGCAGCTCTGATGAGCTGAATCAGGGACACACCGGTATTTTTCACACTCAGAACTTCTGCTCTAAAAACTGTACTGTGTCAAGTTCATTGACACTGAGTAGGAAGAAGACCTGTCTTGACCTTTGCCAAAGATTTTCCCCGACTTGCTTCCAACACTGGGTCAGAGAGTTGCTGCAGCAGCAGCTTTGGTAACGGTTACAGGAAGTATTGACGCACAGCATTGAGCTGTGGTCATTTTTTGCTGCTATCCCTGTAGTAAAAAGTCTTATGGCTTTGGTATGTCATCAACCATTGCAACAATGTATTGAATGACAGGAAAGCATCATTTCTGTCAGACGTGAATTAACAGATGAGTGAAAAGCCACCCACGTGGCTAAAGAAAATTATTTCTTTTATTGATTTACAGTTTAAATTTTCCTTTTTGCTCAATGGGAATAGTTTCCTTGATGACTCTTTTATGCATTTCCATTTTGATGACAGTATGCCCACACACTCTGACACACCCGAAAGCAACAAAAGAAGATGGATGTTTTCAATAATAAGTTTATGTAGAACTGCCTTGCAGAAAAAGTCTGAACGTTCTGTCTGGAAAGATGGGGAACGTGTTTTTCTTTTCTGAAAGGCCTTGGTGGCTCCTTTGGGTCAGTAGTCTTAAGTTCAAGGCAACATCAATCTTTTTTTTTTTTGCCTTTTTTTTTTTTTTTTTTACACTACTGGTTTATGATCACATCTCCATGTTATGATCCCTCCGATCTGTTTACAAAAAGTCACTTTATTGCAAGCCTTTACTGCTCACTTGAACAGCAACTTCCTGATCTCATAAAGCTACATTAAAAATAATTGGAAATGGTGATGGTGTGCTGTTAGGTTTGTGTGACCAAGCTGCCACCATGCTAGCACATGGGTGTTGATTTCTGTTTGAATCTTTAGAACGACACATGCAGTCCCAGAAAGATGAGCTCAGGTTCGCCTCTGTGTTCGTAGAATATTAAAGGAACCAGTCCTGGCTATTTGCTGAGTGCAGTTTTGCAGTTAACTTGAACTTCATCTGCTGCGAAAAACCAATGGATTGAGATGCAAGCAGTAGTCATAAAAAGTTGGCACAAACTAATAGACTGGAAGAGTATAAACTATAATAAAAGTGGATGCAGTTTTATAGGCCATGCTGCGGTTCATCTAAATATCAGAGGACACATGTCTCCTGTGTATTTTATGGTAAACTGGCTTGCATATACAACCCTAAAACAGCTGGGTGTAGCCTCTAAACCAGTTGTCAAGTCAGACACTTTACAGCCATTTACTGGTGCAAAACCACCAGTAAAAATGTTGGCCAGTTTTTTTTTTTTTTTTTTTTAATCTTTCCCCATTTCTTTGTGTTCTCTCTTGGTCCCACTCTAGCATGCAGTTCCTGCACTCAAGCTGTGAGTTTCTCTACAGACAGGGCTTTGACTGCCCTCTATGTGGCCCTGTAGGCCGCCAGCGGTGCAGTGGCAGCTGGTCACCCCAAGACAGCCCGCTTGTCTTGAACCTGCTATCTGCAACTTGCTGAAAATGAGTACAAATGACAGTTACTTGTCATGTGAAAATACCAAGACTCTTGTGTTAAATACGTGCAAGATGGCAGCCCTGATGATTATTACCTGTTTGTTCTTTACAATGGGTTACCGATCATCTCTAAGATGAGAACACGGTCAAGCTAATAGCGTTTTGTTGCCAGCTGGTAACAGTGTTAAAGCAGCACAGAGCGGGTCGGGTCCCCCTTATTGCAAGGGTGGGGAAATTCAGTCCTGGAGGGCCTCTGTCTGCATGTTTTAGATGTTTCTCTACTTCAGCACATCTGATCCAAATGAATGGATTAACAGACTTGAGCAGACCTGGATGACAAGCTGATGGTGAACTATTCATTTGAATTAGGTGTGTTGTGGCAGGGGAACATCTAGGACACACAGGGCAGCATTTGCCCACCCCTGCACTATAGCCATTGGAGGTTGAGTCATCTTAATATTTAGTTTTATTTAGTCTCTTCCTCGGTCACTCTGTTTCTTCATCACTCTCTCAAGTGTCAGTTGCCTCTGCCGTGATGCCTGCTTTAGCTCTGTCAGCCTGTTTCAACATTATTGATGTGTTATAAAGTACGATAAGTAGGGATGCACATTTTGGATTTTTTTTTTGACCGTTAACCGACGCCCTTTAACGATTAATACCCGTTAACCGATAAGTCCGGGAGGGTTGGCTGCCGCGATGTTGCGCGTGTTGTCGTGGACACATGCGGACACTTCCCCGTGTATACTCTCACGGCAATGTGTTGCCGTCAGCTTGTCGCAAAGATGCCGCCGTCACTTTTGATTTATACTAGCGCGGTCTCCGCTATGTTATTCCACACCACAAGCGCAAGAGCAACAATCACAAACTAGCTAAATGTACTAAACTTATCTCTTGCGTTTTTCCACTTTCTCACTGTCTTGGCCGTATCCAGACCCACATTCATCGCAATCTCCCTCCATGAATTACTAGAATATGTGCTGTCTTTGTAGTGTGGAGAACGAGAATCGTACAGACGTGGGTACTTTATTTTTTCGATGACGCGCTCTTTTCTACGCGGATGTAGAATTGACCAATCAGAGGCCTGTTGCACCTGTCGACACGCCCCTATGAGTTGATTGAATTACATTGCTTAAAAACAAAATTGACCATTAGTATTAATCAGTTAGAGTTACTGTTATTGGTTAAATGTTAAACGGTTAACCATGTGCATCCCTAACGATAAGCAATACGCAGTTGTCCAACTGGAACGGGATCAGAATTGTCTGAATTTTGCTGGTAGAAGGCATGGATCGATGCTACAGCCAGACGGCGCTTTGTAAAAGTAAGCAAATACTGCTTCAAGTGAAATTGAAATGGATATTTTAACATAAACAAAAGTCATTTGTTCTGGTGCAAGGCAAAGGCTTTTATTATACATTCGATTTTTAATGTTATTGAAGATAGAAAGTAAATTTTGAGACTAAAGTCTGATTTATACTCGAACGTCAGGTCATCTGCGTCACCTACGCAGACGACGCTGAGATGCCCCCCCACCCTACGCAGACACTACGCAGAGACTCCGGTGCGCCTCCCCAAAATTGTAACTCGACGCAGACACTACGCAGAGAGGAGAGAAAGGAGGCCTCTGATTGGTCAATTCTACATCCGCATATAAAAGACCGTGTCATTGAAGAAATGAGGAAGTACCCACATCTGTACGATCCTTGTTCTCCACACCACAAAGACAGCACATATTCTAGTAATTCATGGAGGGAGATAGCGATGAGTGTGGGTCTGGATACGGCCGAGACAGTGAGGAAGTGGATAAACACAAGAGATAAGTTTAGTAAGTTTAGCTCGTTCATGATTGTCGCTCTCGCGTTGTGGCGTGGAATAACACAGTGGAGACTGCGTTTGGGCATAAATCCAAAATAACTGCGGCATACCGGCGACAAGATAACTGCGACACACTGCTGCGAGAGTATACACCAGTGTTTCTCAACCTTTTTTCAGGCGAGGCACCCTTTAAATTCATGAAAAATCTGAAGGCACCCCAAACTTCAGATAGGCTATGTGTCGTCGGGCCTGAATTTACTTAACTGTTGTGTCCTATGCTTTTATTATGAAAGATTCCACTGCCTTAGTATTTGAGTATTAATTTTGACAATTATTTATTATATTACATTATTTATTTATTAGTTTTGCTTATTTTGCATACTGTCAGATGTGTTTCTGCGGCACCCCTGAGGGGGGCACGCGGCACCCTGGGGTGCCACGGCACCCCGGTTGAGAAACATTGGTATACACAACCCTTAAGAAGCCTGATGAATTAAGCCCCCAAAAAGTACGGCAGCATTGGTGGACTTTTTCAAACTGATCGTCCCTCTTGCGTTGTGGCTTGGAATAACATAGCGGAGACCACGCAAGTATAAATCAAAAGTGTCTGCGGCATCTCTGCGACAAGCTTGACGGCGACACATTGAAGCGAGAGTGTACACGGCCCTTAACACTTGCAGGAGACGGGGCAGGCCAGTGCCGTCTGCTGGGGTATTGTGATGTATGTCGAGGCACGCCAGCATATTAACTTAATAAAGAAAAAAAAAGTGTAAAGTCATACCAAACTGTTTAAATGCAATGAAGGCTTGTTGCAAAAACTTCAAAATGTGGATGGTCGAGGCAAAAAGATTTGGGTTTTTTTTTTTTTAAGGAATTAATGACTGTTGTGGGATTTTGAGAGACTCGATTCTTTCTTGCTTGGCTCTTTTTTCCTTTTTATCTATTTCTTTTTTCTGTCTTTGTCTTGCCTCTCCTACATCTGACTCAGTTAGAGGTTGTGGGAGGCGGGTCCATAAAGCCCCCAGAGGGTTGTGACTGACATGCCCATTACTGCCAGGAAGTCCATTAGAAATGCAGTCTGCTCCTACTCACTTAGACTTTGCATGCGCGTGTGTGTGCTTGTGTGTAATTGATGCATTCAGACACAAATATCATTTCTGTTCAGTAGTAGAATTTAAAAGAATCTATTTTTTTCAAACGTTCCTTGATGTCAGCATATTGCTGAACACAGAAGGACTCATTTTATTTGAAAAGTCTGCTTTGTGTTTCTGATGTGGAGTCCAGGATTGATTGATTGTTTTGATATCAGATTTATGAAGCCATTGACTGACTGAACTTGGATGGGTTAGCTGAAAGGTCCAAATACTTATTTCAAGAAATGACATGCGTGCACATACTAACACGGAGATAGAGTAACTCTCTCTATTTTCTTCATAGTGTCCAAGGAAAGTGCTGGGGCAGTTGATGAAGACGACTTCATTAAAGCTTTTACAGATGTCCCTTCTGTACAGGTACAACACCCACAGAAGCTGTAATTGGGACAATCGCACACATTAAGTTTAATAATTTGCATTAGCTGTGCATTCTGACAAGGGCAGTGAGATGATTTGGTTTTTTCAATCCTTTACACATTTCCTTTGCTCTCACTCCTTCTCCTCTTTCCCTCCACTGTGCTTTTGCAGATCTATTCAACAAGGGATCTTGAGGATAACCTTAATAAGATTCGTGAGATCTGCTCCGATGACAAACATGACTGGGACCAGAGAGCCAACGCTGTGAGTAGATTTCTCTATAAACAGTCATGAATCATAATATGTTTTCTGATATTGCATTGAAAGTTCTACGTTTGAAGATGAATGCTTCTTTCATTCTTTTTTTTGCAGCTGAAGAAAATCCGTTCATTGTTGGTGGCAGGGGCAGCCAGCTATGACTGTTTTTACCAGCACCTACGGTTACTAGATGGAGCCTTCAAACTGTCAGCTAAAGACCTTCGCTCACAAGTGGTTCGAGAGGCCTGTATAACAGTGGCGTGAGTGCTGACTACAGATACCCTGAAAGACTAGACAATACTATTAAAAAAAAAAAGGATTAACTGGTTTTTCCAATGGATGTCTGCCACTGGATTATTTTACTTACATGTGTTTTCTGTGTCTCCATGCAGCCACCTCTCTTCAGTTTTGGGGAATAAATTTGACCATGGAGCAGAGGCCATTGTTCCTGTCCTGTTCAACCTCATCCCTAACTGTGCCAAAGTCATGGCCACCTCTGGTGTATCGGCTATCCGCATCATTATACGGGTTAGTCTTACACAATCGCTTCAGTAGTCCTGAAGTAGTCTACCTGGGTCGTGCAAGTGCTGTGGCTTTTTGCTTTGTATTTTTCACTCAGTTTTAACTATCCTCTGTGCAGCACACCCATGTCCCCAGGCTTATCCCGCTGATAACCAGTAATTGCACATCCAAGTCTGTGGCTGTAAGGAGGTGAGATGAATTGATGTTGATATTACACTGATAAAAGTCTTGGCTGGTCATGAAAGTTTCAAGCATATAACGGCTATAATAATATAAACATTCTGATAACACCGTCAGGTGATGGAGTTTTTAGTTGATGCAAATTCTAAAATAAATATATTGATCTACAGGCGGTGTTATGATTTCTTGGACCTTTTGCTGCAGGAATGGCAAACCCACTCTCTAGAAAGGTGAGAGCATTCATGAGGAACAGGAAAAACTGCTGTCAGTTTACACCTCATAAATGCAAAAACATCTGTCTCTAAGTCATCAGCAAGCAACTGAGCTTTGTGAGCACAGAAATATGTATTTTATGCAAATTAACACCGTAACACATGCATTATATTTTGAGAAGACTGTTTCTTTTTGAACAGACTGAGTCAGAGCAATCAAAAACAGTTTTGTTTTTCTTTTGTTTTTTTTTTTTTTAAAGAACCACATCTAAAAACTTTGCATAGCCAGATTTAATTGTTTTTTCCTAACAGCCCTAAAAAGGGTAGTGACCAAAAAAAGGAGATCTTGGATACAAAAAGATGAAATGAGTTGGTGGCTTTCTTTTTCTTTCTTTCTTTCTTTCTTTCTTATTTTTTTAAACACAGGGACTTTAATTTGGTCACATTAAGGAGTTCTTTGCTAAAAAAAAAAAGAATAATTTCAAAGAATAACATGTAAGCTTGAAAACCAAATTTCCCTGTACTCTGAAAGTTCTGTTGCTCAGCCAGGATTTGGGCGCAAATACAGCTGTCCATTACTCACAGTGTGCAAAATCTGTTTCAAACATGAATTTTCTCACTTTGTGCTGTTTTTGTGCCACTACCTCAGGCACACTGCAGTTTTGGTCGAGAGCATTAAAAAGGGAATTCGAGACGCCGACTCGGAGGCCAGAGTGGAAGCCCGCAAGTAAGACACACGCAGAGGCTTTTTTGTAAACATTATATGTGAGGACATATAGTGTGACCACCCTCCTTTTTTCTTTATCTGTCCTTCAAATCCTCATGTTTGCAATGACTACCATTGTTTTTGTTTTTTTTTACTTCCCTTCTTGCCCTTTAAATTGTTCTTCCCTTTGTCTTTTTTCTTCTCTGCCCATCTTGATATTTTTTCCTCTGTTCTCACCTGCTGCCTGTGTCTCTTTCAGAGCCTACTGGGGTCTGAGGAATCACTTTCCAGGAGAAGCCGACGCTCTTTATACAACTCATTAGAGTCTTCATACCAGAGGACCCTCCAGTCCTGCCTGAAGAGCTCTGGGAGTGTGGCCTCACTTCCCCAAAGTGACAGATCTTCATCCTCCTCTCAGGAGAGCCTAAAGTAATGAGCACTCAGTGCTGCTTTTCTGTGGATTTATATTGCACCTCTCAAATTTACACTCTTAGTTTGAGTCTTGAAATCTGGGGAAAGCTAAATTCTCTGTAATACGTAAGTGGAACCTCCCGAGCCTGCTTTCCTTCATCTTGTCTTTTTTGTAAGAATATGGATCAGTAATTAAAATGGATTCCCCATTTGTGTTAAGAGAAGAAAAATCTGAATTTTCTTCATCTACTCGTTTGTTGAATTTTTAAAAAATCACTTATGTTTTAGGCGTTGTATCCACAGTCCAACTACAATACTTTGATTTGTCCTATCTGCATTAGGTTTCAGCTACAAACTAGTAAACTCAACTGATATTGAATGTTAAGGAGTAATATGCAGAAATGTGATCATGCTGAGCATATGAAAGTAATTATGCTTGAACAATCTGGTATTTAATGTTTTTTATGGTGGTGTCCCATGTTAATTCACGTCATAAGTCACAGGAAAAAGATCAGATTAGTTTTTTTTGGTTCCAGTTTCCTATTAAACTGGTTACTTAACTTCTTGGGTACTTATTTCCCAAGTGTAATTTTTTTGCAGTGTAATTAAATTTTGTATTACTGAACAATATTAAGAAGGTTGTCAAACATTGCAGCATAACTGTGATTATTATGTTATATTTCTTCTTTTTTTTTCTTTTAACCCTGTGGAGTGTTTCTGTACTGACCTACTTTTCTTTTTTCTTCCGCACTTTAAAAGTCGTCCCCTGTCTTCCAAATGGTCGGCAGCTCCAGGACGAGGTGAGTTGAGCTTCACCCACACAAAGCGGCTGATACCTACACTTTTTTTTTTTCTCCACACATATCGATGCCCTCCGATGATGCGCACACAATGGGACAAATGTCCGTTCCAACAAAATCATTTCCCATCATTCTCATTTACATCTTCTTTTGTCCAGCCCTGAACAGTTGCATCCTTTTTGTGTTTTTGCATCACTACAGACATGTGCACACACGAGTGCATATGTGTGTAGCTTTGTTTTACTTTATGGTATCGGTGTTGTGTATGTGTAGTATTGTGCCTGCATGTGTTTGTAATGTGTTTTATGTATGTTTATATCCATCACCTCCCATCCTTTTTTTCCAACATACTCCTCCTACTCCTCCTGTCCCATCAGTCCCTGCCAGTTCAAAGGGTGGGGTGTCGATGACCTCCCTGCAGCGTTCCCGTAGCGACGTGGATGTAAACGCAGCAGCAGTTGCAAAACACCGTCACGTGGGACAGGCTAGGGGAGCGGGTCGTCTGCCCCCTGGCTCCTACTCCTCTCTGGGTAAGGGCTCTGTCAGGCAAGTTAGATGGCAAAACGGTGATTGATGAACATAATGTAGTCAGCAAAAAATGAGGCAGGCAGATGAAGACTCCATCAAAAGGTGTCTTCTCAGTTCAGAGCAGAGGTAGCGCTTCTAAATGTTCATGACAGGTTGCTGTAAGATTTATGTGCTCTTCTATAAAAGCTGAGCAAATCAACAAAGAAGTCTGCAAGGATGGACCTAGACACTCGCACACTGCCTTTCTCTTTACCCTTCTTTTCACCTCCTTATACAACTGTTAATTTCTTTTTGTGTGGATATTATCTGTGCATGTTCTGTAGACAAATATTGTCCTCCCTTTCACTTTCTTTGTCTCAGTGTTTGTCCCTAGATCTGCATGGTCCTGTCTCAAATAGATGATATTTCACTAATGTAAACTGTGCTCCTTCTCTTGTTTCTCTTCTATTTGCTTTTTTCTCTTCTCTGCCTCACATTTTATTTCCCCTTTTCCTTTTTTGTTTCCTTGGTCTTGTTCACCTCCATTCTATTTTTATTTCAAATTTCTTCTTTTTATTTTCCTTTCTTTGGTTCTTCATTCTTTTTGTATCCAAATTCTTTTCTGCTGTTTTTTTTCCCCGTGCATCTCTTCCACCCTTTTTCTCCCTTTGCTACTTAAGATGATGCCTCTGATAAAACGGATGGTAAGATCATCTCACTCTGCTACTTCTGTTTCCTTTTACCTTTCTTCACGTCATTCCAGTCCGTGCAAACTCAGTTGTTGTAACGTAGTGTGGCCACAGCGCCTCCTGTTGTCCATCTAACGCTCATTACTCCTCATCACATCATGGACCAGATTTTAATGCATTTAAAAAATAAAAATAAATCATCATCTGCTTTTCAACTGCTTAATTCTTCATTTTAATATAACAGTGATCTAACCCTTTACACCTGCATTAAACTGCATCAGTCCAGTACTGAGCTTTTATTAGGATACTGAAGATGCATTATTATATATTACCCATACTATATTATACATGCTTTACAGTAGGTGAAATGTCAAATTTACAACCTTCTTTGTCTGTCTTTAGGAACAAGGTCAGACAATGGTAAGATTGTTGTTAGGTGGCTCTTTGTGTGTTTCAGGGATGTTCTAGATGGAAATCTATTTACATTTCTGTTCACATTTCAGCATCCTGTGTTTGATCATTAAATAGAAGTAGGTTGGTAGAGGACAGGCTTCTTGATATTGCTTAAGCTAATGCTGTCGTGAAGTGTATAGCATTAGAGTTGAAACTAATTGATGCACGAGGGTTTGACACATTGCTTTTTTTTCCAATTAACCAAAAAATGAATTTACATTTAAATCTGAATTACTGGTAATCTATGTACTCCCTCTTAAATTCTATGAATGACATGTTTTTATCAGAGATTTAAGACATTTAACCATGATTGGTTGTCTTATTGGCACTTTCAAAGCTCTAGTATTTCCTATCCATTTCTAATCCACTGAAGCATCCCTGCTATATTTATCTGTTTCTGCGGCTGGCCGAATGTAAATGTTTAGTTTCAGACCTGTCCGTTTAGCAGCATCCAGCAGTAGTGGTCGTCATCAGCTTTAGTGCTTCTTTGTTTTTTTGAGGGGCTCATTTTAGCAGCTTGTGATTGAAAGTGTCAACACAGGAAGTACTTTGTTTTTTTTTGTATATTAACATTCGTCCTTCCACTTGCGTGCAGGCCGTCTTCGTACGAAACAGCCCTTGACTACAGCCAGCAGTGTGTCAAACCAGGTGGACTCAAGAGGGCGCAGCCGCACCAAGATGGTTTCCCAGTCACAGCGTAAGTACTTACCCATTTCAACCAAACGGAGCGTTATTTCAACTGTGACTGGACCATTATGGTTATCAAGTCCACTTACAGCATTACAGTTAGATGCACAATCAACAGAAATGATGTGTGTCAGCATTGGTTGTGGTTGCTATGGCTGTTATTGTGGAGTTTCTCAACTTGTTGCCTCCATGGTGACAATAAGCTCCATGTAAATGTTTTTGTGCCTTCAGGTTCCGATGAATCCGATTGCACACCAGGTATTCTGTCTATTCGTCAGAGTGTGTTTGTCTTTCTGTGTACCACAGTGGGAGTGGTGACCCACCTGCTATTGCTCTCATTCTGATCAAGGTGTTTTGTGCAAGAAGAGTGAGTGTGAGTTATTATGTGAGTGTGTGTGTTTTTTTTTTTTGGTTTTTTTTCTGCATGCTCTGTCTTGGGTTCTTAAACATACCTTGATATACAAAAAGTGTAACGCTACAAAGCCAGTTACATAATGGAAGGTGTAATGCATATGTGAGTTCTGCTTCTCTCAAATACTACTTACTGCTAAAATGCTGCTTCCAGCGATCTTGGGTCACAACCCAGTTCACCAATCAAACTTGGGCATTTTGACAGAGGGACACATGCAGGGCTGGAAAGATTTGTGGACAAGTGTGCTTGTGGATATTTTGGCTTAAAGATTTTTTTTCCCTTATTGTGAACAGGCTTTGGTTTGTTCATGCCTTACCAGTTGTCCCAACATGCACTGCTTTTCCCAGTCTACCATTTGCAGCTGTTTCAGTTTGTGTTTGTTTTCCATTTGATTAATTGATTTATTTAAGCAGAGTGCCTTAGCTTCAAATTCATTTTTGGAATGGAACCCCAGGATGCGCTCCCATCGTACTGTCTCCTAATTCCCATTATGCTTTTTGCGCTAACTCATAATTCATCTGGTTAATCTGCTGTTCCTTCCCCCTTACCTCTGCTTTCCCCCTCCCAACCAATGGGCTTTATGGCTCAGGATCTCAGTCTGCTAACCCTGTTGGTGGTAAGATAACAGCGCTACTTCTTTTTACCCTCCCACCCCTGCTGTTCTTAGTTTTGAGCTGCAGTTCCTCTGTTGCCTAAACTTCCTTCTCTTCACATGCTTGCAGAAAGTTCACCTTTAGCTCCTCCCAGTGTGGCCATTGTTTGCTGGGATTTGTAGTCACAGACTCTTAATATGGCTGTTCAGTGATCATGCTAAACACACTGCTTTAAAGCTTAATGTTTCTGCACTCAGACGTGTGCTCGGATTTCACGGAAGTTTGACTGGTTGTTGTTGTCTTTTTTTGTGAGTATGCACATATATTAGGATCATTATGGTAAATCACCAGCATGAGGTCTCCCTCTGTGTGCTTAAACTTAAAGCAGGGAGAGGAAGAGAGGGATGGTTTCACACAGAAAGCAATTGAAGTTGGTTTCAAGAGTGTGGTTCCTAGGTTCTTGAAAAATAAATAAACAAAGTGATGAACATATACCTGGGGTGGGCCATACCTGGGTGGCCCACCCAAGTATTACTACTGTATAAGGAACACTGATGAGCATTTCCTAAAAGTATCACAACACTTCCCTCTAGCTTTAGTCTTGTCTTCAGAGACAAAACTTTATATAGCTGCTGCTAGTCACTAACACATGGATTTATGTTGGCTGTGCTGAGAGTGTGTGTATGTGGATTTAGATTAGTTTTTGTCTATCCTTAAGAGAGTCTGGTCTGCATTCCCAGTTGTAGTCATAAAATCTGTATTATTCCAGCTTCATGTGTCGGACAATGAAGCTCGTCCCCCAAACATCTATTCTTTCAATGTCCAGCACCACAGAGCAGCTTCTCTTCAACTTCATCTCAGGATTAAGAAACAAGAGTCATCGTAAAATATTAAAGTTTAGCGCTTGGAAACAGGATCCCCAGGGGAAAGAAAACTAGACCGTTAAGCAACTGTATTCATTTTTGGCAAAAATATCTTATTAATAATATTCCATTGTATATCAAACTAGACCAGAAAGCTGCTTGTAGAGTTGTATTTTGATGTCCAAATTGCCCTTTACTGATATAAAGAGATATTGAAGTATTTAGTATTTATGCTAATGGATTTCTTCTTATGTGAACTCATTGTAGAGTGCAGCGCTCTTAACCCCAGGAATCCTCTTTCTAATGCCATCAATCATTGCAGTTTGCCCTTAAGTAATACACACATTACCATGAACATTACCAAACTGAGTGTGGAAAGTAACATTCCAAAGAAGAGCAACTGCCTTTGTCACTTGTATGTATTTTTTTTTCTTTGAATAATTTCCACATTCATGGAGTATTGTTCCACAACTTCTGTTGCTAAATATCTCATGGTTCATAAACAAAGCTCTGACTTTACCCTTTTTTTTTTCTTTGTCTTTTGCGTTCTTCTCTGTCTGCGCTCCTCTGAAGCTGGAAGTCGGAGTGGCTCCCCGGGTCGTGTACTGACAACTACAGCTTTGAGCACCATGAGCTCTGGTGCACACAGGGTGCTTGCTGGATCTCCTGGGGACGGACACAGACGCAGCCGCATCCCCCGCAGCCAGGGCTGCTCCAGAGACTCTTCACCCACTCGGCTGTCCGTCGGTGAGCACGTGAACATCACCTTGAACCAACAAAGTTCTTGTTGTTAATTTCGACAGTTTCTCCAGGGTTATGTGACCCCTCATCTTTAAAGTCTCATAACTTTTCTACAGAACTCAAGTTCTTTACCTTAATCACACTGATATACCCTGGGTAAACTTGGATCTCAACTTTGTTTGTCTATCTCTTGCTCCCTGCCCTCTGATCCTCTCTGCCCTTTTTTCCTACTACCTCTGCTCCCTATAGCTCCTTCTAGCATTAGTTCCATCTACAATGGTGCGAGCAGAGGAGGTAAGACTATTGTTGATCAGATCACTTTAATCTATGGAATCTCTTTCTCACTTTCTCTGCTCATCTTAGAATCATCCTGCATCCTTCATTTTTTATCTTCATCCATTACAAAAAATCCTCCCCAGCATTCCAGCCCCTTCATCACGCTCACTGGCTGAGCTTCATAGAGCTCATCTTTCTGAACTGTCTCTGACATCATGGCTGCATTGTTGTGGTGATGGTTGCTCATGATCTGCAGGTTTCCACGTATAACGTAAATGAGTTCTCCCCCTTTCCTACTAACCTGTTTTTGGTAATCGTTTAAAACTAGCCTTCTCAGCATCAGTGAGGCTTCATGGCCACTTTGAAGCTTTTTGATTGGCCGTGATTGACGCTGCTTGGCTGTGTAGATGTTGAAGTCGAACAAAGCACTGATCAGTGGCTTGGGCTGATTCCCTTCTGGCCCCCCCGGCTTGACTACTAAATGCACCTTGAATGGCTTGCTTCTCTGTTTTCTTTTTCAGAAAGCAATAAATGTACATGTCAAATAGTGTAAATGTCAGTACCAGACTGTTGGGTGTGTCTACTCCTTAAGGAAGCATCTTATCTAAAATGGAACAAATGAATGAAGCCAAATACTTAAAAATTACAATTCTTGTAAGTAAATTACACTTGCCATTTCTGCTTTTCTGTTTTTGTTAAACAGATTGACTGACTAAAGAAACAATGTTAATATTGTAAACTATTGTAAAATAATTTAGTTGATTGAGAATGATACTATTAGATAAGATATTTTAACTGCAACCCTACTCAGTCCTCTGAGGTGGCATCCTGCTTTGAAATGAGAAAAACAATATGATCATAATCTTTATGAGATGCTCCCTTAGGGCCCAGATGTATGCTAATATTTTTCTAGTTTCTGTCATTTTTCCCTGTTTGTATTTGTCATTATCTATGTAACTTCCCCCTTTCATTTCTCTGTCTCTGCTCACGTTGGTCTTTCTTCTTTGTCTTTTTGTCACCATCTTCATGTCGCTTTGTGTTCTTACAAATACTTTGCTTCTTTCTGCTGCTCTTTTCTTTCCCTGTCGCCCGTTCTCCTTTCCTGCGGTTGTGACCTGGGTGTTATTAGCTCGGGGCAGTCGTATACCTCGGCCAAGTATGAGTCAGGGCTGCAGCAGGGAGGCCAGCAGGGAAAGCAGCCGGGACACCAGCCCTGTACGCTCCTTCACACCTCTTGGTGAGTAGCAATAGTGGACAGATGCCCAGGAGGGATGTGTAGGAATATGCAGACGAGTTTGACATCAGGGATAGGTTTGATCCTTATGTTTGCTCCTAATATTTTATCCCTAAGCTCGGGTCCCACAGAATGCGTACCAGCTGTGATCCAGTTCTGCAGCGGTTTTGCTCTGTCCTCGGCCCAACCTCAAGGCCCACAGGGCACGTTTTAAAGGCGAAGCGCTGTCTGCTCAGCTGGATTCGTGGGATGTAGATTTTCCCAAAGACAACACGAGAGTCGCACAGTAGTCTGCTTGTTTAAAGAAGTATATCTCGCCATGTCTTGTTCTTTCTAGGATTATACATTTAAAAAGGATAAGTGGTGTCAAAATGTGTTTTTTTGACTTCTAAACTGACCCACTCCTCCTGCTGGGTTCAAATTTCTTCTAAAACCCTCTGAACTGTTTACTCACAGCTTCCACAGGTTAACGTATTGTTGATGGATGAGTCGGAGCCTGCTCGTGGTGTTTTACTCTGAAATTCACCAGATTCTCTATTCCATTCTTGTCTGACTTCCTGTCAACTCTGTGTGGAAACTGACGTTGTCCAGCCACGGTCCAGCACCAAAATAGACTCTGTACGCATCTGTAGCAGAGCAGAGTAGAGCAGACGGTCACATCTAGGACGTTTCTAAACTGCTCCAGGGCGCCTCTAATATAAAGACTCTCATTGACTCGAATGGCCACTATTCACAGTGGCTGGTGCTGCTGTTTCACGCTCATTCTACGTTCTGTGGGACTTGGAGGCTAGATGCTCCTTAGATTTTTATACATTGACTTCTAATTGGCAGTTTTAAACTAAAGAAAACTAGAAATAATCACTTGCACGTGTTTACACGTTTTTCAGCCTCTTTCTATTCTTGCGATACAATCAGTCTGCGTGTATTGTCCTGAGTTTGTATGTATGGGTGTTAAACTCTGTGCGTGTGTGTGTGTGTATGTTTTAATCTTGATTACAGCTACGCGGAGCTACTCTCGCTCCACCGGAGCTCTCCACACACCTGATGCTTTTGGGGCTGCAGGTGAAGGCTGAGTACACCTATTTCTCTGTACTTCAACCACTCACCCACTATGTCCTAATTTTTAAGTTTTCTTTGCTCTCGTTCCGTCTCTCCATTTTTCTTTTTGGTTGCCAATCATCCTCTTCTATATGTTACCAACATGTTTCATTTTTTGGTCCATCAGCCTTCAACTGTTTCTTTTTTAAATGTATGTATTTTTCCCAAATAAACGATATGCATCAAGATGTCAAACCATCCAGTGGAATCGCATGCTTCCGCCTGTTCAGTTGGCAGTTAACCATTTTGCTGATTTTTACTGAGACCTTTTGCTTTTTATTTTTATTTGAACTCTGCCCTTCTCTGCAGGGACACCAACATGTTTCCTTGTGTTTAATGTCATACTTTCTCCCCCAGTGGCACCTACAATGTCGTCTAACAACTCATGACATGAACTTACAGGATTGTCTCTTGGGAAAAGTTGTGTGTGTGTCTGAGAGAGGGGGAGGGGTGAGGGTCAGGAATCATGAGCATTATATTGTATGTGTGAGTTGTATAAATGTCTAATATAAGACGGTCATAAGAATAGATTCTTATGGATCATATGTGAGGAGAAGTAACAGTTTGAGTGGGTAAGAATATACATTTGTTTTGAATTTTCAATCTTTTTTTTTTTTTTTCTGGTCTGCTTCCATCCCTCCCTCCTCTCTTTGCAACTGTCTCTCTGCCTGCAGGATCAGGTTTTGGTATCAGTCAGTCTAGTCGTCTTTCCTCTTCAGTCAGTGCCATGAGGGTCCTTAACACTGGCTCAGATGTTGAAGAGGCTCTTGCAGATGCACTGGTATGAAAATCCACAAACATTTGCAGAGAAACACCCAAACTCACATATGAACTAAGTGCACATTCCAGTAAGCTGTAACCGCATACAGCTCACATCTCCAAGAGTGCATGTTTGTGTGTTTACTAAACCCTGGTTCTACCTCTGTTTACTGCTGTCAGCTGTTGGGAGACATGAGATCTAAGGTCAGCTCCTTCTCCTCCCTCTTACCTGTGTGTCGTTTGTATGTGCTTGCATTTGATCGGACTGTATATGTGCATGTTAATTTTCCTTTGCATTTTGTGACACTTGCCGTCTTTTCAGTTTAATTTTATGTCCTCTCCCTTTCTTCCCGCAGAAGAAGCCAGCACGGCGGCGGTATGAGAACTATGGCATGTATTCTGATGACGACGCCAACAGTGATGCATCCAGCGCCTGTTCAGAAAGGTCCTACAGCTCGAGGAATGGCGGAGCTATCCCCACCTACATGAGACAGACAGAAGATGTAGCTGAGGTTAGCATCAACATCAGATAACTGTGTCAACCTGACCTTTTGAAAAGATAACAATCCAGACAGCAGTTTTTGTAAAACACTTTTGTTGTGCACATTGACTTTTAATGGGGGCAGCTCTCTATTCTTCACAGCTCTCCAAGTCCTTGTAAAATTTTGAGGCCATGATTGAATTATGTGCAGGTGAAGTTAGGATTGCAGTTGCTTATAACAACAAAAACCTGGCTATAAAGAAGAACCTTTACTCATCACTGCAGGAGTTTCATCTGGTGATTTATGCAGTCCTTCATGTTGTGTTCTGGCTTCACTTCTGTTGTGTTTATTGCTCTCTTCACTCAAACCTGATAAACCACAAAAACATTTAGCATTAAACATTTGTTAATGTTGGGCTTTCCTTGTGTCTATGTAGAAGACTAACTGACCTTTGCTTTGCTTCTCCAGGTGCTCAATCGTTGTGCTAGTGCCAACTGGTCTGAGAGGAAGGAGGGACTACTTGGTCTACAGGCTCTTCTTAAGAACCAGCGCATCCTTAGGTCAGTCACTGAACATGTAAATGTGTTTTCAAAGGATAAACTGAGGATCTAAACATGAATTTTTTTTTTCTTTCTCTGTAGTCGGGTAGAGTTAAAGAGGCTGTGTGAAATTTTCACCAGGATGTTTGCAGATCCTCATAGTAAGGTATGGATGCATGAATTATATTACTCAAGGCCACACAACACAGCATATCATGGCACATCAATCATTCTTAACCCTATTTGATTTTTGCCTGGGTTTCAGTTACTTTTGTTTATCCCACCATCCTTCACTGTACCGGATTCTGCCAAAACATGGACAGTCTTATCTCTTTAATTCACACATGCACTTGAACAGTCACAGTTCTTAAATATAGTCATTTTTACAAGTTTAGAGGAGAAGAAGGGATAAACAGGTCAAAATATACTCTCCAATGTACACACATGGATGAACACATTCAAGCATAAACACGGGCATGCAGGATGTGCAGTCCACTCTTTTCTAACGGCATGCCACGTCTGACTTTGCGTGTGACCTCACAGTCTCCGCCGTCCTGTGGGATTGCTCTATTACTGTTTGGCAGCCAACCCGCTGGCTGCGCTCTGTGTATTTACTGCCACCACCACCACTCTCTTTTCCCTCCCTACCTGCAGTCTGAAGCGTCAACACTGACCGCACAGTCAAGCAGATTCTCTTAAACGTGCACACACACAAGTGTTTGGGCTGCCAGCTCTTCTCTCTGACTAACCAGCTATGGTTCGCCCTCTCTAATACTGCAACCTCTTTTGGCGTTATGAGCACTCTGATGCCTCACACGCAATGTAAGGTGTGTGAGCTTCTCCTCTTTCACACGTTTGACGTTTGACGATTTGATGAATTGCAGCGAGACTCCGGCAGGGTGTACGGCACGGCAGAATCCGGTATAAGCTCAGCCTCCTTCAAGGTACCACATCTCACCATGAATCTCTCCCCTGCCTCCATCTGTCTACTGCTATATCTCCTTTCTTATCTCCTTTTATGTTGTTTAAGTTTTTTTTGTTTGTTTGTTTTTTTGTTTTTTTAACCTATTGAGCACCAATCACCTCCTCAGATTTATTTCATCTTACGATTCATGTTCATTTGAAGATTTTGAAATAATTTTGCATATATTGCGTTGGAAGTCGATGGGTGTACTCTCGCAGTGATTCAGTCTTCATCAGGATGCTAACAGTTGTGTGTTTCTCTCTCTCTCTCTCTCCTCCCCATGCCACCCCACTCTGGAACTCTCTGTAGAGAGTAAGTTTGGCCACTTAGTGCTGTTGTATTTAAATGTCTGGTTAAAAATCTGCTCCAGTAATCTGACTGGGCTACTAGTTGCCAAGGAAATGACGTAACACTCACTAACCTTCCTCATGTAATGTTGCCTGTAACTCTACTTTCCTGCTGAAATCGACCTCTGGCATGTAAAAATGGTTACCACCCAGCCTGAATTATTTATCAAGTAAATGTCTTCTTGTGTCTGTCCTCTAAGCTTGATAAAATTTTTATTTAGGGATATTTAAGACTAACCGGTGATTAGAAATGAATATTGGGGTTTTCAATAATAACCACTAACTACACAATGAAAACTGATTGTGTTCTCACATCACCCCACCTCACCGTAGTCTGTATCCAGTAAAAATGTGCAAATTTGAGGTTATTCTTTGAATGCATGCATTGGTAGGTGTGTATGCATGAGGCATTTCACAAATTAGTGACTAAAATTCTGCGTGTCACCTAAATTGTGTTTGTGTGACTGTGTGTTTAGGTGTTCAGTATGTTCCTGGAGACACTTGTAGATTTCATCCAGGTCCATAAGGACGACCTGCAGGACTGGTTGTTTGTCCTACTCACACAGCTGCTGAAGAAGATGGGAGCAGACCTGCTGGGCTCCGTACAGGCCAAAGTTCAGAGAGCTTTGGATGTTCACAAGGTGAGTGTCAGTTCAGATGCAGATTGGTCCTGGAAGACATCAAAAAAATTGTCTTTTTTCTGTTCAAGCCTGCGCTTTACGCGGCGTCAGTAACTACAACGTGTCCATAAAGATAGTCTTCCTGAGTTTTTTTTTTTACTTAATATCATGTTCTTATCTACCATGTCATATGTGATGGTTTAAGTAAGTACGTGGGTACCAGAAAGGTCTTTCTTATACCACTGTAAGACTCTTAATAGTCTTTTGTCCCTTGTATAGAGCTGAATGATATGCTCAAATAACTCAAAACCAAGGTCAAAAGATGCTTTAAAAAAAAAAAAAACAAACAAGCATCTGTCTTTATAAGTTGATTGCCTTAAATTTACACATTTTAAATTTTCACATTTGCAAAAAAAAAGTTTGGAAAGTCATCTGAAAACTCTTAAACTCAACAATCAGCCTCCACATTATCAAAATGAAATGTCCTGGTAAAATGTGGCCAGTTGACACATTACTGTAGATCATTAAAAACTTGAAATATCCACAGATAATTTTCTTGAACCCGTTAAGGTCTGAAGATTACATTTGCGTCAGCGCTACAGTAATTTATCTTAACCTAAAGAGTAAAATCCATTTTAATTGCTTTTACTTAATTTTACAGCTTTTGCTTAAAGATACACCTGCATGAGGTAAAACGCGATCTTTTTGTTGTTGTTGTTGTTTTTTCAGAGAGTCTTTCCCCAATGACCTCCAGTTTACTATCCTCATGAGGTTTACTGTAGACCAGACACAGACGCCAAACCTCAAGGTAATGATAAGTTGATATATTTTGTGTGTGTTTGTATGTGAGAGCGTCAGAGCATGAATGTGGATGGGAAAGCATGCACATGACGATATACATTCAAGAGTGCTCTAACCATGATTACTGCTGGACTATTATGACCCACTGCCTGCCTGTGCTGGCCGTGCATCCCCATACCCTAAATCATGCGCTGTGATTGGGTATCGATTGATCAAGCACTTAATGGCTTCAGGTTTTCCTCCCTAAAGTCCTCACCCATCCTCACCACTTCGTCTTTATCCTCTTCCTTGTTTCAGCTGCTTTTTTCCCTCCTGCTTCCCTACCTCTTCACGCAAAATTTCCTGCGTGTTATTTAACCCCATTTTCACAGTTACCTTTTGTGGTTCTTCATGAGTCGGTCTTTTTTTCCCTAAACGGCAGGCCTGAGCAAGTGAAATGCTGTTAACCAAGAGAACAATTTCACCTTCCATGCTGCAAGATGTCATTCTAGACGTAGCTTGCTGTCAAGAATATATCCAGTTGTCTGCAGTGACAAAAGTTGATGAAGGAAATATGAGCCAGCTGTCATCAGTACAATAATGAAACTCCTGCTTTGAAACTAATAAACCCCTCATTTTAGTGATAAGTTTATAAAATCAGTATTACCGTATTAGCCCGAATATACGACGACTCTGATTATAAGACAACCCCTATTTTTCAAATATCGTTTTTGGAAAATAAAAATATTATAAAGCCAATAAGGTTATTCATAAAACAACTTTTTATTGTACTATTACTATAGAAAAAAAACCTTCCACAGAGATAACATTCTGCTGTATTGTTAAACATTTTAATGATTTCATCTTTTTTAGGAAGTATTGTACCATATTTGCGTGTCAGGTTTCCATGTTATTTAAGATCAAGGTATGGAACTATTTAATAAACTATGTTCTCTTAAAATCTGAGACTATGACTCTGAATACGCTACAACCATGTAGTTCAATAACTGTATAACTATTGAAGTCGAGTTTTATTCAAGAACAACATAAATAATTCAGTCTGTAAAAAACTAATTCTGGACTCCAACAAACTTTCAAAACCCTTTGCTTGAGTTGGCTCCGTGGTTCCTCCATTCTTACTGGTTATCGAGGTGCGGGCTCCATCTAGTGGCGAAGATGAGTAATTACAATAGAAAAGTCTAGTCCTCGATTATAAGACGACCCCCATTTTTGAAGAATATGATTTCTAGAATAAAATATCGTCCTATATTTCGTGCCAATACGGTATTTAGGATGAAAACTGCTTCATGTAGCTTTAAACAGGTTAGTTCATTGTGACCTACAAGGTAAATTGACTAACACAGTAACAGGTGATTTGTAAACTGTATTTGAAAAATAATTCAATCCAGTTTTAGTTTTACCTTGGCCAACGTTCCTATCTTTCTGTTCCTAGTGCAACCTCCTCCATCCTCCCTCCTGCTGCTCGCCTCTCCCTTTTCCTCTCCTGTCTTCCTTTGCCCTCCCCTGTCCCCGTCCCTGTCCTGTTCTCCGTTGATTGACGCGGTGCTTCTCCTCTCTCTCTCTGAAGCCTGTACGGAGCTCGTGTTGCAGGCGAGGGCGAGGCAGGGGAGGGTCCGCGGTAAAATTGTTCCCCCCCAGAGCGCGGCGCCATGCCTGCTCTCTAGACGAGCAGGCTGCAGCCTGGAGCCAGTCCTCCCAGGTCAGTGCGCTCCGGGGGGAGCAATTATGTGGCGCGCGCGATGCTGCTAAGTCTTTGGAGGAAGTTCTGGTCCTTGAGGTGCAAATGTAGAGAAAAAGAGATGGAGGGGTAAATAAGGGCAGGAATCAGTTGTGATGTTTCAAAGGCCATGGTCAAAGTTTGCATTTATTTGTTCCTTTGTAATCTCATTTGTCATAACTTTTATGTTGACTGATTTTTTTTCTCTTTTTTTTCTTCTATGCAAAGCAAGTCCATGAATATTCTTCATTTCAGTGATCTTCTCCCATTGATTCATCAGATCATTTGATTTTTCAGACCTACAAGAGAATCTGCTGTGGTTGTGATTTTATCAGGGTTGTATATGCTGACTATAATCACTGGTTGTCATTTGCATCTGTTTGTGCTTCCATTATTGTTGTAATTGCGCATTCTCAGGTGAATACAGGCCCAAGTGCTTTCATAATGAAATGTGTAAATGTGTGTTTGTGTTACAGGTGAAGGTAGCTATTCTAAGGTACATTGAAACGCTGACACTACAGATGGAAGCTCCAGACTTCGTGAACTCCAGTGAAACTCGACTGGCCGTTTCTCGCATCATCACGTGGACGACTGAACCCAAGAGTTCTGATGTCAGAAAGGTACTGACAGTCATACACTGGTGTCCTTGTGTGTGTGTTTTCATAGATTACAGCAACAGTCACGTGAGCATATTATAGTACTTCTTGACATCAAAAATGAGATATCATGAAAGCCATCCCTCTTTGAAAGTCTTGAAGGAGAAGCATCGCAACCATTTTGGATCAGATGAGCTGTTGCATGTTTTATGGATGCATGCCTTTCACAATGACAGCTCTGCTTTGGAAAGAAGGGCTTTTATTCAGTTGAAATTTGAAATCCACCACAAAAAAAAAGAAAGAATTCAACATACTGGCTGCAAATTCAAGAGGCGAACACAAAAGAAAATATAGTTTTGCACAGACGTCAGCTAATTGCTGCAGAAAGTAATGTATTTCCAGATGTCTTGCATATGAACACAGCTTTGTGGAAGCAATGCATCAGTGTTAATGCATCATTCCAGACAACACTCAAATAAGACATCGTACAAAAAAAATGTCTTTAGAAAAAAAGAAAAAAGTCTGCCTCTAATGAAGTTCCAGTACCCGAAGCAGTTATAAGGTGTCTGTCTTTATTTGAGAAAATGCGATTTATGGTTGAGCTGGATTTATATAACTTTAGTGTCAATCTGCAGGATGGTGTATTGTATTTTAAAATGTATATGAACCTCTCTGCTCCAGTAAAAAAAGAAATTAACTAGAAAAGCACTCGGAGAGCGCAGACCTCCACCAAGTGCATCAATTCCCCCATATAGTGATTTACAGATTGCGATAAAATCCGTGTTGTGGATCAGATCCAGATCGGCCTTTGCAATTTGATAGAGGTTCCCATTGTCAATCCCTGAGTCAAATTTCATGAGTTTTGGGCAATAATTAACAGAGATATTGAGAAACAAAATTTTTGGCCCCATTGACTGCTAGTTATCAAAAATTTGAAAGTGATCCAGAATCCAGGATTTCTTCCGGATCACACCCAAAATGAAATCAGTTCTTCCTTTTCACATTTCTGACAACTCCTGAAAATTTCATCAAAATTCATCCATAACTTTTTGAGTTATCTTGTACACAGACAGACAGACAAACGTCACCAAAATCATAACCTCCTTGGCGGAGGGTAATAAGAGAGATAAGAGTGTCATTAGTTTGTGTTATCCATCTGCACTGCATATTTTTGAAAATGGAGCTGTGCTAGGTTTACAGTGGGCAAACCTTTTGTTTCTTTTTGCCTCTGTTTTGGTTTGTGTGTATGTCTCTTTTGTCTAAACTTCATATATGATTTTACAGTATAATGCACATACTCTGCATCATTCTGTCTTGTCTCTGTAATCTGGGTTGTAACGGCAACCTTGCTGTCAGATTTGGGTCGTCAATAAAATTTGTGACCTTGAATTTTTACTGTTGGCAAGGCTCAAAATAGATGCTCATATTTCACAATACTATCTTATAGTGTTGTTTGAGGGTGACAACCCCACATTTTATCATGTTTATGTTATAATGAAAAAGTTACACAGTGAAATGCTGCACTGTCTCAAGTTAAGTGCTACCTCAGAATATTTCCAAAGTTAATATCTCTATCAATGGCTACAGTGGCAGCTCTCCCTGTTTTACTTTGGCATCTCTAAATGAGGGGCTTGCTGCGTACTTTGTGTTTGACAGGCAGCCCAGTCGGTGCTCATCGCCCTGTTCCAGCTCAACACTCCAGAGTTCACCATGCTGCTGGCAGCTCTTCCCAAAACTTTTCAGGACGGAGCCACCAAGTTGCTTCAAAATCATCTGAAGAACACGGGCAATGTTGCACAGGTAAAACAAACTAAAGCTCAAAGTTTCAAGTCCCGTGAGAATACAGAGAGCTTTGGACACACATCACTATCACTTTCTTCCGTATCATTATACTGTAAGAATCGCATACTAAATTGTCTGTTTTTTGTTTTTTTTTTTGTGGTCATTTATTTGTTTTCAGGCACCAATGGGTAGCCCACTGACTCGACACACCCCCAGATCGCCTGCCAGCTGGTCCAGTCCAGTCACTTCACCCACTAACACCTCTCAGAACACCCCCTCACCAAGGTAATACACACTACTCTCAAGTCCATACTCTAAATAATGTGTTGCTATTGAAAAGACAGTTTGTAATATTCTCATAGTATTCTGTCGAGTGTGTCACACCCCTCCTCAAATACAGCACTTGCAAATCACTCCAATAATGTGTTGTACAGTTGTACCCGAGAGGGTATTAAAATGTTCCCCTGGACCTTTTTGCAGTGCATTTGACTATGACACAGAAAACATGAACTCGGAGGACATCTACAGTTCTCTGAAAGGTGTCACGGAGGCGATTCAGAACTTCAGCGTTCGCAGCCAGGAGGACATGAATGAACCGGTGCAACGACGAGAAGGAGAGGAAGTGAGTTGACTATATTTACAGTTTGCACACATGTGTTATGGCTGATAAAAACTGATTAAAGTGATCCATTTCCGCTGTAAAGCATTAATGGAAAGTTTTTAATTTTATTTATAAGAAACATTTGTTTTTAAGTAAGATGTTACATCATGTTTACCTTTTTGTTACTCATTTACTGTTGATAGTGTTGAAAGTCCAGCCCATATGATTTGCAAGTATCAAAGTTTTGAGGTTAAGAAATATCAAATCCCCAGTTAACTCACAGATTACTTTTTTTTTTCCCTGAAAGACCCAAGAGTCAAAGTCTAACAATGGCACTTATTTGGATGCTGTCACAATATTTTCGCAGCTTTTTTTTTCTTTTTTCTTTTTTTTTTTTAAGCGGCAGGTTAAGGAGACATGTCTTGTTGTCTCCCTGTTGTTTGCTCAGAAAACAGAAGTGCATCTGACTGCAGGAATCTCTTCAAAACCTTTGCTGATTTAGCAAATACAAACTGGTGTGGCAAGCTTAGCTTTTAGTTCAGGACATATCTGGTTTAAAAATCAGAAACAAGTTATGCCTTCAGTGCTACCTTAAACTTGAATGTGTTTCAACCACTGACACTCAGTTATACAAATACACTTCTGTCTGTTCTCAACAAGCGATCATAACCCTAACTGGCCTTGCATATTTTTTCTAACTTTTGCCATGTACCAAATGTGACATGTGATCTGTCCCACCAGTCCACTTGTAGTGGGAAACTGAGAGGTCTACATAAATGTTAATGGGGCTTCTGACTGTGAACTTAATCCTCTACAAACACTGATAAAATTGTATTAATTATGTGCCATCAACTCTGCTGCTTAAAAGATGTTTTTATTAGCATGAACCGCTCCTTTAATATTTTTAAGAGCTTGCGACATTCAAGTGCTGACTCAGTTCAAACTTATGACTCCAGACGTCATGTCTGGTCTCACTGCAGTCCCTCCCGGTAACCCCAGCCCCTTTTAAGGACATGCTGTTCTCTAGTACAGAGGTGTGACCTCCTGACATTTCCCCCATGAAATCTATCTGAAATCCAACCAGCCCACATGTCATGACTCATTAAACCAGCACACACATAGAGGCTTGTAGTGCTTTGAGTGTAAATATACTTAATAAACAAGAGCACTTTAGAGCATATCATTCTCCTCTGCCCCTCACCTGGTGGGTCATGTGTCGACCTCCCCAGTCACTTAGTTGTTTTTAGCTTATCTCGAGAACAACATACTTTTGACAAAGAGAAATGTCCAAAATGTCCTTGTTGATAAATGAGTTGAAAATTAAGAAGAGATGTGTTTGATCTTAATCTTTTTAATCTGTTTCATGTGTTTGCTGGATAAAAACATAACAGAGCCCTGAACATAACCACTGTGAAGCAATCCAGAAATTATCTATGTACCACCTAGTTCTGTGACTGGGAGCAGAACTTTGCAAAAAAAAAAAAAAGTAATTTAGTCTCCCTTTTTGAACTACCAGTCAGTTTTCTCATCACTAAGTGATCAGTCTTTTAGAAAATGTAGCACACTTTATTTCTTGCATCAGTTCAAATGAATCTTATTTATACAAGTAAAATATGTACATATAAATCTGCACATCCATTTTTTTTGCTTGGCTGGCTGCATGTTAGTTTTTGGTATTCAGTCAGGTTCCACTTTTCCAACTATGAATAAACAGCATTTGTGTAAAAATTATCCCACAGAGAGACTGAGGAGAACATCGCTCTGGTGTTCTTGTGATAAAAAGATGTACAAGCTGCTTAAAGATTTAATATTGACTCGGTTTGTTTTAGAAACTGAGATTATGTTGATTTAGTGTCACAGTGTTTTTCTAAAGATGTGTATTCCACCTTAAAGGCTGTCTTTTATGAGCTATGAATTTTTACTCTTTTTTTTTTTTTTGCAGGGGGGCAGTGGAGACGGCAGAGTCTCAGACTCTGTAGATGGTGGCAGGATGGCCCTTGACAATAAGACTTCACTCCTCAATACCCCCCTGCTGTCCTCCAGTCCCCGAGGGGCCAGAGAGTACTTCTCCGACTCCCCTTTCAAACACAGTCGCAAAGACACCAGCCTGGATGACTCGGAGCATCTCACTGATGGTATATAAACATTTTCAAGCACAAGAACACACTGTACCTCAAACAGAAAACAAATCCCCTAAAAGCTATTTTGCTTCCTTCTTTTGAATTGTCACTTAACAGATAGCAGCCTTGACCAATCAGAACTTGTCGCCGAGCTGCTCAAAGGAGTTGTCCAATCACAATGAGCGTGTGGAGGAAAGGAAAGCAGCGCTGTGTGAGCTGCTGAAGTTGATCCGTGAAAACACCTTACAGGTGTGGGATGAACACTTCAAAACCATCTTGCTGCTCCTGCTGGAGACGATGGGTGACAGAGAGGTACACACTCGCTCACCAAGAGTCTGTATACACTGAATGCATAAAGCAAGCAGACTGAATTCCTTTGCTTTGATCTTGACTCCTTTTCACTCTACTAGCATGTGATTCGAACACTAGCTTTGCGAGTGCTGAGGGAGATTCTCAGTAAGCAGCCTTGGAGATTCAAGAATTATGCAGAGCTCACCATCATGAAGGCCCTGGAGTCGCACAAAGACCCTCACAAAGAGGTACTTTCATCTAGGGATGTCCCGATCAGGATTTTTTGGCCCCGAGTCATTTGATTTTTTTTAGTGTCTGCCGATACTGAGTCCCAATCCGATACTTTCATAACACATTATAAAAAATGAACAAATGCAGAATAAACAGATCCAGGTTGTCTCCCATTTTTATTTTATTTTTTAACACTTAAACAGTGCACTTCTCTTTGAGGTAGCTTCAACAAATAAGTAATAACAAATAGTGCACCAGTATAACAGAGAACTTCTGTGAAGTAGCTTGAATGATCAAGTATAGCACACATATTAACTAGTAAAAAAGTTTTACTAGATTTTCCTCGCAGTAGCCAGGGTGTATCTATCACACTGTGTTTGAGAAAGCAAGCCCTCATGCACGCAAAGTTGGCAAGAATGCGCAACATAGCCCACACTCAGTACCCCCATCTTTCTCATAGCTTTCTTCATATTAGCAGCGTTGTCGCGCAAAATTACGTGGACCCGTTGCTTGTTGATACCCCAGTTGTTTTGCATTTTCTCCATAGTCTGATGCGCTCTGCTGTGTGGGATCCGCGAAATTCCGGGGCATGCAGGGTAGCACGGCGTAAAACAAAACTAGAGGCTTAAGGGGACATCGGAGCCACAGACGAACTCCAGACGTCTGTGGTGAACGAAATGCAGGGCGTGTCTGATAACAAGACAAGAAGTTTGTCCTTAACCCTCTTTTGAAGTGCTGGCAGAGCTTATTATGTTAGTGGGTTTCCTGACATGCCTTCTCGCCACTATTTTATAAAGAAAGCTCTCACAATAAAATGTCGTGATCCGTTCATGCATTATATGCAGGTGAGAGATTTCTACTAGGGTATTATATGTGATAATAAGCTTGAAATATATAGCGGTGATCAAAATAGTGAGAATGAAATATATATCCGATCCGAGATCGGGATGCAATATCCGATTTCGATCAATTCTGAAACCCCCCGATCGGGCCCGATTTCCGATCACGATATCGGATTGGGACAACCCCACTTTCATCCAAACACAAATAAGCTAATTTGAATGACAATTTTATCTTGGATTTGGAAGAGATTGTGTAGTAGATCTGATTATTTTACTTGGGCATCATTAAAGTTTAAAATAAAGCCTTGTGTTTGTTCCATAGTTGTTAAATGCATCTTCATCAGATTGGCACAGCTGAGTCATAAAATGTGATCCTGTCCTTGTTAATTCTGTAATGTTTATTTTTATGGTGTGTGTGTGTGTGTGTTTCTGAAGGTGGTACGAGCTGCAGAGGAGACTGCAGCCATGTTGGCGTTGTCCATCAGTCCAGAGCAGTGTATCAAAGTCTTGTGTCCCATTATCCAGTCGGCTGATTACCCCATCAACTTGGCTGCTATTAAGATGCAGACAAAGGTGGTGGAGAGGATTCCACGCGAAGGCCTGATCGGCTTGCTACCAGAGATAGTGCCGGGACTCATTCAGGTAACACAAAGCTCATATCTGTGGGGTAGCTTTAAGCTAGCTAGCTCTATTTAGATACTGAAACTGCTTATGAGTATTATCGTAGTCATAAAATAAAGGCAAGTTGTTCTTACAGCCTGTCTCACTTTAAGAGCATCACATACACTCTCAGAAATGTAAAATGCTTGGTTTTGCTCGTTATAAAGATGGAAGACTTGCCATGCTTTGATTACAGCTATGATAAAAGCAGAGCATACCAAATCTGTGTGAAATTAGATTCTTTAAGCATTAATGTCTGAGCAAAAGATTTACACATCGCTATATAATACTAGATGAGAGCCGAGGTTGCGGCTTTGACACAAAACAGCTTGGTTTTGCCACATTGCTAATTATAGATTTGTGCTTTTCCATCCATTTAACTAGAAGAAACCATGAGTAGGAGCAGGCATTTCAGCCAGCCAGTAGGTTTATTTTTATGTTGTCTCTCTGTCCTGCTCTCGTTATGAATTCCTGACTCACCTCTTACCAAGTTGTGAGCGGTGAGTCTTGAAACAAGATGCAGCCAGAGACCTGTGCTAACATTAGCATCACATTATCCAATGATAAAGTTGTCAAGATTAAGGCTCATAGTGTCCCTGACTTAATTCAAAGCACAGGCCTGCCTCTTTTTGAGATTCAAACATTTACAGTCAAAATACCCTAGTATTACACCTGACCAATGCATAGCTTAACTGAGATGGGGATGGGCAGTGCCATCTGCTGGTACGTGGAGCCAGTAAATATACATAGATCCCCATTCACAGAATATGGGAAGAGGTATAGAGACGTACCATTTTAAGGCCATGAAAGGTTTTGTCATGAAACAGCATTTAATCAGGAGCACAGATAGATTTTGGGGGTGGAACTTTGGATCAAGAACTAGTACTTGAATCTAATTTGTCCTTTCCGATTTCAACAGGGTTACGATAACTCTGAGAGCAGTGTGAGGAAAGCCTGTGTGTTTTGCCTGGTGGCCATCTATGCTGTGATAGGAGAGGATCTCAAACCACATCTCAACCAACTCTCCAGCAGCAAGGTGGGCTGACCTAAAAACCCTTCAGATTTGAATGCTTCACAAGCTTATAAATGAAAACAGTTTCTCATTCTTTTTACAGTGCAAGAGTTTTAATAATTCCCACTATGAATTAAGATATCAAATTTAACTTTTGTACATGTTGATTTTTTTTTTTTTTTTTTTTTTTTTTTTAAGAGTGTGAGTACACATTTTTGCTTGACAGTAGTGTAAAAAGAATCATAAGAAATTTTTTGTTGTTGCATATTTGGTTACTTGATTTGCAAATTCAGATTATTACTACTAAATGTTGCAAATGAATTGAAGAATAGAATTTTAAGAACCACATTAAATCATTAGAAAATTAAATATGGTTCTTCCCTTGATGGGAGGCTGGACTGTTTGAAAATTAAACAAATCTAACTTGTCGGTTTCTTCCCCTCCTTCTATGCTGTACTTTAACACTGCCTCCAAAGCCCCTCCCTGCAGAGAAGGCTTTTATAATTGCACAAGCCTGTAACTGTGGCAACTGTAGAGGTGGTGAGAATCGTCCTTACTGTTAGTGGGTTTTTTTTTGTTTTTTTTTTTTTTTTTATTTAAGTGTGTTGTTTCTCTGTGGTTCATTACAGGATCTCTTTATCTCACTTAAAAGTAGTGACAAAAAAATGGGTCAATATCTGAACGGATGCAAGAGTCACATATATATATACTACGTAGCAACACACATTTATACCCAAAGAAACAACATGGCATTTATGTGTTTACCCTCTTGTGTTTTCTGTTTGTAGCTGAAGCTCTTGAATCTATACATCAAGCGAGCCCAGTCTGGCTCCAGCGGCAGTGAACCCTCATCTGAAGGACTATAGGAGACACAACTACATCTTACAGAGCAACCACAGAATTGCAGCTGTGCCCACCAAACATAAAACATCTGCCCATGACGTCACACCCACACGAGACACACCAGAAGAAGAAGAAAACAGAGATCAAAACTTTAAGTGCTTACACCCAAAACAGACAACATCAACACTGTGTATACACAATTATACATTGATAAACACACCCTCCGTGTTTCCTGCCTCACCACGAGATTGGAGTGTTAGTGCCGAGGAGAGGAACGTCGTAGTTCTCCTCGCCATTCCTGAGCATCCACCCTGAACTCAGACTGAACTGAACCCTTAAATATGGATTAAATAAACAGCTGCAGGCTTGCATTCTCATACTCCACCCTTGTTTATCACTAATCACTCGAGGATGATGATATGAAATGTCCGTCCTGTCCGATCTGAACAATATCTCATATCAGTAGGAGGTGGTGCATTTGCATGGCTCTCATCTTTCTGGGAATTAATATTCATCAAACACTATGATGAATAAACTGTACCATGTTTTTTTTTTTTCCCTTCTTCTTTTCCCTTTTTCTTGAACCGTGAGAAACTGGGGTCAGGAGGACAAGAATGTAAATTTACATTGTGTCATAGTTTGAATTTATTTTACGGTCAGTCCCAAATAGGTGTTTTTAATTGCTGTGGTTTTTAATACCTGGAGTTTTCTTTCTTATCCACACAATGACACGCAGTCTCTGTTACAGAAAGGTGCTGATGAGCCTAAAAGGTACGAGCAGTCAGTCCCTACACAGCACTAACGCAAGTCACAGCAGGTCATACCTGCTCTTAGTAAACGCAAAACAGACACAATCCAAAGTATAAAAGGCGTTATGTGCTTGGCTATGCATGAGACTAAATTTAAAAAGATAACTTTTTATTAGAGTCCCATTGATAGTCCTGTGTGACTGGGATTTTAAAAATAATGTAAACAATGTCCACCCCTTTCAGATGAATTCATCTTCCATTTCTTCCTGCTCATCTTGGATCAGCCCATTCCGTACAGCTCGGGGAGGAAGGCAGATGTGTTTGCTACATGAAATAACACAGGAAGTGGCTTGTTATCATATGTTGGATATGTATCTAAATATGATATGAAAATGGAATATCCCATAACAGCGTCACTTAGGAGAGTTGCCCAGTGGGGGTGCCCACACGCACCTTCACCCATCCTTATTTTAATTTTTCTCTCTCTGTTGCACGTGCCGTAGTCACCCCCCACCCCGCTTTTTTTTTTTCCCCCCTCTGATGAGAAATTTGTAGAAGGCTATTATTTACAGCTCTGGAAAAAAATCTCATGTCTTTCCTTTTTTCTTCTTATGTCCATTGTGTCTTTGTTTCCATCCTCTCCTTGTAACATTCTAGTTTTCATCATTTTGGTTTTTTTTTTCCTCTATGTATTTACAAAGCTGTGCTTAAAATTAAATAAAGAACTTGTACAGATCATAATAAGCCACGTGTCTGTTGACTTTTGCAGTACACATGTCCCAGGGTGAAGGGAGGGGTAAAAAATCTAATTCAGAATAACATTTTTTCTATAACTGATCCTGATCAGTGGTATACCATTTGTGATGCATTTTATATTGTTTTTGCAGCTTTGGATGTGTGTGTCCACATAAGACTTGCAAAGGTGAATCAATACCTTCCTTCTTCACTGAATTACCTCTTGTTCTGCAGTTGTACCTTGATGTACACAGTCAGTTCTATTTTAGCTGCTGTCAGTCTTTAAAATGTGTAGATGATCCCCTTATAATTATGGGTCATCAGGAGGGGAGTAAAACTGGAAGCAAAATATATTCTTTGATTTGTTTTACTTAGTAGAGAATAAATGTCTTCCTTACTACTTTGCTCAACCACACCCTTTAAATAAAAAAACTCCCTAAAACTCTCTTATTACGCAAGCCAGTTAAGTGGACAGCATGCACTGCACTTTCGAGACAGTAGGTTGGTTTTTAAACAGTGTAAAAGATAACACTGAAGTCTTATGTAATATGGACATTTGAGAAACTGGTGCTGAATTTCATGTGTGCTTCTGCTCACTGGGCTGTATATTTAGGAACAGCTGAAGAGGGCACCAGATAAAGCATCTGCCTGATCTGTAAACCTCCCTCCCTCCATGTCAGACATTTCTCAACAGCCAAGTCAGCTAACGTTGTCCTCACAACAATTACCTAGTTAGGTAAACATGTGACTTCCCTCAGCAAAATACAACTGTTGACTTAGTATCTGACTGTTAATGATTCTACTATAGTAGCATTCAGAGGAATAACGACTAATTGCACATTATTTTGTTTACACTCACTTTCAAATATTTGATCCACTTTCATACATTATATACAAAACAAGGTAGACACAGCTTCACATATAAGCAACTCCTACAGGTTAAAAAAAAAAAAAGTCGAAGTATCAAAGTAACTAAGTCTCAAGTTGCTCGGTGTAGTTTTTGATTTACAAAAAAACTAATATAGAACTTTTATCTACTTGTGGGGGAAAAATAACAGACTTGACTGTTTTGCAGTGAAATCTGGTTCTTGTGCGCAGACATTAGTAGCTTCCTTGGAAGTCAGATGGGGCTGTAAATGAAGTCCTGAGGCGGGTCTTCCCCTCAGGCCAAAATAGCGCGTGTGTTTGCACGGAAACTCTGCTACTCAGTCTTGACTGTATGCGTGCACGGTCCGATAATTATTGACCAGGCAGTGCAGAGAGAGAGGAGTTCAACGCGCGGAGTCTGCAACAGAACACCGGCACTCCGCCCGTTCAATGATGACATGAATCAAACTGAATTCAACTCCAGCAGAACTGAAGCGTCAGCATTTGGGACACAATGTTGTTCTGGCAGCCCTACACCGAAAATTTCCGAGACCTTGTTGAAAGACACGACGGCAACAGTTACACACGGTAAAACACGATAGTTGTTTCGTTTATGGCCTGATGTGTGAATGTTTGATGTTCTCTGCATGGCATCTTCACAAATAATAACCATGTTGGTTCGCGTTTGACCTCGACCGACATGACACAAACCTGTTAGTATAAATCGTTAGTGTGCGTATAACATAAGTATTTGCAGTGGGAGGGTGTCGTTTTTATTTTTACTTTCTACAGCGTAGATCTTTGTTGGCAATACTTGCTCTGTAAATTTATCATAGTTCCTGGGAGGCAGAGCGTAACAACAGTTGAACACAATGACGGAAGCTCGAGAGTCTCTGATTGGCTGATTCCTCTGCGCTGGGTACGAGAGGCGGCCTCTGATTGGCTGTTTTCCGTTTTGGCATAATTCCCGAGGTTTGCGGTGGCACCCCTGCAGGCTACACCGACCGACAGTTTGTATGTCAAGGGAGCCATGTTGATGCCTGGTTCGGTATCGGAAGCTGCGCTTTGGATGGTAAAAGGACTGCATCTTACGGACGGGATTCCTCTGCGGTGATATTAGCACCACAATGAGAAGACAAGAGCGGACTGGGATGGTACAAGGAGCGTCGGAGGACAGCTGGTTGTAGACCACTGGACAGTTGAAGTGAAGTTGATGTTGGTTAGCTTGGTGGCTAAGTAGCAACAGCTGTTCGGATGCTGCAAGGAGATGCGGTTTGTGGACTAACGATATAAGTTTTCAGTTTGTCGCGTTTTGTTGAGCGGACGCCAGTTAGACAAACAGGGGATTTTCACCGAAGTAACAACGGGACTGCTAAAGTCACGCTAGTTACCTTTTGCAAAGTTAGCTTTAGGGTAATATTAGCATGCTAACAATCGGCTCGCATCTCCTGTCACGACTAACTATTTGTTAGCGAGGTGGGTTCTAAATTACTGTCATTCCAAGGTAGTCTACCACTAGTGGAGCACCTTGCCGAGTCAATAATAACAACAACAATAATAATAAGCCCTCAAAAGCCGAGTAAAGATATGGCTATAAATTCAGTTTCTACAGAAAGCTACCAGGTCGCCTGCCCAGCCTGCCAAGAAGCGGCTAACAGGTTAGCAGCATAACTTTCCTCTCGGGTATCGTTCAGAAGCTGCAGAGCCCACTTCGTCGCCAGTCGACCTTTTGTACCTGAAGCAAGCTGGCGGCCCTCCGAGTAGAAGCCGAGGACAAGGAGCTGGGGCCGATGGCCTGGGTTCTGAAGATGGACGACGCCGCTATCGAGTCGGGGCTGGTGCACGACTTCGATGCTAGCCTCTCTGGCATCGGACAAGAGCTGGGGGCTGGAGCCTACAGCATGAGGTTAGAGACTCAACATACCAACTCCAGCTTCATTACAGAGTAGTAGGTCGGCGAGAGAGAGAAACAAAAGCAAAACATCTTGTCTCAACGTGTTATCAACATGCCCCTCCTGAGTGTGTTCCCATTGTTTAGGGGTTTACAGTAGGATAGTCACTACAGAGTGCAATGTTAAGAGGCAGATCATTATTTCTCGAAGTCCACATTCATATAAAGGAAGGGTAGTCTTTTTACCACGAGAGACAAAGAGATATGTTAATTCCCTTCTCTCAGGTTATGGGTGTGTTGTCAAAGTATAGATAAAGATGGTTTCAGAGAGATAGCCTATTGAAAAGCCCCAATGCCATATTTTTTAACACCAGAGGCCTATGAAAACAAAGGGATGACATTGTGTCAGATTCAGTGTCTCGGGTTTTAGTCTTTTGTTTTCAATTGGAAATAATAGATTTTATTTAAAAGCACCTTTCAGGACACACAAGGACACTTAACAGATAAATGAAATACAATAAAATAAATAAAATAGATAATATTAACAAAAGAACAAAACAACAATGGGAAGTGGGTCAGATTATAAATGAAATGCCAGTTTGAACAGATGGGTTTTGAGTTTGGACTTGAACTGGGATAAAGAGTCAGTATTTGTAATTGTTAATTGAAAGGTTCAGACATGCATTCACCTCTGTTCTTTTCAACGCTCCAAACAAACTCAGAACTACAAGTCATTTTTCTTCCATGCTTGAACACTCATCAAAAAAAAAAAAAAGAAAAAACTCAGACCATCATCTCAAAGCAAATAAAACTGAAACCACCTTCAGAGATGGTCTCAGTTCAGTTCACTTAAGTCCATGTAGTTCACTTAATCTTTGCCTTGTGAATGTAAAGAGTTATGGATCCAGTATACCTTTTGTCAGTTATGTTCTGGTCCTCAGGTGCCCCATACAAAGCAGTAAAGGTTTGAGAAATCTGAAGGAACTAGTGTGAACAGAAAGAGGACTGTGGCCTCGTCAGATCTGAAGTGGACCAGGAAGAGTAGCTGGGTCCTATTTCTAATGATGAAGCAATGTGGAAACAAAACTGTTTACCTTTCCTGTCAGTTCACCTTTCTGGTTCACTTAAGTAGGACTGAGTTTAGTACATTTAAAAATGACCACATGTGAAAACACCCTTATTCAGGATAGAATATGCACTGCACATCACTTTTGAAATGAAGCTATTTCTAACGTTTTCCTACTTTTGAGATCCTCAAATGACAGTTTGTGATGACAAGTATTAATGTTAATATTTGGATTATTTTGGCTTCACAATAATTTTTATATTACATTACTCTAACACCTTCACTTTGAGTAAATTTCTTTTCTAATGCTGTGTGTAAGACCTGGCTGATGAACATCATTAAGAGGGTTTTCTGCTTAGTTTTCTCACTTAAATTTGTATTGGTTTATCTTAAAAATAGATTATACATTCAATGCACTATAGGAATAAAAAATATATATATATTTTTTTGTTTTAATATTACAAACACCATCATATAAGATATCTACACACATTTTTTTTTTTAATTTCTCTTTCTCCTCATTCTTTGTTGTTAGGGGTATTGTACCAACTTTCGGTCACTCAGGTGATTCAAACAATTTGTTTGAGATCTGACGTCTTAAATACTTCTTAATTAGCACTACTCATTGATAATCTATATTTGGAGGATAAACAGAGATTTCCTATGTCTTCATGAAATGACTGATAAATGTTGTTCACACTGAGTTAACACTGCAGAGCGTTGTTGACCACCTGTTCAGTTAGTCATTTTAAGAATGTGTGAACCATATTATGTAACAAGTCACTGGGAGGTAATGATATTTTTTCTGGGGAGGGGGGGCTCAGGACCTCTTGGACCTCCAAGAACATGTGTCTTATCAGTAGCGCCTTCACCCATCTGTTTTGACTGTGTCTTTATCTGAGTGTGATGTTGCTGTGTGCCAGTCTTTCAAGTTCACAAGTTCACTAGTGTAGAATTCATGGTATGCATGTATGTGAATTGATGAGAATGTGCTATCCGTGATGCCGAGGGGAGTGTTTGAAATCAGCTGCTGGTAAGAACAGAATGTCTTGGTGCATTTCATTGAGCCACACTTCTCAAGTTCCAAGAATCAGGCATATGTTGAGGACAGGGTTAACATGGCTCATCAGGACTACTGTGCCCAGGTTGGTAGTTCAACTTTGCAAAGGAAGCACACCATCAACAAATTAGATAAAGAAAATCATTGAAGGAAGGAGCTGCATGAGTATATCTTGAAATTAATTTGATTAGATGCACAACTTGCCTGAAAAGTTTGTCAGATAAGGAGATGCCTATTTTGTTTTGTAGTCTCTTCTTCAAATGCACAAAGAGCCATACACCATCCTGTACACTTTGCATCCCTTGACACTCCTGCAGCAATTTGCAGGGTGGGCTGAGGGCTGGTTGCTTGTGTGGAGTGGCTGTCAAGTGTGAGAGGGCATTTATGTCACCAGCTCAGGCTATCTGGATGTTTCTGTTCATTTGTCCTGCTGCAGCTTCTTGCATACGTAATATGAAGGGATTTGATCAATGGGACTTAATCATTTATACTAAAATGATCTAATCTGTTTAATAATTCCACAGTGTAACAGGGTGAGTTATTGTACTACCAAAAGTAGTATCAATAGTTTAAATGTGAAAATCCTGATAAGTTAGAGCTGAGAAGGCATTCACAATGTTCAGGTTTACTTGATGAACATCATGAATCCCACACAGTGCAGATCATTAAATAAAAGCACAGTGCACTTTTCTTTGAATAAGAAGACAAGTGAAAAATATTGAAACCAGCAGCAAAAACAACACTTAATTTAAGCTCTAAATGGCATTCATATAAGAGCTTTGTGGTCCATCTCATCTGTATTGTCCACTTGCTTACTGTCATCTTTATGTCTCCCTTTTTTTCTGTCATTCAGTGATGTGCTGGCTCTGCCGATCTTTAAGCAGGAGGACTCCAGTCTTCCCCCTGAAAATGAGACCAAAAACCCCCCATTCCAGTATGTGCTGTGTGCTGCCACCTCGCCTGCTGTCAAACTGCATGAGGAGACGCTCACATACCTAAACCAAGGTGACATATCATATGTTTTACATTGTCCATGTCTTGGTTATCCTAACTGCTTAAACAAGAAGCAGTTCATCTTAAAGATGCTTCCTCGATGCCAACTGACAAGTGGAGCATTTGAGGCTTATGGCTTGTTGTTAAGACATTGACACCTTTAGGGCCCTATGAAATCCGTTTTATTTTTTCTCAAATTCCGTTTTAATTTTTTTTCATTTTCTGTGTTTTTCGGTTTTTAATTTTTGAGAATTCTGTTTTAAGCATTTTATGTATATTTAACCCCAAGACAGTATGTAAAGTAATGAAATATAGACAATTTATGCAATTATAACACTAAACTTTAATGTTTTTATACTTTTAAACATAATGTGTCCAACAAAACAATTTTTTTTTGACAAACAAAAAAAAAATCAAATGTTCTTATAATGTAATAAATAACTAAGAAAAAAAAACTAAAATATCGGTGGATAAAATCCATTTAAAGTGCAAAAAAGAAAGAAATTGCAACAGCAGTAAACTTTTAGCTGTTTAATTTCTTCTATTATCAGACAGTTGGTCATAACGTACTAGGCTTGGGCGGTATCCAAATTTTGATACCCTCAATCTTCCCTCACATTTTACTAGGGCATACGGTATTCCCGCGACTATTAAGGCGGATGCCGCGCGTCAAAACAGCCGGCCCCATTATGAACCCCAGGTGCGTCGCGCGGGGATTACGCCACTGTCCTTTTCCCGGTGTTCCCAGACGTTTCACTATAAATTCTTCAACATAAAAGTCCAACATTATTAGTTAAATTAAAAGCTTTTATTATGAAGCAGCAAACTCAGGAAGTGTTGTTTTCATCGTCAGTACCTTAACAGGACGAGTGAAACCAAGATCAGCTGCAAGCGAACATGAATAAACGGTAAAATAAAGCGGAACACACAGTACACACAGCGATATAGGAGAGGAAACTAAACTTTAAACCACAGAAATCATTCATTGCATTTTTTTATGACGGTATTGAAACTGATACCGCTGCTATTTTTAAATACCGGAAGTATACGGTATTACCGTAATACCTCCCAAGCCTATAACATACCTGACATTTTCCAGGTATGTCATGACAAACTGTGTGTCTGATAACAGAAAAAAAAATATATTTACTACAGCTTAAATAGATACTATCCAAAGCACTGAACACTGGTTGTGTGTATGATTGTGTGTCGGTGTGTGTTTTTTTTTTATTTAGGTGTTCCAGCTATTACAGACATCACCGTTTAAATACATAATTATCAGCCTCTTTGTGTTTGGCTCAGTGAGTTACTCTCGCCTTTTTACGTTTGTGCTTTTCGCTCATTAATTGATCCTGGGGTCGCGAGGGCTGAAGCTGCTGCCCCCGCGTACCGACTCCTGACGAAGCGGGAGCAAATGGACGGATGGAAGTGATCCTCGCACGTATCTTTTCGGGCTCATTCAACTGTATGCTGGCTAAACTTTCAGAAGTTTGAATCGCCAGACACATAATAACCTCGGAGAAGCTGCTCTGCCCTGTACCTGGGAGTAAGCCGCTAGTTTCTTCGCTTCATCGCCGGTTTCTCAGGTGGCCGCTTCGACGTGTTCTTTTTTTTGTTTGTTTGTTTGTTTTGTTAATGACGAAAGCGGGAGCAGGAGAGGGCAGAGAAGCTAGAGTGTCCCCAGCTTTTAGTGACCCCTCTTGGAACATTTTCTCGAAAGAAAAGTTCCTTTAAGTCTGGGAGAAAAAAAACAAACTTTTACGCAAAATTCCGTTCAGTTCTGTTATATTGCGCATTTAAAGTGAATTCCGTTTTTAATCTCCAATTCCGCGATTCCGTGATCGCGGATTCGATAGGGCTCTACACCTTGAGAGTGGTTGAAGTCACATGTGTCACTGAACCCTGTTCTATACAGCCCGTGAGTTATTTGAATTCTATAGTTGCATTTCTAGTCTGAGGCCCTTTTTAGATATGGGGCAAAAAACACTTAAAGGCTTCATCGATATCTAAAAGCCTTGGTATCGAGTCATATTTGAGCTGCTTTTTGATGTTTTTTTTTTTTTTTTGTTTCTCCTTTCTTACTCAGGCCAGTCTTATGAGGTACGTATGTTGGACAGCAGGAAGGCAGGAGAGTTACCCGAGCTCAGTAACAAGATGGTAAAGGTGAGAGAACCGTGACAACTAGAAGATAATCTTCTGCTGCTCAAATCAAGTGCACTATATATCTAATGTGTGTGTATGTGTGTGTATGTGCGCGTGCGCAGAGTACAATACGAGTAGTGTTTCATGACCGTCGACTGCAGTACACAGAGCACCAGCAGCTGGAAGGCTGGAAGTGGAATCGTCCTGGTGACCGTCTCCTTGACATTGGTAAAGATAACTGGAAAGAAATATCAACTCAAACTGTCTTGTGTATGATTTTTCAGCTCAAATATCTGTCTTGTGAAACAGACATCCCCATGTCAGTGGGCATTGTGGAGCCGAAGACTCACCCATCCCAGCTTAATGCTGCAGAGTTTCTGTGGGACGTAAACAAAAGAGCTTCTGTTTTTGTGCAGGTAGTAAAAATGTCTGGACTTGCCGAAACCACGTATCTACATCTCTTTCATTGTACCTGCGGGTAAACATGCCAGAGAGTTACCACATCAAATGAATATTTTGACTTCATCATGGTCTTATCTTCTTAATGTCTGCAGGTGCACTGCATCAGCACAGAGTTCACTCCCAGGAAGCATGGTGGAGAGAAGGGAGTCCCCTTTAGGATCCAGATCGACACATTCACCCAGGGAGATGGTGGAGAGTACACAGAGCACCTCCACTCTGCCTCCTGCCAAATTAAAGTCTTCAAGGTGCAAACTTGGGCTCTCAGAGGCCACATGATTGAAATGCACCCCACCTCTCGTGCTATCTCATACAGTGATTACATATGTCTTTTCATTTTCTCATCTTTTTTACTTTCTGTTTAGCCAAAGGGGGCAGACCGTAAACAAAAGACTGACAGGGAGAAGATGGAGAAACGCACACCTCAAGAGAAGGAAAAGTACCAGCCTTCTTATGATACCACTGTCCTGTCAGAGGTCAGTATATAGCTGTTTGGACTTGTCAGGATTAATGTAGCTTTAGTACAAATACATATGCTGGTTCAGTTGCTATGTAACATGTTCTTGAAATGCATTCTTGTTATGTGGCTTATTATATAGAACAATAGTTGCCTGGAAATATTTCCGTTTACCTTAAGGACAATCTTGTCAAGCATAATTCAAATTATAATTAATAGCCATTATGATGTGCAAAGCTGCCATCCTTTATTTTTTGTCAGTCTTTATACTGTTTTTTATTGGAACAACCACTTTATTTGAAGTGGTTGTTCCCTCCATCTGAGATCCTGCAAGGAATAGCGGAAGGAGATATTTTGGACACATTCAGATAAACCACTTTGATGTGAAATTAGAGGGTTCCGCCCTCTGTTTTAAAAGGCGTTTAAGTATCTTCCTGCATTTCTCAGCATGAGCCACTCTCACACAGAGGTCACAGTATAAAGATGCCTCTATTCACCAGTTGTGCACTCACAGTAATGCCACAAAGGGACAGTTTTCCCTTCCCAATGTGTGCTTTAACTCATTATGGCATTGCATAATCTGAAGCCAGTCCTATCTTCAACTTGGCAGTCCATATTCAGCAGCAAGCCCTTAATGCCTCTGGTCACTGACTGCTTTATTCAGTCAGTGCTGAATAAGACACAGCACAAAATAAAAACCAATTAAAAAAAGGAAATAAAGCTTTTTTTTCCTGTTTTTTTCTCATGGGATACAAACAGCAATACTTGCCTCGGTTTTCCAGCTGCTGCTGGTGTTTATGATGTCACAGTGGCCTCGTTTCAGCAGGTGGAGGCTTCTCCACCTTGCCAAGCATGGCAACAGGGTTTGCTGAATAGCTAGTGCCCTGAGTTGAGTGACAAAGTTCGACAACCTGTGTTTTTTTGGTTTTTTTTTTTTTCTTTCCTTCAGCATCTTTAGCTTGCTTGCCATTTGGCAAGGCATTCTGACAGCAGGCCAGGCCATCTCTTTGCATCTCTGTGGCAGACAGATTTCATCCTGTGTGCAGTTTTCAGCCATCTGTTACGCCTTTCTGCATCCCCAGTTCACACATCACTTGCTGTATTTCACCTCTCACATGGTGCAACATAGGCTTACCAGTGGCAAAATGAATTGTTTAGTTCTATAGAATAAAGGTGCGAGCTGTGTGAATGGGGCTATTGAGGCCAAGCCTCAACTGCATTTGCAAAAATGCAACCCCAAACTTTCAAGGACTCTCCACCTCAATCATGCTTCATGCTGTACTGTTATTCAGGCCATCTGCAAACAAACTGACTTCTGCGACAGCCAGATATTTCAGATTTTGACATATCATTCAGCACTTGTTTGGTATAATGGGGCAACCCAACTACCACGGAATATCATGTGTAAGGGGGCAGAACTTGCATTCATCTGGGGCAGGTGTCTTTTTCTCCTATGGCTTCCTCCAGTCATTCCAACAGAAGTAGACAGGATTGTCACTTTTCTTGCAGTCAGTGCTGATCTGTTCCTTGCTGAATTGAGTGGAACATAGCCTGGAATTTCACGAGGTTCAGCTCGTCAATATTCTTCCCTGTGTTGGCCTTACCCTCGCTGGGTCAGTGGCAGTTTGCATAGTCGCTTCAAAACTGGAAGTTTACATGACAATGCAAAAGTCCCAAATGCAGCGGTAACGGCTAGTTTCAACCGATGCTGCCACCCAGTGGATACCATGTTCATGGTACTTGGGTTTCCTCTATTGATTAAAAGAAAATTGAGGCTGCTTTGAAAAAAAAAATGTGCGGTCACACCAAATATTTATAAAATAGAATATACATTTTATCAAGACATTAAGGGTCTTTTCATATTTTTGTTAAGTGTTATCATTTCTTTTAGATTGTAGTTCATGTATATGGTAGTGCTATAATGCATGAATGGCCTTAAGAGTGGAGTTATTTGAATAGGACATTTGCTGTAGAAAATAGCAACTCTCCTGATATTTTCTTTTTCTTAAATCTCATAGAGCTGCATTAATTTACTGATGTGTTTTGCTCTTCTTTCCCTTCCCTTTCTGGTCAGGTTAGGTGTTCATCATCTGTTGTGGAAACTGCAGAAAACCCTGCACAGTTTGAAGTAAATGAGCCTAAATTAAATATAGAAATAAACCTTTGGTAATTTGACACTGAGTATAGGTTAGGATACATTCTACCTCTCAAGGTTTTTCTCTCACTTATAGCTGGAAAATACCTAGAATTGCTGGTTGTTTATGTGTTGGTTACTGGTTGCTAACCTCTGCTGTGTTTCTGTATGTAGACCAGACTTGAGCCCATCATAGAAGATGTGGGAGACCATGAGCTGAAGAAGTCCAGTAAGCGGACACTTCCCGCTGACTGTGGCGACTCCTTGGCCAAGAGAGGCAGTGTAAGCACCCAGCTGTCCTCTATTCAACCTCCTTATCACACTCTCCGGTCCCACCCTGTTTTTAAGACACCCAGACCCTCAGTTGGTGTGGCAAGGATGGTGTAATGGCATGTATTAGGTGTAGAAAGTACACAGCTAAATTCCCTACCCATACTAATTTTTCCATAAGATTTAAGCTCTTGTTTCTAGGAAGTTGGCTTCTTGTGCAATCTTTGCAAAACTGTGGTTACTGAGTATCTACATCCGTGTGCGTGTCTCTACAGTGCTCCCCCTGGCCGGATACCGCCTATGCCAGCACCAACCAGGCAGCTACCCCCTCCTTCACTTCCACCCCTTTGTCGACCTACACAACCTCTTCAGTACTAGACAGGTACTTCATAGTTAAGTTTAGGATTAGAAAAGTAATGATTTTCCTCAGAATTATCTTAATTGTTATCTTTGTTTTGTAGTGACTCATCCTCTCCCAATCACCAAGCAGACCCTGGCAGTCATGCCAACTCAGAGGTATGTGTTCAGTTAAAGAAAATTCACTTTCCATACTCACCTGTTCCAAAGCTTTTGTCATCTGTGCCAGTCTTATTGTAACCGTAAATTTAATTTATGACAACAGAAGTATCATTGGTTTTAATTCAAGGAGTCCAATTATTAGATCTAATCTTTTGGCAGACTACAGTAATCATAATTATGGCTAAGGTACACCGTGCAAGCAGTACTCTGTATTAGATGAAGAATCAGCAGAACTAAACGAGTGGATCATAATGGGACTGTGACATCCTTCTTGTACGTTTCCTTCTTTACAGCAGTTAAGCCCCACTGCCTCAATACAGGACACACAGAAGTGGCTGTTGAAAAATCGCTTCAACTCCTACGCTCGACTCTTTTCTCACTTCTCAGGTACATCCAGACATGTTTTCACAAACACTGTAAAGCCTCAGTATAATTCGTGATGGGATAATTGAATAGCATTTTAAGATAATTTCAAGAAGCCTAGTAGAGCAGCAAGTGAATGCAAAAGTGTCTTTTGGTAGCATGTTGATGTCCCAAATTGTAATAAAATGTCAGATGAGCGCTTTTTATGACAGCTCTGCTTTCATTGTTGAACCTTCCATTGCATTGAATGAGGTGAATAATGGTGGTAAAATGGAGAGAGGGTAGGGTTAAAATGGGCTGTACAAGTGTAAGCTAGAGGTCTTCAGAACAACCCGACTACCCGAAAACCCGAGGTTCCGACCCGACCCGAATCAGGTCTCGGGACCATTCAAAAGACGTGACTCTGGGTTCGGGTCAGAATCGGTACAGTTAGTCTCGGGTCCGGTCGGTGATCTCTGACAGGCTGGGTCCACGTTTACTAGAGAGAGGTAAAGATACTGGCAGTGGCAGCCAATCTCAGGACTCGGGGCAGTTAAATTATTATTAATTAACGTGGCATGTTTGTCATGAAACAATCGTGTTGCCGTAGCGTGTTATTAGCGGTTTGCCCGGCAGCTGTAAAGCACAACAGATCACCAACATGACAACGCTGGATGAGAGAACATATTCACGACACGTCCTGACCAGTGTAGGTTATCAGCTATGGGTTGTATTGTCTCGGTTCTATTTCGGGTAAATCGGTTCGGTTCGTTCGGAAACTAAAGACTCGGGTCGGGTCGGTTCCGGGTCCAAATATCGTAGGTCCATTCGGGTTCATATCCCCGGACTTATGATAATAGCTCGGGTCGGTTTCGGGTCGAATTTTCACGGGTCCATTCGGGTTCGGGTCCATGAAAGTGGACCCATGAAGACCTCTACTGTAAGCCATTCATTTAATCCATTTGACCTATTTCTCTGCTTTCGAGAAACTGCAAACATATAATTAGACCATTTGAGAGGTTAACCCTCTCTTTCTCTCTCTCTCACACACACACACAATATATTTGGGAATATCCACAAAAGATTTGATACTCATGATTTATGAAAATACACTTAGCTACTCTCCTGTTGACATTAAATGTGCCCAAACTTCAGCTACCTTTAAATTTATCTTTGTTTTATCCATTTTATCAATGTTTTATTTACTATTGCTTTCAGTCTAGTTGTTTTTTTTTTTGTCTTAATTAAAACAACTTTTGTTGTTTTTAATGATCTGGTGCATTATTTTTTCTTTTTAAGGCACTCTGGTCTACTTCAGGTTGAAATGTTCTATGTACCACCCCCCATGATCCTGCACACAAATAAGCAGGTTTAGATAATGGTTGGACAGATGTATAACACTCTTGCCTATATCCATCAGTAAATGCATAATATAGTTAATTCGAATTACTAAATTGTGACACATATATTGCTGTTAAAAAAATAACACATTAACAGAACCTTGGGAAGACGTGTGAACAATCTACCGCAGTTTCTTTCCAGCAGGGTCTTCAGCCTGTTTTCACTCATGCGTTCATGTCCAGTGATCATGATGATCTATGATCACGGTGGTGAAATGGTATAAATCTTTTCAGACACTGAGCTGAGACAATGAGATCCAGATCACTTTTATTCTTAAAACTACTATGTAGCCAGAGGAGACGTAAAATTAACCTCATTAGTTTTGTGTTCTACAATCGATGAGTAGAGCATCACCCTTTCTCCTCTGACTGTAACAGCTCTCTGACTGACAGCCTGCATGTCTTGACAGTTCAGAGTCAGAGATCAGTTCCATTTTACAAACCAGTGGCCTACAAGGGCACCCACTACTCTCTTAGTGTCAAAAAATATGTAAATTCTGGGCCACTCAGTAGCTCAGTGGTTTAGGCAGGCAACACATGACAGAGGCTACGAGTCCTGCAGCGGTCACAGGTTCAACTCCTGGCCTGCCACCCCTTGCTCCCCATTCTCTGTCTACCCCACTTACCTGTCTCTCTTGACTGTAAATAAAGGCAGCTAAAGCCAAAAAAAGATCTTTCAGTTCTCAAGTCTCAATTCTAGGCACCCATATAATACAGTGGTAGGGAAAACACTGGTATGAGCCACTGTAAAACCCATATTATATCCCACTAGATGTTGATTCTGCAACACCTGTGTTACAAGCGACTGGATATTTATTTATTTACTTTTATTTATTTTGTTTGTTTTTCATAGGTTCTGATTTGTTAAAGCTAACCCGGGACGATCTGGTCCAGATTTGTGGCCCAGCAGATGGGATCAGACTTTTCAATGCACTAAAATCCAGGTCCACATTTCTTCATTTTTATTTGTTCTGATATTTGTGAGGCAAAACAAGAGTTTAACAGAGGCCATGTTTTTGCTTCATCCTTGTCATTATCTTTTGTCAAGTGAAGTTTCTCATTTGCTAAAACACTTGTTTGGGCTTACATGTGTGGCCCTCACTGTACGTCAGGATGTGTTTTTCACTGTGTGACCTCTGTGTGCAGGTCTGTGCGTCCCAGGTTGACAGTGTATGTCTGTCAGGAATCCCCTCAGGAGAGCCCCCTGCTGGAGAGACACTGCACCAGTGAAAATGGAGAACACAGTATCTCCCCGAGTTTACATGGTAAAAAAAAACTTTTTACTGATATTGGTCAAATTCTGGAGTGTGTGAATATAAATACAAGTCTAAAAACAAATCATTTCTTATTGGTTTGTGCAGTGTACCATGCTCTCTACTTAGAGGAGCTCACAGCTGCAGAACTCATCCGCAAGATGGCATGTGTGTGTGGCATTCCACTGGGAAAGATCAACCAAGTATACAAACAGGGTCCGACAGGCATACTTATCCTGCTAAGTGACCAGGTATCAACACATACGTACAGAGGTCCCTCACTAATCTCACATTTTTGGTAGTAAGCTGAGGAAGTTTTAAGTGGAAGCTTTTGCCTGATAACATATCCAAAGCATCCACCTTTGTGAGGGTGAAAACCTGTAACCTCACAAGGGTTCTCATGATATTTCATGTTCTTAACTTTATTTAGTTTGTTAATAATCATTTTTTTAAATGTAAATTTCACCCCTGTTACAAGTTAAAAATGACACGGTAAAGCTTTTACCACTTTTTGTAATATTGCCTTTCCTTCTCATAATACTTAAAAGTTTTTCTGGCACTCAGGATACCAAGTGATAAGGTTTTTCAGTTGTTGTTTTGTCTGACTATTGCTGCAAAGGCATACCAAGAAAATGCTTATTTATTTTTTTTTTTTTAATTTGAGGACGCACCAAATGTTGCTCTAAAACCAGTGTACTTCTCTACATTAATGTTGCCTACAGCCAAACTACAGCCAAAAGGGCACTGATATAACTGATAAACCATCAAAGATCATGGCTTTTGGACTTGTTGCTGCTAAGTTTAGATTAGTCTTTTTAACCTTTGTCAAGAAACAGTTAGGTTAAAGTAAGGAGCAGCTTTGAAGAGAAAGAAGACTGGAAAGGCAGTTGGTCCTGATTACATGCAGGTAGAGGTTTGGAAGTGTCTAGCAGATTAGGGAGTGGACTGTTCAAATATATAGTGTAACAGAGTGAAAGAATGACTAATAAAGAACAAAGGTTATATCCAGAGCTGTGGCAAGTGTCATAAAGCTAATAAACCACACAATGAAGATTTGTTTTTGTTTTACAACAAGTTTGATTTACTGCTTCATTCAGAGTGTGAATGACATGTCATACAGTCACGAACAAAGGCTCACCCCGGTAATTCTGTTTTCACCTGCAATTAAGGGGAAAATGGCTGAATTCGGATAGAGAATCTCTATAAACCGAAGAGGGAAAAAGCAGGCTGCCACTATTTTATATGCTATCTGACCGTCAGTAACTCGGCTACCTGTAGTGTCACACATTTGCATGTAGATTAGTCCACTCACAACACAAACACTGTATTGTTTATGCTTCTTGTTTCCTGACTTTGTCATCAGTATTTCCAGTCTCCAAATTACCAAAAACCTTATATTCAGCAAGCTGAGATATTTCAACAAACTTAACATTTCTTTCTTCTTTTTTTTTCTTTTTTTTCCCCCAGATGGTTTCCAACTTGACTGATGAGAGCTGTTTTTTGATCAGCACTGTTAAAGGTCAGCTCATAATGCCAGTATGAGGGAATTGCTCGTCTCTTGCAAGCCAGTATCTGTTTTTATTGGATGGGGAATTAATGTACTTTTTCTCTGGCATGTTCTCTTCCAGATGAGTTGGGCGAAGGACTTCATCTTATCCTGAAGTAGTGAGGACAGATGGCATCACTAATACTCCTCCCTCTGTTTTGGAGCATAAGCATCCCTCTGTCTTTCTCCGCCTGCGTCCACTCTTTCCCTCTACATCCTCCCTGTCTCTTAACGATTGTTTGATGGAAAGCACAGAGACTGCACTAAAGCCATGTAAATGTTAGAATCTGACATGGGTGTGTCCACTGTTTCATATTGAAAACATTATTAATGAAGGAGATTGGATAAAAGAAATGAGACTGGGGAGGTTATGAGATAAGGGCAAAGTTGACATTCTTGTGTATTTTATTTTATTTTTTTTTTGTCTTTTATATGGATTCTGTGTGGAGGAAAGAGGGTTAAGGCTTCAAGAGGGTGGGTGGGGGGTGCTCTGGCCCATAAAATATGGAAGGAAAACTGTTTCTTTATTGCTCGGTGCCCTTCCTACACAACATGCACAATTACCACTTGGCCAGTATTTGATTAACCTGTACTGCTGAAGAGCATGTGGTCTCATACCAAGTCGCAAAAAGGAGAATCCCACCTTACTGTGCTTATTTAACATTTTGATGAGATTGTCTTAAACCATTATTGATCAGCTGAGATTGCTACGTTGTGAAAAATCTATTCAAAGTGAGTAAACATGCCCTCATTTGTGGATTTTTGGCTCCACTTATTTGGTCTTTATTTTCAGCAGCGATTTCATTAACCCCTGTCACAGTCATCCTGTATCACGTAGACCTACAGCCATATCTGTGTTGACAAGATGTCACACTCAGCTCTCCTAACATGTCCTGTTTAAACTTGCTCCTTTCTCTTTTATTTTTCCTCTTCTCCCCACCTTCGGTGTGTGTTTTAAGTTGATGTTTTATTTATGGATCTGCTGCTTCTGCCTCTTAATCTACTTCTCTCTGGTGCCATAATGGCTTTTTATCTCAATCTTTTACTGACATGTACACACAGAGCCCATAACATGCCATCTTTAGGTCCTCTGAGTTTTGCAGTGGCTTTGAAACACTGGTTTGGAGGTTCTGCTATTGTGGCCATAAATGTACATAAAAAGATGCAGCCTCTTAAGGATACTATTTGGGTTAGCCATAATGCCTATTCAAAAACCTACTATAAAGTGGACCAAATGGGTTACAGATTGAAAGGCACTTCGTGAGATGAAATAAACCTTTAGTGGCTCTTGGTATTTTGATCATAAGAGACACTAGTTTAGAGTTGAATAAATTCTGATGGAGTTGCTTGTATCCTAAAACCTTCATTCCGGGACCTGCTTTGCAATAAAAAAACTCATCAGGAACAAGAGTGACAGAAATCCATCAATGGACTCACCAGGTTTCAACAGTCTTATCCTGCAGTCTACAAAAATCATAGCACCACCAGATCCATCTACAGAATCTTATGTAGCTGAACACAGCAAGTACTGTTCATGTGTTTTGAGTGCCCTTTGAAAAGTGATGGGGAACCTCACATCTACAAGTCTGCTTTTGTTTAGTTGATGTGTTTTGGCATTTTTTGAGGTGCTTCAAACTTCAGGGTGCCAGTGTGTGCATGTGTATCATTTTTGTGTTTTTGCAAAGATTTAATGTCAATTTTCTTTTTTCCTGTTGATATGAAAATTGTTTAGCTTGATACTTAGTAAAGAGCATGTGGAAAATGGGAAAAGGAGGTGCAGATACGTAAATGTGTCACTAAAGTATACCCCCCCACCCCCACCCACCCTACAATTGAGACCAAGCCTGCACTCTAGTACTGTGTAGTCAGTAGTCCCAAAGCGCCAACCCTTTTCCTACCTGCCTAATCAGAAGGAGAACAACAACAACAAAATATATATATATAAATATATAAAAAAATAAAGAATGTCAAGACTAAAGAGGAACTGTTCCTGTCTCGTCACGCACCAGAGCCAGGACTGTAGCTCTTGTGGTGTTTACATGGACACAAGTACCACAGAAAAGCTAAATTAGTTCATCAACTCAGAAATTAATGACAACCGAGTGGATGTGATTCAGAGTCAGGCAATCTCTCATGAATAGTTTTAGTCTGCTGAAGTCCTGACAGACTGCTTGTCTGTGTGAGTGCAAGATGGAGAGGTGACCACTGTTGAAAATGCTTCTCATGTGCACAGTATCATATGCTGGAGATGTACACAACCACATGTGCTGGGAATAAATGATTTCATAACTTTTCCTGCTTTCATGCTTGATGATTATTTTCAAAGAATCTTGTATTTTGCCAGAAATTGATACCAGACTACCTTGATAATGCATTATTTATTGTTTGTGAAGTGTCAGTATCTCCCTTCATTGTTACACCTCAGCCACTGAAATCACAGCAGTGTGAGCAGATAAAACAAGAATTCTAAACCAGCTAAATTAAATTTTTAAAAAAGTAACCAAAGGTCATGCTAAATCTTTTCATTTCACTACATCACACCTTTGGAAGTTTCTTTTTTTTTTTTTCTTGTTATCACAGAAGGGGATAATCTTACAGGTTAACTGATACTCATCATGCAGAGAAAACATGATCCTTTTTATGGTAGCTCTAAGTGGTTTTATCAGTATGAATGACTTATCTTTTTGACTTAAGAAACAGTGTTTACTGGTTACAACAAAATCATGTTTGTATTACAATGAACAAAACTAAGATATCAAAGGTAATACAAAGGCTACAGAATAGCTTTTTGTCTGACAGAAAACGTTGCTTTGACTCAGCTTATTGAACAGTTTCAGAATACCTGCTTTAGGGCCTTCAAAGGATAGAAAAAAATATATCTATTGACCTCATTGAGAACAAAATGTTTCACAGAGGATTCCTCTCATAAGCAGAAACTCCAGGTTCACTGCCATAACTGTTGAGTGGCAATTTTATAAGCTGTTTTTTTTTTCTATTTTTTTAAAGACAATATGACTTGGTTTGGGGAACATATTCATTCAAAACAAAACAAAACAAAATATAGCAGGCAGCAGCTATGTGCACTGGTAGACTCCAGGTGGTGCTGAAGCACCTGCCCCTTTGCCCTCTGACTTGACAAGTTCCCTGTGTAGGACAGATATTTCACCATCAAATGCAGGAGTCTGATGTCAAAATGTTATGAATTCATAAAAAAGAAAAAAATTATGACTTTTACAACAAAAACATCCATTCTATCATTATACAAAAGTTGTAATTTCATGAAAAGAAAATTTTGATTTTTTTTTTAAATGTCCAAAGTCAGACTTCTTTTACAAAAAAATCGTGATTTGATGTCAAAAAGCCAGGATTTTGTGAAAATTTCAGATTTTATGACAAAAAGGTTTTTTTGTTTTTTGGTTGTTTTTTTTTTTTTTGTCTTATGCAAGGCTTTGAAAACGTAACACATCGTCTATCACTGTTATGTATTTATTTCAATAAATATGTCTCGCAGTCAATGTGAATCCAACATATTTCCCTCTTTTTTGTCTTGTAAACTTATTCTTTTTTATCAATATAATTTACTAATACTTATTTTCTAATCCTAATGTTCGCGCATTACTCTCATGACCCATCTGGACCTGCTTGTGAGAAAACTCATTTCCCCTCTTGTTTTTTGTTTGTTTGCTTATTAAAAAAAACCGGTTCTGACGCTGTGCGACTCTCCGTTGTCGATGACGTCATTGACGTTTCCTGTCAGAATCCAGGAAGTGGTTCGCCCACTGTTGTTTGTGTTCGGTGCTCCGTGTTTCGTGGCTGTTTTTCCTAGTTTAACATCGCGGTGTTTTCCGGGACGAAATGGCAACGTTTATTTCAGTCCCGTTGAAAAAGTCATCCGAAGTGGATCTAGTGAAACCGCTGTCGAAATATGTCACAGCTTCATATCCAGCGGCCGAGGAGCAGGGAGAGTATCTCCGCGCCGTGGAGGAGTTGAACAAGCTCCGCAAGAACGCGCTGGGAAGGCCGCTAGATAAACACGAGAGCTCCCTGGAGATTTTACTCAGGTAAAAGCTCTTCCGTGACACTTGAAACAGCTGAAGTAATAGTACCGCTCTGGGAAACTTTATGTATTTATTTTCATCTGTGGTTGGTGAATTAGTTTATTCGCCGCACCCAGACATTTTAGCTTTCAGCTGCTAACATTGGAGCTAAAGTCAAAGCTAAGTCGAGCTAAAATGGTAGAATAACCGACTCACGTGTTATAAAGCTCCAAGTTTCCACAAAGAGCTTGTACAGATCAATTTGCTGATTTAAACGAACTGTCAGTCAGTTATGGGGTCAAATCAGTCACGTAAATCAAGGAAGGTACCGTCTTTAGCCCACGTCTAATCTCTGTAAGAGGAAATAAACACCTAGGTGGTTAGAAATGCTTAATTATTCACATTCAGCTTTACTGTTCCCAAATTGAAACACAAAACACACTGTGATATCAAAGAAAAGCATAAACAACGCTTAAAGCGACCACACCAGAGTGTTCATTGTGTTATAATGACAGCAACTCCAGTTCCTTTTTATAGCACAGTCATCCTCAGATCACCATTATTACCTGCCAGTTTTGACACATGAGACGAATGATCTGGTGAATACGCCCTTTTTATAGCGTTAAAGCCGTAAACGGAGAATGTATCTATGCAAACTCCTCAGATGCAGATGTAGTTTGGCGATAGCTGTGTATCTATGAAGCACCAGTAACAAGTCCAGCTTCTTTCAGTGTTTTAGTTGGTCAAATGTCAGTCACTGTGACATACAGTCCCGCAGTGTTTACTGCTTTGCATAGAGGAGCTGTGGCATAAATTAGACTTTAAGTTTGTTTAACAAAGGGCCTCTGTGTCTCCTGTCCTAAATGCCACCTGGCTGTTGCTAACTGCTGCCTTGGCCTTGTGTAATTTCAGATCCCGTTTATTTATTTATTTCAAAGGTTTTATGACTCATTAGGAAAGGCTGAAGAGGTCTCGAAGTTAGCCTGGTTCCCATTCACTACTCTTGTATTTTAAAGCCTGACTTAATATTACCCAGCATGCTCTTTTTTGTAGGTAATACATAAAACAAGACTTTGTCTCCACTAATTTCACTCATTGTGCATATTACGTCATGACAATTAATGCACAAGGTCTGTCCAGGTTACTGTTTTTAAATTTGATTTCAGTTAGATTCAGAATATATATAATGATTAATATCTGACCAAAAAATAGATTTTATACATGGTTAAAATTGGTCTTCAAAAAACTAATTTCTTCATTCGATCTTTAACATAAACTGGAGCAGCTGCCATCTGGCTGAGGCACAATTCACAATAAAAGTATCCAAAAACTTAGAATAGCCAGGATAAAAGCAAGTTTATAATTTTAATTTGATTTAAAGTGTTAGTAGCAAGCACATGAGACAACGCAAATAATGAAGAAACACTGAATATTTACTCGGATTGAGCCCAATAGACTGTTTTTAGTCATGGGATATCTGACACCTATGATCGTTGATCAGTTTCAGTGGGTTTAGAATCAGAATCAGAATTACGTTATTGATCTCTGTGGGGTAATTGCTTAAAAGTGAGAATGCACTGATACAACTGATACAATCCATATCTGGGCTTCAAAGTCTGTTGCTCAATCAGTGGTCATTCGTCATGCTGTTTTGAGGACACAGGTTGAAATTAAAGATGTCCAGAACCTTTCAGTCAGGCCCGCCAGAGCACCTGAAACTCTAAGGATTTGAAACCAGCACAATGAGCAACATATTTTAAATTGCCTCTGAATTTGATCCTATTCAAGTCACTAACAAATTCCTTTGCATTGCTTTGGTATTTAAAACATTTTTATTTTGTACTTGTACTTTAGTTACTTGTACTTGTGTTTACTCCTCGTAATATTTTGAATTGTTTTTATCTTTAAAAGCTTCAAAGGGTTGTTTTGAGCTGTCAGATGTTCAGCAAGCCAGATTCGCACTGAGGTGGAGGCTCACATTTCTGTGTTGAATAGGCTTTTATAGCTATTGATTGTCAGCATTGTTGCTCCTTGGCTCTCTACACTTGTCTGTAAGCAGTATCTCAGGTAGTCAGAGTGACTGGGCCTTCACAGCTTCACCACCTTCACCATGGCGACCGAGCATATGTGTCACCATGGTGACCATTGTTTGTTTGGGACATTTCTCTTGCTCTATTTAGTCAAAAGACACACCTCATCTCAGTTTTCCTCTGTGAACCCACATTCGTCCCTCTGTGTGCAACTAGGAAACAAATGGTATGAGGGTACTATATATAGAGCAAGTCAGTTTGTGTATGTTTGTGCTCTATTCAGGAAAAATGGGGCCATTGAATTAGCAGTCGGGGTTTGCATGAGTCAATCTATATGTTGTCAAACGTAATATCAAGCTGTTAGCATCATAGCAATTGACATATATTGATAGGATCCAAGGCTGAGAAGCTGCTGACCGTGTGCATGCACTGCAGTAAGTTTTTCCTGACTCATAGTCAGGTGTCAGTGTTTTTGCTCAAACTACAGAAGTGTAATGATGTCACAACAACCACTGCCACTTTAATTTGAAGCTCAAATGTTAGTTTATGACTTTTATTTTATTTTTTTCATTAATTATCCTTTTTTATATTCAGTAAGCACAAGAATCAAGACATGAAGTAATGGCACATGATCTGTTGGGTTCACTCATGAAATAAAAAAAAAAAAAAGTGCTTTTAATCCTTTCCATTCTCTCTGCCCACAGATACTATGATCAGCTGTGTGCTGTGGAGCCCAAGTTTCCCTTCTCTGAAAACCAGGTAATTGATTAGGCAGCACATATGACTGTGAATTAGTCCTGGTGGATTAACAGAAGATCTTGAACACAAAGTGTCTCTGTTTCTGCAGCTCTGTTTAACCTTCACATGGAAGGATGCCTTTGACAAAGGATCGCTGTTTGGTGGCTCAGTCAAACTCTGTGAGTTCAGTCACTTGTTACGTATAGTTTTACATTGGCAAAAAAATGTAATTGGAACTGTATGGTAATGCAGTTAGCTGCAGATGGAGGAGATGATGGTGCAAGAGTTAAAGTTAATTTCTGTCATTGTCAACTTGGAACAGTATTTGTCGATCTGTCTTTTAATCTTCTCTCCCTTTGTGCATTGGTCTGTTTTTTTGTCACTTATATGGAGATCTGAAAACAGTCCATGACAGACACAATTTTATTAAACTAATTATGTCCTCATTTTACTTGACGTCTAGAAACAGGTGTAGAAAGGTGTGATTGAATTTAAGAGAAATTGACCAATATGACTTTGATCTGTGTTCTGAGTAATTCAGGGGTAAGAACCAACATGCACAACAAGCATTTAAAGTTTAGGAACGCTGGAATGATATGCAACATTTATCATACCTTTTTAATGAAAGTTTTCACTATTTTATTTATTAATATTGTTTCTTATTGAACTCCCAACTCTTGTGGTTTTTATTACTTGAATTTTTTTGTCACTGGTGAGTTGTTGGAGTTCACATCTGTGGGATTCGTTCCGGTAAATTGTGCTTGAAAAATGTGGAACGAAGAAGCACAAATGAACATCTCAAAAAAAAAATGAAGGGGAAAAAAAAGTAGTTGAACTCGAACACTCATACCATGAGATTTTTCACTCCAACTACGGGGGGGATAAAAATTATATAAAGATAACAAATTTATAGGGAAATGTCATTGTGTTATGGCGTACTGAAATAGGCTGTATATGTACTTAGTTGTATCTGTCTTGCAGCTTTGGCCAGTTTGGGCTATGAGAAGACGTGTGTGTTGTTCAACTGTGCAGCTCTGGCCAGTCAGATCGCTGCAGAACAGAACGTTGACAACGATGAGTGCCTGAAGGCTGCTGCGAAATACTATCAGGTGGGTCTCGTACCACACACTAAACTGCTGTAACATTTAAAACATTCTGAGTAAAATATGTTTGTCCATTTTTACGTACAGAGGAGAAATAAAGAAAACATCTAGACAAGGAAAAGACAAGGCCATTTATGCCATCTGCCTACAGAAAATAAAGCTTTCTTTTGATGGTTTATTCCTTGTTCTTTTTGAAGAGGTCTAAAAATCTTGTTAAAGTTGACAAGTTTTATTGATTTTCAGATATATTGAGATTTTAAGGGTGTGTAGGTCAATGTGTGACTGCTGCTCTTGAAATATCACGAGAAGAGTCATTTGGCTCAGAAATCTTTTCATTTGAATACTTTCATTATTGAACTCATTTTACATTGTGCATTATCGTTTTTTTTCTTTAATATTCCGATTGTAATCAGATTGATTTGAGAGAATCAATAGAGCTTTGAAAACATATTTAATCTAAATTTCTCTAATCAGATCCATACCACTTATGCTAGTGGTTTGAAACGTGATTCATTTCTGATTTCTGCAGGTGGATCTTTTTTCTTCTTGTGTTCTTGTCCTTCAAAAATAATTTTTAAATGTTTTCCTTCAGTCATAATGCACAGCAGTTGAAATACACAACGTATCTAGAGCAGTGAAGGGAGCTGACTCCATAATGCATTGTACCAAAAAAAACAGAAATGCGAATTATTGAGGCAGGACTTTTTATGTCGGTACTCTGCCTCATTCGGTGTGTGAGTGACCCTGAGGCACAATGGCAGCGCATTTTGGTTGCACCTCTGTTCTGCCCTGGGAGGTAGCAACAAAGGGATCTCTGTGTAAGGGCGAGCCAGCATGCTGGGATATACCGCTCTCACCAACGATGCGACTGTCATTCAGACGGTTCTGTGACACTGGCATACTGTGAATTCATACACTGATGTGGCGCTGGTTTGTCTCTATTCAAGCTGTGCGAGACTAAACTAGGATGTTTTTTTTTTTTGCAACAGTATCGTGCAACGTCTCGGTGAAAAGGGGTATTGACATTATAATGTTTCCATAGTAGTCCATGGTGATAGGTTGATGTTGCTTGGACTCACAGTTCTCTGCCAGCACATCAACATACTGGGCCTCATTCATGAAACATATACATACAGTAATACTGCTGTCATTCTCAGGCTTTATAGTGTTAATGCCATTGTTTTGACTGTTATCAGAATATGCAGATACCGTTAAAATGTAAATTAGAAATATAACATGTTTATCTTTATCTTAATCAATGGGCATTTTCTATATTTAAGCTTTGAGTTGTGTTTCTTAAAATATCAGTGAGTTGATTAAATCAACTTGATCTGCTGAACCCACAGCAACTCAGGCCCATTATAGAGTGCAGCAATGGTGACATGAAAGGTGAGGTGGTTGTGCAGGGGTGCAAGTGGGAACAACCCTGCTCCATAAACCCAAGAAGGTATGCAAAATAGTATTGACTTGCTGTCTCCCGCACAACTTGGCCATAAAGCAAGGCCTTCCAGTGTCAGAGGTCCCTAATGCACCTGAAGCTACTTTGACACGCCAACAGCTTATTGAATGATTTTACAGTAAGTTTTTGAATCCAGCCCCCACTGGTAGGCTGCCTAAACATTGCAATAATTTGTGAAGTTAAAAAAAAAGTATCCTTTAATGTGTGTTAAAAGGAATGCATCTCCTAGCTGCAACAGCATATTATAAACAACACACTAAATTGTTATAACCTTATGTTGGAGTTTACCTGAAAGTTTCAGGATCACATGAGGTCTTTATCATGAGGCTTTATGGGTCTTCTGCTAGTTTGTGATTAGATGAAATTCATGAATGTTCACACGCGCTCTTATGAACTAATCCACGTTTTACGTGGCGTATGTGTTTCATGAGTCGGTTTGTGGTAAGGAAGAGATTTTTGTGCAGATCTACTAATTTTTAAAACGTTTTTTCATGAATAATGCCCAGTGTGTTTTAATGTTACGATGATATCTTGAGACTACAACTATTGACAGGACTTTTTTTTTTTTTAAGCGCAAATTTGAGTTTTGGCAGAAGTGTCTGATCTCCCCCTCTGTCTCTCCCCCTCTCCCTCCAGCTGGCCAGTGGAGCCTTTAGTCATATTAAGGACACGGTGCTCTCTGCGCTGAACAGAGAGCCCACCATGGACATCTGCCCAGAGACTGTCGGCAGTTTGAGCCTCATCATGCTGGCCCAGGCCCAGGAGGTCTTCTTCCTCAAAGCCACCTCAGGTACTGAAGAGCTGCAAGTGCAAAAGTTCATCTTATAATGACAGCTTACTATACTGACTGTTACTGTAGGGATGATCTAATCAAATAAAACAGCTTCAGTTGAGTCCTGTACAAGTTATACAAATACACTTCTTCGGTACACCTTGCTAGTACCGAGTTGGACCCCTTTTTGCCTTAATTATTCTTTTTGGCAACTTTTCAACGAGATGTTGGAAACATTCCTCAGAGATGGTCCACACGGACATGATAGCATCATGCAGTTGCTGCAGATTTGTCAGCTCAAAGCATTATTTGTCACGTAGCCTGTGGCGTTGACACGATGCTCAATTGATACTAATGGGCCCAAAGTGTGCGGTTAATACAAGGCAGGATGGATCCATGCTTTCATGTTGACACCAAATTCTGACCCTAATCTGAATGTCACTTATGAATGTAGAGAATTACAATAGGTCAATAAACATCAACAAATTCAATAAAATGAATATTTAGATGAGCTGCGCTTGCACCATTAAAAACCAATATATCCTGCTCAACCAGAAAAGCCAGAAAGCGTGACTTAATTTTTCAGCGCAGTTCATTTTCCTTTTTCTTTATATCATGTAGGTATTTCAGGAATGGAGCACCAACCCAACTGTACATCTAATGTTAGATTAAAAGTGTGTCACGCATGCACTGCTACTTGGTCTTTTTCTCTATTGCTTTCATGCAAGTAAGAGTTTTAAAGAGTTCTGTCTCACTAGTTTAGGGAGGTTTTATACTTGAACTAATTAGCATCTGTAATTGCACAACTATGCTTTTTTTTTTCTTTTTTTGTCTGAACATTAATTTCCAGGGATGACAGGAGCCATGTAGGTACAGGCTGCTCACACCGCCCCAGTTCTGTCTGCACAGTTGCTTGTTAGACTGGGGGGAAAAGCACTTTTGTAGATTACTTCATTAAATAAGCCCTCTAAAAAAAAAAAAAATTAGACTTATAATTTGCTGATTTGAATTTTAGTTGTAAATTAGATTTTACACTTTGTAGGTTGTGAGGCCAGTTTCACTGCAGTGACACTGCAGACAGCAGCCACAGATCGTCAGCTCTTGGATGTGGTTCAGACTCTGGTCATCATGGTGTAATGGCAGCAATCAGTTAAAAAAAAAAAAAAACAGATCTGTTTGCAGTGTGGTTTTAGAGTATAAAGCTCATTTTCATTGTCTAATAACGTCTCTCTTCTGAGTCCTTCATTGTGAAAGTGTCCGGTTCACCCAACAGACAAAATGAAAGATGCCATCATTGCAAAGCTCGCCAATCAGGCGGCAGATTTCTATGGTGATGCCTTCAAGCAGTGCCAGTACAAAGAAAACCTCCCCAAGGTAAGTTTAGGAGACAGACACAAGTTACACACTAAGCCTGCTACAGAGCAAGCATATTCACAGCGGTTGGTGTGTAGAGCGTCATCAGGACACTCTGGGTTTGGACTCTGTATGGTGTGGGGTGCATTTGGTGTGTCTGATTATGTGGATTGGTTCACACATTTGGGCCAAACTGCGGGACTGTTTGCAAGCTTTTCTGATCTCATTGGTTGGTTTCATCCTGTTTTCACTGTGGTTGGTTGGTTCTTACTAAATCCCAGTTTGAGCCATTTTCCTTCTGGCTTGTTTCTCACCTTCTAATCAGGGGCAGCTGATGAACTTACAAATTCTTTTAAACTCACTCACAAAGAAAAGTTTGTGCTGTGCCGATTTTTACTTCAAGGTCAAGTAAATTAAACTTTAGCAAAAAGTGACTGTAAGATTAAAAGGTAGCCCTGTTTTAACAAGTGGGGAATTTCTCACTATATTTAACAATCAGATGAAGTGCTACCTTATACAGGATTTGATCATTTTGGAAATTTGGTATAATGCTATTAGATATTGAAATGTATAAACTTGAAAAATTGTTAGTTATTTCGAAAAGAAAAAAGAATTGGTTATTTCTGCCTCATTACTCTCTTAAAACCCGCTGCTAACCTACACACTTGTTGTTCGTAAATGTGATCTATGTATTAATTAGGGCTGTCAGTCGATTACATTTTTTAATCCCAATTAACGAAAGATTTTCATAGTTAACTCGCGATTAATCGCATTTTTTAAATGTTCTGTTTATCCATCCATCCATCCATCCATCATCTATACCCATTTTGTCCTATACAGGGTCACGGTGATCTGCATTTTTTTAAGCCTTTAGCCTTTAGGTTATCATGCTTCTTTGGTATTTTGTCGGGGCTGCTTGCAGTAATTTGCTGACGGTCCCTAAGCTCCACGGCAGCAGCGAGGTACTCAGAAGGACATTCAGCGCTGTTCCTTAGAGTTTTCGCCACACTCACTGAGCTTGGAGGGTTGATGACACTTGTGAAATGTCTGGCATACTTATATCTACAAAATGATGCCAACCTGGATGAAATCGGTGCTGTTTTCATGACGCTATTAAAGTTTAAAGAGAAAAAAACAAGCAAATGTTGGATGAAAAACTAACTTTACCGCGCCCTGCAGTGGTAACTCAATTCACAGCGACAGTAAATACAAATAACCTTTTTCTTGTTAACAGACCCATCTGGCAGCACCTTAAAGCTAAACTTAACATTCATAAGACCCTTTTCTGTCGTCATGTCTGTCCCACACGTTGACTGTAAATACACTTATTGGACCGAGGGTCTGAACGTGTGTGCGTTAATCTTGCGTAAAAAAAAAAAAAATAGTTGCGTTAATAGCACATTATTAATCCGTTATAAATGCGTTAACTTTGACAGCCCTAGTATTAATAGCTTTTTTGGCCGTTCATCTTAGAGCTGAAATAAATCACAAAAAAAAGAACCCTGTGTGAGTTAAATATGCCAAGGACTTCTCACTTTCCAAGAAAAATAATAATTTTTGGCTTTGATTTTTTTTCCTTTGTTAATCAATTTAGTGATTAATCAGTAAAAAAAAAAAAAAATCTGATAAAATTGCTGAAAATTGATCACCAGTAATGACAACCTTAACGCCCAGACAAACAAGTCAGTTGTTTCATACCTAAAACTGTTATAGAGTTCATTGTGAAGTTGTTCCCCATCATCATGTTATTCCCCTAGGGTTTGTTTCTTTATTTATTAATTACTCAGTCCATACCTGGGCAGTAGGGTTGTTAAGGGTTGGTTATGAGCTGGTTATCTAGCATTAGCACTACTTGAACAACTGGTATCGAATTGGTGCCTGGTATTGGCAGTATCAGAAAGGGGGAAAAAAAAATCTTATAGGAAGATCTCTGCTGGAAGCACTGTTTGTGTTGAGCCTCCATCTCTAAAATCAAAAACACACACACACGGTTTGTGGGATGTTTCTTAGAGCTATAGCAGCTTTTTGCTGAAAGGTTAAACACTTATGGCCTCTTCTGTTTTTCTCTCCCGTTGTCTTCCTTTCTTTCTGCATCCCTCGTGGTGGCGGTGGCGGCACTGGTTGTCTGTGCGCGCTTGTGTGCTTGCACACTCCTGACTGCTTGTGCCTGTTTGTGATTGGCTTTTGTGATGTCATTTGTGGTTTGACCTCGCTGGTGTGCACCTCCCTTCTTTTTTTGGTTTGCCTTGCCGTCATGCATGTGTGTGCATATACGTGTTTGCGTGCCTGTGTGTTGCTCCGTGGTTGCCTCTCCCTGGTCAGTATTTTTATTTTCAGGAAGTGGTGCCTGTGCTGGCAGCGAAGCACTGCATCATGCAAGCCAATGCTGAGCTGCACCAGAGCGTCCTCGCCAAGCAGAAGAAGCGCTTTGGAGAGGAGATTGCTCGTCTGCAGGTACAGATATCACAGATTTGTGTCGTTCCACAGGTTCAGCACGGTCACCTGTCATATATTGAAACGACATCCACGAGCAAATGACAGTGTAACATAAGAAACTTTCTATTTATTTTATTGATTAAGTACCCTTTTAAATACTCCAGCATGCAGCAGAGCTGGTGAAGACGGTGGCATCTCGTTACGATGAGTACGTAAGTGTGAAGGACCTGACAGACAAGATCAACCGAGCCCTCGCCGCAGCCAAAAAAGACAATGATTTTATCTACCACGACCGTGTGCCTGAAGTCAAGGATTTGGAGCAAATCGGCAAGGCAGCGCTTGTCAAAGCCACTGCCATCACACCTCCACTCAGCCAGAAATTCGCAGGTACCAAATTGTCTCTCTGTTTTTTGAAATTTAAATGTGACATTAAATTGAAGTACTTAACACAGTAAACCGAGCATTAAAATGAAAACGTGAGTTGCCAAGTAAAAATGGAGTCAGTTTATGATGATCAGAAGATGTGGACCTTTTTTTTTTTTTTTTAATGGATGTTGTTGAAACAGAACAGTTCAATTACTTAACTCTGTATCATCAAGAATTTCTTTTCCCATGATATGTTATAAACCAGATGTCAGTTAATTGGCTTTTTGATATACAGAATATTAATCTTCAGCGATGTTAATGGTAGTGATACTGTGGTCGGTCATTATTTCACCTCCATATCACTGCCATATTTGGGCAGAGGCATCATGTTTTGGGCTGCCCGTCCGTGCACCCCCTTTTCTTGAATATCTTCAGGTCATTTCATCAGCTTTTTGTATAAATTTATCAACTGGATTAATAATTTACTTATTTGATCAAACGGCTGGGTAAAATCTTATTATATCTGGCACAAATTTCCACTTGAATCAAGGAAAAAGTGGTCACAGTCTAACAGTCTAACTACCTTCAATTCTTTGTTGACTTATCACAACCCCAACATGGCTCATTATCCCCCAGCAGTAGTTGACTCCCTCAGCAGGTCAGCAGTTGACCCCTCTACAATTTTTTAGTTAGTATTTCATGAATACAACAAAGAGTCTGAGTTGTTCATTTGGTCTCTGACTTCCTCAGATACCAATCTGGTGAGTCCTGATGGCATTTGTGGGAACCAGTCCCAATTTACAGAGATCCCACCCCACAGTGCACAGAGCCCAAAGGATCTGTTGCTAATACTTCAGTCCCAGACACTCCAGGACTCCTCTCAGATGTTCTCTGTTCAAACCCTGGCTAGTCAAAGCACTTTGAGGAGCACAAGAAGGGTCTTCTCAATAAGAAGTGGTTGGTCATAATGTTATGGCTGATTGGTTTATGTTCTTATAATGAGCAAAAAAAAAATGATGAAGTGATGATTGGCTTGCAGAGTTGTACAGAGGTGGAAGCTTTTATAAAATGCACATCTTTGCTCCTTTTCTTGATAGATAATGGGTATTTAATATCCACAGAATTTTGGACAAATGCTTAGAAAACAATATAAGGCAAAAAAAAAAAACCCTGTGAAATCCCACCCAAAGATGTTTGAAACAGCAGTCATGTAAAGCTGTACCCATTTATCTATGAGGCTAATATAAGACACATCTGTTGTTATTATGAATTCGGTAAGCTGTTTGTGTTGACCTTATCTCTTCAGATTTGTTTGAGAAGATGGTTCCCATGGCTGTGCAGCAGTCCATGAGCACTTACAACCAGAGGAAGGCAGAGACTGTAAACAGACTGGTGGGAACCATGAGGGAAGCAACTAATCTCTGCAATGGGTATGCTTTTAAGTGTGTCTGTATGACTTGTTTTGTTTGCACTTCTGCATGTCATTGTTCACTCTAAGTGCTTCTCTGAATGCATCAAAAATTTATGGCTTAATATTGCACCATGTACCATTAAAATGTCGATAAGAGCACTCATCTTTCCAGCACAGTGCTGTGAGTGCCAGCCAATGATACTTGTAAGTGCTGAACAACTTTCAGCATCCCATCCAACAAGAAGATGGGTCTAGTGTTATTAAATTCAATTCATAAAACCTTAAATGGTTACATAAATGCCTTTTTGAAAAATGTTAAACTAAAAATTGCACTTCACTAACACTCGTGCTGTGTACCACTGATGTTAAATTATAAGTTGAATAATCGAGGCTACCCTTGTTGTTTTGTTTGTTTTTCACCTGGCAACTCCTGCACCCAGAACCAGAACTTGCTGAGTAGCTCAAACGTTTAACGTCAATTTCAGAAGGAGTGTATCTCGCATAACGGAGGTTTGAGTCAAGTGCTCGACTATACATTTTTATGTACGTATAGTGTCTTTTTAAAAGAGGAAGCGCCAATGTAACATTGGCATTACTGTTTTGGAAAGTAAGAAATAAACATTAGAAATGGTCACCAAATGCAGTATTTGTTAGTATACCTGGGTGGTCCGCTCAAGTATTCACATCGTGTGAGACATAGTAGGGTATTTGCAGAGGCTGTTACAAGTTGATGTTTGAAAAGCTGTAATAACAAAGGGATGCTGTGCAACGTTGTTAGGGTGTTGGCATCCCTAAACCTGCCTGCTGCTCTGGAGGATCTGTCAGGAGACTCTATCCCACAATCCATTGCTGAGAAGGCCAGGTCTATTGTGGAACAGGGAGGACTGCAGAGCATCGAGCAACTAATCAAAGACCTGCCGGAGCTACTGACCCGCAACAGAGAGATCCTGGATGAGGTCAGTGTTGGAGAAACACACAATCACACTGCAGCGTGCTTGTCATATGGCTTGGCTATCTTAACAAAATGGTATGTGAAACTGATCTTGTTAAATAGCTGACTTGGACTCCAATATAACGTTGGCGTTTTCTGTTAGGGCTACCAGAAAAGCGCATTCATTCTAAAAACTCAAAATCATTCCTAATGGCAGAAATCCCAGATCAGGATCATCACAAAATCAAATCTACTGATCTTTGGGCCATAGACTGCGGGTCCAACAGTTTCAGCCAAGCAATTTTTTTTAGTATCTTCTCGAGAAATAAATAAACAGAAGGGATGAAAAGCATAAAAACACAATCTGCTTCTAATTTTGTTGGCAGAGCTGAAAAGTCCAAACAGAAGTGCCCTAATTTCTCAAAAAAAGAGAGGAAAAAAAAGTAGTTGGTTGTTGTGTATAAAGATAGAGAGCCAAAATAAAACTAAGAAGTACAATTCTGCTGGCCAAAAATATTTTATTAGCTCACAGGAAATGAAACGGGCATGGAAAATTCCCAAGAAATTAAGTTTCTTTTAAGAACAATTCATACTTGCTGCATCTGGTTTATTATGGCGCTCCAGTACATTTTAACGATACTAACCACCACGGTTGCATCCCTTCATGGAAATTTGTACACAATTAGTTCCTAGGTTGTGACGTGAGAAGGTGATTGTGACAACTGCAACTGGTTCATCTTCTCCACCAGGCTCTGAAGATGCTGGACGATGAAGAGACAACAGACAACGAGCTGAGATCCAAGTTCAGCCAGCGCTGGAACAGAACCCCCTCTGGAGACCTGTACAAGCCTCTTCGTGCAGGTACACTCTAACAAAATATCACTCTTGTTTGTTTGTTTTTTTCTACAAATACTTGACATGCTCTTCATCTCTCCCATGTTCGTCCCTCCCCCGTTCCCCCTCAGAGGGTGCAAACTTCCGCAGCATCTTAGACAAGGCGGTGCAGGCTGACCAGGTAGTGAGGGACCGCTACGGCGCCCACTGTGACATGATCGCCCTGCTGTGTAAACCTGAGAATGAGCTCAATGCTGCCATCCCATCAGCGAACCCAACCAAGACACTGCAGGGCAGCGAGGTCTGTCAGACATCTTTACTGTGGTTGTGTGACCAAAACAGTTAAAGTTAGAGTTTTTGACCCAGCAGGTATTTTGTGTGTCACATGAATACTGAGCACATTGTGTGCTTTATGGCCCTTTTCGCTCCTCCCTGCAGTAGCCCCATTTTTCATTTTGTTTGCTGACTTTGCGTTTGTGTAACTTAAACAACTAGGCAAGCAAAACTGGGAAACAGCAAAGAACAAGCCCACATCTCTCCAGCTACTATGTCTTTGTGCCTTAGTTGAAAAACAAAAAGGAGCTGAGGTTCTTTAGACTGCCGTCATTACGTAGTAGATTAAGGAGATTGTCAAGTTTTCCTTCCACTCTCCCCCCTCAGGTAGTGAATGTACTGCGCTCACAACTCGCCCAGCTGGAGGAGGTGAAGAAAGAGAGGGAAACCCTGGAGGGGGAAATCAAGGCTGTGACGTTTGACATGTCCACTGCCTTTTTGACGGCACTCGCCCAAGATGGAGCTATCAATGAGGAGCAGCTGTCACTCTCCCAGCTGGACCAGTTGTATGGCAGCTACAACCAGAGGGTACAGGCCAGCCTCCGCGCACAGGAAGAGCTGCTGGGACAAGTTCAGGTACACAAACATGCACACAGGGTTAAGCAGCAGCGTGGCCTGACAGTCATGTGTCTGCAGCTTTCTGCTCTGCGACAGTAACTCTACCAGATTAAAGGATTTACTCCTCTGTTGGAATTTATGAAGCATTATTTGTATCAAACAAAAAAACACATGCGAGCAGTTCACACAGTTGATGATGCAACTACAGTAAAACCCAGTTTGTCCCATGGTGTGTGCACAAATAATTTACACATGCACTGAAAACTTCACCTTCATGCCAAAAATGCGTCAACCATTTTCAGTCTGACCATCTCGGTCCACAACCTGTCATTCTTCCAGACGTCCCACCAGGAGTTCAGCAGCCTGAAGCAGTCCAACACAGAGACTAACCAGAGGGAGGATGTCCTGAAAAAACTGGCTGCAGCCCATGACAGTTATGTTGAGATCAGCAACAACCTGCGCGAAGGCACCAAGGTATTCACTCTGGGAAAAGCAACAATAATGCACATCTTGTCAAAAACTTCCCCCGATGTTTCCCTTTTTTTTTTTTTTTTTACCAAATTCTTTTGCTAACCAGGTTATTTATTTTTGTCCCCTGTCCTTTTTTTTTTTCTCCCCTCAGTTCTACAACGACTTGACAGAAATCCTGCTTAAGTTCCAGAACAAATGCAGCGACATTGTTTTTGCTCGCAAGACGGAGCGGGATGAACTCCTCAAGTTCGTAATTACCTGAGTGTTACTAATTTGATTGGTTTTTGTTAACACTCTTTTGAGCAGATAAAAATAGAGAGGTTTGAAAATTAACTTCTTCCTTATGGATCTCTGTTTTTTAGTTTTTTAAACTGAAGACACTGTTCAGCACCAGTTTTGAGATATGTTGAAGCATAGGTTTCTTAAGTAAATAAGTTAGAATGAATGACTATGGGTTAGATCATTTCAGTGAGTAGCCATAATTTGAATATTGTGAATTCACTATGAAGGAAACTGGGTACATGTGCATGTTGTGAAATTTTCAATGTCTGCTGCAGGGAGCTGCAGCAAAGCATCGCTAGAGAGCCCAGTGCTCCATCCTTCAATGTTCCTGCCTATCAGAGCAGCCCCGCCGCCCCTCCCTCCCCCCGGCCCTACCCCTGCACCCAGAACTGTCTTTGTAAGCAGCCACAAAGTCAAATTGAGCAACACTGAGTGTTACAGATATATCCTCATTTTGTACTGATCCGTCTGTTTGGTCTCGCTCGACCTCCTCGCCACAGCAGCCACAACCAGCCCAGCAGCAGCCCCAGTCAAAGGCTCAGCCCCCTTCCAGACCGCCTCCTCCGAACTTCGCCTCCCAGGCAGCTTCCACCACTCCTACCAGCGCAACACCCACTGGCCCTCCCACCAACAACCCACCACCTGTGGCACCAGCCTCCCAGGCACAGGGACCACCGTACCCCACCTACCAAGGTTACCCAGGGTGAGTTTTCATTGTCAACACCCAGGCTTCTCAGCGCAGATGGATGAGTTTAGCCATCTTTGTTAATGTCAAAAATAGGCAGATTTTATCTGCATTTTAAACAAGGTAATAATTTAGTACTCATCTCAATTTTCTCCATTTTTTTTTTTCTTGAGAGAGCAAGTTGTAGAAAAAAATTATAAAACAAATTAGGCTTCCTACAAGTTGAACATTAACTGGCCCGTTCAGGACTATGGCAGCACTTGTTTTAGAAGGACGTTTCCTTCTAAAACCTAAGAATTGTTGGAAAGAAAATATCCACCTGAAGCCTGGAGGCTTTCTGAAAGAAGTTTATAGAAGTGTCAACATTGCAACAATGCTGGTGGATCTAATTTGCCACTAAAAGGAAACATCTCTCTGGCTTCACAGAAAACTAAAGCGATTAAATTACCTTAGGTAAATCTTTTCAAAGGTAAAGCCTGGTGAGATTGATTTAGTTATCTCTTAAGCCCCGCTCTCAACCCAGGGAGTCAGCGATGCCGTCATGATTGACCGTGCACGACTCCCTAAACTCCTTGAATTCCTTGCTTTTTGGATGGATGAGCCATGCATTTTTACTAGAACAAAGTCATAAAAGAGACCTGTCTGGCTCATCTGAAAACACAGGTTGGATATGTATCACCCCTTTTAAAGTCAAATGTAATGTTTGAAATTTGCCTGTTTGTTGTGTCCCCGCAGGTTCTACCAGATGCCTATGGGCTACAACCCCTATGCTTACGGCCAGTACAACATGCCCTACATGCCCTACCAGGCGCCTCCAGGACAAGGAGGATACCCAGGAGGCCCTCCAGCAGGACAGCCGTACCCCGGCTACCCACAGCAGCCCCCTCAGCAACAGCCTTACTACCCTCAACAATAACTCTCCTCTTCATCCTTTCATTTCCCCTCTCACCTGTTAACACCAAATAAAATATGTCCCCAGCAATAACACTCAATTTCCATCAGTCTGTCCTCGTCTTTCAATTTATTTTCACTCACTAACAGCAGCTATAGGACAGGGGACCTCCAAGCTGCTTTGCACTTTTTTTTTCATGAAAATCCTTTGCTGAAGTTGTATTCTGTCATTCGGAAATCTTTTCTTTTTCGCCTTGCACTCATCTTTTTTTTCTCCTCCTCACGTAAAACTACACTTCTCCTAAACTCTTTCATTTGAGCACTAACTCCTCCTTCCCCGTTGCCCGTGAGGTTGTTCCTCTGTAATCATTTTGTCATGGTTTTGTTGCTTGGTTAATTTAAAACCTAACCTGTTTCTAGTGATAACTGACTCTCTGAGCTGGACTGTTGTACAACACTCACAGAAGAATAGCAGAATGGCTCTTCCCTTGTTGGTTTGGGATCGTGTTTGTTGGATGGGTTGGTGGGAGGTTATGACTAGTCCCTCCCTCACCGACTTACTCAATCCTCACTGCTTCTATATCAACTGTAATCCTATTTTTGTAATGGACTCTGATGCCTCGTTATGTATAAAAATGAATGGCCTGTAGGTTTTCTATTGTAGGTGATGACTGTTGAGAGTTCTGCTCTTTCTAGTTTGCGCTTTTCTCTTTCACCAAGGGAATGTGGGTTTATTTCTGTGACACAATCAGAGGCTGTACAAGTGGGATAGATGGCTCTATTATATAAATATATGTATAAATAAGACTCTGTATGTGGTTAACCTAGACACTCTGTGTGCTGCTCTCTCATGCTCTTTGTGTTATTTTTATTTCTCAGCTCTAATGTGATTAAAAACCGCCAGCCAGAGTTTGCCCATTCTTAAATGTTTCATGTGTTGTTTTTTTGAGATCTGTAATGCAGCCAGAAGAGGGCAGTCCTGCAGCTCACAGGGAGCGTGGCGCTTCACCTGCCATCATTGCCTCTTTCAGCCAATCAGAGAGTGTTTCATCCCATCCAACTAATCAGACGCCTTTTGACCCCCCCAGCATTGGAGGCATATCCCATTTAGATGACATGCAAATTATGTTCCAGTGAGGTCGTGATCTTATCCAATCAAATTTTGCCTGCAGGTGATTTCTCCACAGACAGATTTCATCTCTAGATATTTATTCAGTGTCAGGGGACGCTAATGATTTCACATATCTCCTCCCAGTGTGTGTGTTTGTGCACGTGTGTGTGGCAGGGAGGCAGATGGCAGCGCAGTGTGATGTCTGGGAGGATGCATGGAGATGTTGGCAGAGAGCTGCTGGTCTCCTGCCTGCATCCATCACTGCACCTCTCCATTTTTCCCTCTATTTTCTCCATCTCATCTGTCTTCTTGAGCCCCGTTCACTTCAGTTGTTTTAGAAAACGACACCACATTTCACTTAAATCTCTTCCCATACAAAGTTTTCTTTCTCATCTCAACTGTTCATCGTTTGCTATACTCTTAATCCTTCTTTCTTCTGTGCTCCACTTGTCTTTTTATATCTTCAGCTGCTCCCATGGCTCATCTGTTTTTGCTTACCATTCATCTGTCCTTGCTGTCCAAGCTGCAAAATGGTTGGCAGCAAATTACCCACGCTGGTCAGTGTCTGTTCTTGGCTCATAAACGTCTCATAACATTACGTCAGTTCTCCAGTGTGTACTTCATGTGCACATTTGAAAGTGAAACTCACACGGATACACACTTTTAATCAGATCTAGCAGCTCACATCTCTTGGAAGTGAGACAACACATACACGCTGCCATGTTTCTTTCTCCCTCCATCTATACAGCATGCCATCACTGCCAAAGCCAATTGTAGCTGTGCATGTGTTTATCAGAGGTGTCTGTGCATCTAAGGTGTTTAATTTTAACAAGACGTTCTCCATCGGAGGAGTGTCATATTTTAATTGGTCTGAAAGAGAATAAAGGCAGCAAATGGAGCACTGCAGTGACGGGTATTAATTACCTTCTGCCTAATGGTTCCCAAACTCAGCACAGCCATATTGGTGCTTGCACTATTCTTACTCCCCCGCTCTTTTGTCTCATCGCTTTTCTCTCCTCCTCACCATGTGTGTGTCTCTAATAGAGCTGAATCAAGGGTTTTCTTTGGCTGTAATGTTGATAATTACAAGGGGGACATGATATTGGGTGTTTGCTGATATGCCGATATTTTTTTTAACCACATTTTCTGCAGATACCGATTTAATCCAACGATGCTTCTGATGTGGTTCTTAGTACTGACATTAAATCAGAATTAAATTATGATGTTCTTATCATCACGGTGATGGGACCAAGACAACCATCCCACTTCTGGATTGAAACTCATTCAGGAACTACGTTTCTCCATTTTTTTTTTTTTTTTTTTTTTTTTTTGTGCAGTTTCTTTACTGACCACTAGATACAGACTGCAAAACAGCAAATCCCTGTTGACTTTCATGTGAAAAGGGCCAGTAGAATTAAACGTATTTACAGCCTGGTTCAATAGCGTAAAGCCGACCAATCAGATGTCATTTGGTTGACAGCTAGTCAATAGCTTTGCCGTTGGCTAAGACAGCCAGCCATTGCTGTTGTGATTTTAGCAACGAAGCGATGAGCATTATATCGACTTCTGAGCTGTGAATAAAAAAAGGAACAGATCAAGGTCATATTTTAAAGAAAATGTGTTGTCTTGTGCTTGTGTAACAGATAACCGTAACAGGATGTGGTTGGTCTGGAAGAATCTTGAGTATGAAGGACGAAGCTTAGCTTAGCCACGCTAACCACAGCAGTCGTTTCATGTCACCACCAGACAACATCGGAGCCCGGAGGTCCTGCTGGTTTGGTGATTTCCTGCAGGTCCAAACTGGAAGAGTCCTGAAAGCATTTCCGTGAGCAGCTCGGCTCAGCCGTATACCAGCCGGCGCACTGAGCTGTTGGTGGAGCTGGAGTGCATTCAGCCAGTCAGGCAACAGCTCAACGTCGGACCAGCAACACCACATGGCCATGGAGCCGAACTGCTCATGATAAATCCTTTCAGCAGAACTATCCAGGGACCTGGCTGGTCCCTCCATGGTTAAGTCCATGGTGGACAGTGGCTCTTGCTCACAGAGGCAAAAAAGAAATGAATATAAAGTGATATGAAGAATTATCCTGGGTTAGCAGAAGCTAAATCTGGTAGGCTTGGTCCAGCGGGCTTTTCAGCGCTGCTACCTCCAGTCTCTGTTATATGGCGCTTGCTGGAAATAAAAATACACATTTCCATAAGACCAAGTCTTTATCTGCAGTTGCCGATGTCGTGCTGATATTGTGCATCCCTGGTAAATATTAAAGTAAGAATGAGAGTATAAATGGTGTCAAAATGATGATGGATGAACCATTTGATTAAAAATTAAATAGCAGTTATGGATCCACTGAATTTCAAGCACAATCAAAATATGACTGAATCAATGACACATCAGCAGTTGGTTCAATATTTATTTGGACAATGAAGTTTTATTACAGCTATTTAAGATAACATATTAAGCCAACATTTATACAATGGACTCTCATTAACTTTGAATTTATGCATTGGAAACATTTGAGAAACTTCAGCTCCTGTATGTTTAGTGTGTTGTCTCATTTGATTTGCAGCAAACAGTTGCAGTGAATGTACAGCATGTCGTTAAAGGATTGACCAATAGAAGTGACCAAGCTCATCCTTGGGCTTCAAAATCTAAACTAAATAGTGATGGAGAGGAAAAACACTAGACAAATCACCAATTTGGTAAACAGTGATGAACTTTAGCATATAAAGAACTGAATGTTCTTAGAAGACAGCATTCGCAGAAGCTTTTCCATGGTGAAGAAAAACTGCTAACTGAATATTTTGTAATTGGCAAAAGGAGCTGAAAAAGTTATATATAATTTAATTGTATATAATCATAATAAATGGCTGAACACATCACGCTTCTGAGGAATCCAAACAAACCAACAGACTGACATCTCAATTGAATTACTATGCCAAAAAAAAAAGCACTTTTTAAAGTTTGGCGTTAAACCTCACCCATTTTTGAATTAACCAAAACTGCAAAACAGCTAGAGAGACATTGATTACTCGGTAGTTAATTTCATCTGACAGGACTGAGCTGCCTGTGATGCAGTTGATAAAATCCTGTGTGTATGCTGATACACTGATGCGCTGCCATTTAGCTCTCGCCACAATGAAGGAGTAATGTCAGAATATTTGTATTAAAACTAATTGTTGATTATTGTTGGTCAGTTTTGAAGTTCCACATATCTGAATGTGTGTGTCTGTTGCCTGATAATCTTACCTCAGCGAAACAGCCTTTTCATCCTGGTCTGTGCATTTTTTTTTTTTTTCTTGCCCCCCCTCCCTCAATAGAAGTGAGATGCCTGAAATAGCTCTGATTGACAGGTATAGAAACAGTTACTATAACAACTACCTCCTGGCTCTCATGAGCACCTCTTTTCCTCTACCCCCCCCCCCCCTTCCAACACCTCCTCTCTTTTCATTTTCTTTTACCAGCTCTCCTTTTTACCCCCGTCTTTTCTTCTCACCCCCTCACTATGTGCATGTGTGGGTGTAGAGGGAAGAGATTATGAAAAAGAACTTGACTGCAATATTCCTTCACATGGAGATGTTTGTGTTGCAAGATAGAGATGCTTGGCACCAGCTATTGGATCTAACCTGTGTGGGTGAGGGTAGGCGAGAGTGGGAAGATGAAACATGCTTATACAACATGGGCAAATAAGCCTGTTATATTCTTTTCGTCTTTCCTTTTTGGTCCCTGTTCTTCTGTGAGGTTGTGCCGTTCCACTTGTATAATCAAGTCAGTCCACCGTGCTGTGTTCCTGCATGTGTGGGTGTCTTTGTACGCATGCACAATTTGTCAGCAAGCGGCACAGTGAAGCCACCCGATATGATGAGTGAATTTCAAGCGCAGAAGAATCTGGTGGGACTGACACCGGAGAGCGCAGAGTGGCAGGGTGAAACTGTTTGTGTGCACTGCTGGGAAGAAGACGGACGTCATTGCTGCCACCTGCTTTAGTGGGACAAAGGCCAGACACATACACACCCATTTGCATATGCAGACAGCCAAGCAGAGGTCAAAGCAATCTCTTAACATAGCATTATTGATATCATTTACTTAACCTTTTGACGGCCAAGTTGTCTCAGGCCAATCGTTCCCTCTCGTCGGGGTCTCTGTCTCCTCTACTCTCCCCTCCCTTGTCCCTGCCTCTCCTTTCATCTCTCCGTCTCTGAGTCATCACACAGGGTGAGAGGTCTGGGGGAAAACAAGCTGCCAGAGTTGGACATGCCATAACAATCGCAGCACCTGTCAGTGAGTGTGTGCTTGTGCGTGTACCTGTGTGAGTACACGTGTGCGCAGCTGTCTCAGTCATGTCATGAGGAGAAGGCACATTTCCAGTGTGACTGTAAGCAAAAAAAACGCCCCACCACCCGCCCTATCTGCTCCTGTACGCATGCGTGTGTCGTCTCAACACAATAGCGTTCTCCAGAAGTTGCTCTGTCGTGTTATTGATTGGCTGTCTCACTTTGTGGCAGGAAATAGGATGGCGGCACTCAACAGCTGTATGACCCCAGCCCACAGAGAGCTCTCTAATGATCTGAGCTCGGCTGCCCCGGTCTTGAGCTGCATTTCGCTTTCTTACCTGGCTCAGACCTGATCAATAGCACACCCATCAGTGTCTGCACAGGAGACAGACATCACACAGCTCCTGTGTGTCTGTGTGTGAGAGAGTGGGGGTCGGGGGAGGGGGTGTCAGATGAAATAATGAGAGCACCTGTAGAGGTCTCTACTCCCCTCTGTTTGTCGCAGAAGTTGATGATTTGTGCATTAGGTTGCGCGCCTAAGTGATTTGATATCGATCAACCCGATGCAGAAAATTGCCTCAATATTTGTGATGTAAAGTTGTGCTGATGTTGCCAACTTTCGTGGTAATTTCAGGTGGGTTTCTGCCACCGTGCATGCAGGGAGGGGCGGGAATTCAGAATTAATTAGGCTATGACACACAGGGGAAGGCGCAGCCCATAATAAGACATTTAAAACAGGATGGGATCTGGTATCCAAGTGCAGGGTATCCATAGAGACTGTTGCTATGGCAGAGAGAAATCTCACCTCATTAGGAACAAATATAAATAGCCTTGCGACTCAGCTTATGGTCGCGATGCCCACGGCTGAGAGAACCGTCTCAGAGGCCGCCGGGTCAACAATCCAAGAAGAAAGGTAGCAACCGTTGAAAGATGGAGAGATCAGCAGAGGAGAAATATAGTTTCCAGAGAAGGAGGGAAAAGATTGAATTCCTGATAATGCGAGACGTGTGAGAGGAGAAGACAAAAGATGGATGGGGGGAAGTAATGGAGCCAGAAGGAAAGTTTGTCACTGCTGTCTGAGGAAAATATCCCAAATGTCAAACTGTTTGTTTTCATACTTGAACTTTAAGTGATTTGTTTCAGTCAATCTGTATTTAAATTCACCATACTGTACATGAATAAAATTGATAAGAGAATCTATATCACAATACTCAGGTTCAAAAGACGGAAATAGCTTAATGAGAGGGTGAGAATAACTCACGAAAGCAAGGATAGATTATTTTTTTTTATCATTTTTATCGCCAAGAGTTGGCAAGAGGAGAGGAAAGGCTGTGGGAGGATCGGAGAGGCGGCTGCTAGAGATGCTGACAGCCAAGTGGAGTGGAGACAGATGGGAACACAATGGAAACTCAACACATCCACCACTGATTTCATCTACAGGTCTGAGCCCCCCCCCCCCCCCCCCCCCCCCCCCCCCAGGTCTGCTGCAGTGCACCGCTGTATTACTACAATATTGACTCATCCTGTTGCTGACTGTCCAGAGGGTCTCTTTGGACTACATCTGTCTCACTTCCTTTCTGCTTTCTGTTTTACATTTTCTTACTTCCTGCGTGACAGCACAATACATTTTAAGAGGTTCCTATAGTTTTTTTTTTCTTTCTTTTCTCACCATCAAGGCTCAGCGACCCCACTCTCGATCAAGCCTACACACTCATTCGTTCTCACATCAGAGATGTGACTGGATCTTTTCAGTTTTTGGTTACTAGTCTAATTATTGAACAGAAAGTTCCCTTCTCCTTAACTGCAGTCAAACCTTAGAAATGTAGTCCTTTAAATGTGCTTATAAAACTTAAAAAAAAAAAAAAATATTTGAATTGTGAATGCTTTCACATGTGTGGCCACTGTACACATTTCAGGCAAACTCAGGCAGAGAAAGTAGAGAGATTCCCTCCTCTAGATGCAAATAAACCTTAAAAGCTTGTCGCGGCTTCCTGTTCTTCAAAGCTAAATGGTTCTCTCTGCCTTTGTTGTGAACAGTGTGTTTTCAGCATGGGAACAAAGGTGTCTGCAACTGAAAGATGAAAACTGCGACAACTGATGAAGATGGTGTGCGGAGTTCAAACGTCTGTTTGTGTGGGCTGTCTAATTAAAGAGATTGTTTGATTCCTCTCTTTCTGCACTCCTCTCTGAAGACCTGTCAAACTCACAATCAGCAAGAAAACAACATGCATAGATGGAGTTGGAAGAGCAGAAGGGGGGAAAGAGTGGAGATGGAAAGACGGTGTTTAGGAAAGGAAAAAGGGAGGGAATTTACGCCCACCGCCTGAAGAGATGAGAAGACAGGCAGGGGAGGGGAGAACGTGTGGAGGAAGCAGTGTGTGAGTGCCAGAGCTCATAAGCCTGTCAAACATCCGTTATAGACCACAAACCCACACAGCCATCGTGCCGCTTCTGAGGTCTATCACTTAACAGGTGCTTTTCCCTCATTTTCACACGCACATTTTCTTAAACACTCTAACACATATACAGTATTTTATATATGTGCATGTGTGCTTGTGTAGGTGGCCCCATTGTTGAGTCTTGTCCACGGAGCATGAACACCTTCTTGGATGAGTTCCATGTTGCCGAAGGTGATCCACAGTGAGTCACCCTCATTGATCAGAAAATAAAACCAGTCTTCGTACTGATGCTTCTCCCGCAGCCCCCTTGACTGTTTTTGCTCTGAACAATATGAGAGGGTACTTTCAGCCCAACCCACGTTTGAACCCATGTTATTCCTCACTGTGCTCATAGAGTTGTAATTCTGACTGCTGACGCACTGCATCTCAATATCTCAATTCATCATCCTCTTACCCCAAGAGTGTTACAGCATTTCTTTTTATTTTTTATTTGTTCAAATCTTTTTTCTAGATCAGCTCTAGGCTGCAGGACATTGCATAGAGGTGTTCGCAGTGGGGCCCATTCAAACCAGACGGATGTTTCTCCTTTCTGTAGTGGATGGGTGATAAAGGGGCGTGTAAGAGGTGCCTCATAAATCCTGCATCCTATAAATTTAAAGAGTTCATAAAAAATGTAAGCATCCGTCAGATATATTTGAAATGGAATTATCAGTTTATGATGCAAAACATCAGTGACATCGGCCTGCATCCTACCAATGAGAACAGTGATATCTGTGTTGTGATGCAGAATAGGTCCTCTGGGTAGACAATACGCTATTTTAAGAAGCAACCCTTTCAGAGAATTTTTCATGACATTTATGCCATTTAACATGTTTCTGAGGGAATGTTACAGAAAAGTTTGGGCGGCCCTGTTACAGCAAATAGCTAAGGAAATAAAAAAAAGGACATGGTTTCTGATGGGTAAAAAGCTCAAAGGGACAAATGAGAGATTTTGTCTGTTCTTCTGAGATAACTGAAAACTCAAAAACTCTCAGATAACACAGCCCTGCCACTTTGTTCGTTGCTGATTAAGTCTCAAAATGAGTCATTCGATGAGTTCAGATGTGAAGGGAGCTGGGACATCAGAGACCGAGAAGAGATCAGAATTATCCAGCCAGCCAGTCCTTATATCCATCCAACTTTACATCGTTCTCCATCTGCTGTCCTTTGGAAGAGGATAAAAGTGGGCTCAAAATATGGCTTCCTAGTGGAGTTGTCCACGGGTTCCTTGGTGGCTCAGATGTGTTTGTCCTTATGGACTCTGCGTGTCCATACCTGGGTGATCTACCTGGTTTATTGTGTTGCCCATTTATTTTAATTTTCCAATAAGGTGGCCATGCTACTAAAACTATATGGAGCCCACATAGTTACCCCCTTCTTAGCCCAAGCCCATGTAGACTGCTTGTATCCCTTATGGGCCCAATATATTTGGCCCACACAGCCTTCCCTTTGGGGTCCATTATATGGAAACCATATGGGACCTGTGTCATTTGCTCATTTCAAACCCATACCCAATCTGTACCCAGAGAGCTCACTTTTAAGGCAGATGGGGCCCAAATTGACATGCTGGCTAGGCTGGGTCACAATGTGCCCCCTAAAACCAGCAGCTATGAACAGAAGAGTAAAGACATGAGTGAAAAGGATGCTTTTTTTCCTACGTTGTTACAATATTTTGACCAAAAGCACGTCATTGACATTTCATTTATATCTCTGGATGTTTTTTCAACTCTTAAAAAGGGCAAAATGTGTCCTTTGAAATAAAAAAAAAGAAAACGTCAACACAAGATTAGTGGCACAACATGCAAAAGCCATCAGAAAACATTTACCACAACTGTAGAACTTGATAAGCTTCCTGTCCTGACTTATCAATTCTTGTTTCAACCATAAGCAGCTCTGATCTGTCAGCAGTTTTCTAAAAACTGATGCCCACAGAGCAAGTGAAGGCCTGTGACGACAGAGAAGCAGTCTGGGGTGCTTGTTTCTCAGAGTAGTAAAGCCATATTAACCGGAACAGGAAAGTTAGGATCTGCAAGACCAGGAGAACCACAAGATTTGTCAGAGTTTGGCGTGATGGCAGACTTCTAATATACGGGAACTTCTGCACAAATATGGCCTTAATGGGAAAATTATCCAAAGAAAATCTTTCCCGCATTCTTACCAACACATTACTAAATGTTAAAAAAAAGAACCAATTGCACCAAAAAGCACCAACAATGTAATAATGTTATAATAATTTGGTACAATAGCAATGCTAAATCGTTTAATACGTCTCTTACATTTTCGGAGTTTCAAACGTAATTTTGTCCTGTTCTTCCAACATTTCTTCCCTGAGTTCAGGGTTGGACATTGAATTTTCCATTAAAAAAATCTCCACACCTTCTTTGTCTGAGACAGGTCAGGACCGCAGGTTGGTGAAATTTAGCACCCATACCCTCTACTTCACTCTGTCATGTCCCCAGTAATCTATGCAGAGTGTGGTTTTGAATTGTCTTGTTGAAAAATGTATGGAGTTCTGTGGAAAATATGTAATTTTGAAGGACAGCATGTGTTGCTCTAAAATTCCAATGTACCTTTCTGCATTAATGCTGCCATCACAGAAAAAAAAGAGCTTTGACAAGGGCACTGATACAACTCCATACCATCACAGGCTTTTAGACCTGTTGCTGTTTGTCTTTGATACACTACCCACAATGCCAACTTCTTCTTCTTCAAAAAAAAAAAAAAAAATCTGGAACGCTGATTCATCTGACGAGAATACAAATTCCCACTGGTTCATTCATCTGGTTTCATCCCAGATGCCTCCAAGTCGGGCTGGGCAGATATGACCTCAGATCAGTAGGACGACTGATAACATGTTACCTCAATCATGATTAATGAGCAATTATTTTAGTATCATTTTATTTTTTGCCCTGCAAACATGCTCAATTGATAAAACTGGGATATTTTTCTAATAAAAGTGAAAGGAAACGCATATACGCACATTAACTGTAGTTTGCTAGGTCCATTGTGAGTTGATAATGATGAAATACTGATCCATGCTGCAATACCAATAACTTTATCATTTTTCAAAATTCTTTCTTTGAACAGTTGTATGCATGTTTAATGTTCTTTTAATTATGCTACCCACCGGTATATGGTATCTTTATTTTCTATGTCATCTTCATTACATGCGGGGCTTGAATTAAAAACCCTCCACTCAGCAGGTTTACCTCATTTAAATTGAGGAGCTGTTGATGTGCCAAAAAATAGTGTTACAGCCATTATTCTCAACCTGCTCACATGAAAACAAAATCATGAAAATTATGTATTCTTAATTAAAATTAATGTAACTTTAAAGAAAGGCCGTACTTCTGTGTCTAGCTGAGGTTAAGGAGCAGAGTAAGGGGGTCTATTTATCTATTTCTTGTCAGTGGCTGTCTAGTCACCCGGCCACATGCTCCATCACAGTTTAAATATTCATTGGCTGCCCTCTGAATATTCACGAGGCCTCTATTAATATTTATAAGCCTCAATTGTTGAGGTGTCACTCGATCTCTTGTATGCGCATGCCCACTCAGACATTTACACGTGCTAGGAGTCAAAGCAGATAGCTACTGCTGCGTGGGCAGATTTATGGCGAGTGGTGTGAGGTTCTCTGCAGCTCTGACGTCATGGTAAATAAATGAAAACCGTGGCTGTGTTTGTGATCAAACAACCTCCATAGAGCGCTTAATGACTAAAACCAGGAGTTTTTGGAAAATCATCTCATGCAAATGAGACCGGGTCAAACATAGGGCAGTCCACATAATTTCACATTTACGCACAAGTTCACACTGTTTATATGAACTGTTTAACCATGAAAACTCCCATGTTATGTTAAATGAAGGGCTGTAATTTAGGATTTAAAAAAAAAAAAATCTTGATTCAACAATTAACACAAGGCCCGAGTATGCAGATGTCAAAATCATCAGATCAAGCCCTTCTAGATGTTTCCCTCTGTTTCCTGTCTTCCAAAATAATATAAAATGAAATAGTTTTAAAAGCTTTCTGAGTAAATACTGTATTCTGGGCTGCTGAGGGCTTTTAAAGACAAATAATTGATGATAAAAAAGACTTTTTGTTTGTATCTTCCAACGATGGTGAGTTTACCCTCTCGTGCCTCCTGGAGACCCGGGTCACTCTAATTCCAGTTCCAGTACGACCATTAAGCAGACACTTCTACACCTCATGGTAGAGCTGGAACTGATGTAACAGTATGACACGCACACACACACACACATCCACACACACACACACACTCAGCTGTCCTCTCTCTGATGAGTGTGTTATCTAACGAGCCACAACATCGACATCTCCGTTGAGCGCCGCTAAGTCTCGCCCCTGCGCACACACATACCAGCCATGCTGCCAGATCCAGCAAACAGCAGGTGTGGCTTGTGCATATCTGTGAATGTGTGTGTGTGTGTGTTCCTCCAGTTTTCAGAACAAAATTTAAAGCACATGCACATGAGCTGTGGATGAATTGTTTGACTAGATTTTTTAAAAAAAGTACCCATGTTTCAATTCAAAGTCAACATCAGTGAAGTATCATTAAGGCCCAATGAATCTGTGTACTTGCGTGCGGGTGTGTGGGGGGGGAGGAAGACCGGTGATGCACTCAGACAGAAATGTCTGCTGGATTTTGGATGACGCACATCCTGAGGCCCTTGCTCAGTCATCTCAGTAGCTTGTGGTTGTAACCTTGAATGTAAAGTTTATGACGTTTTGTCCCTTCATGTCACAAGTACTGTGAGTCTTAATACATTATCCACTGATTTACATATGGCATGTGCAAGGTTACTGCAAAATGAATAACACACTCAAACCTTTATCAGAAATGCAATGATGATTGGAACCTTACAACAATTATACCCTCTTAAAGTCATTTGACAAGTAAGTTTGACCCAATTAAAACACTTTGGAAAATAAATCATACGGCCCTCTTTCAACAAAGAGCAGACTTTCTGACTTTCTCTTTCAAAAACAAAGATGTATCAAAGAAGCCAAAACATCATCATAAGATGTTGGAGTTGAGTTTTTAAGGTATCAAATATCAGGTTGCTTAGATTTGACCTGCATGTGGTGAAGTGAAAATAAGCCAAGCACATTTGAGAAATTTGTAAATCTAAGATAATATATCTTGACTGTAGTAGCAGACATGAGGAGGAACGTCATAGCAGCTGCAGCGTGGTGGCAGGAAATGATATGTTTTAGCATTGCTTTGTCACAGTGATCGGGCCTTCCCCGACCTAACTGAGAATTCTCTTATTATATCAGAGAGCTTGAAAACATGGTGAAACCATCTGTCCAAACCCCTGACACATAAACCAGAAGTCAAGCTTTCAACAGGGCAATGGTCTTCAGCACACAAGCAAATCCATCAAGGACCGGCTCAGGAAGGAGAATGGGATTGCCAAATAAGATTTGAATCCTGTTGAAACGTTGTGGGAGGATCCTTAAACAGGCCCTGCTCATAAGTCAAAAGATTAATGAACACTTATAAAACAAGAAAAAAGCAACAAATAAATACTTGTAATGAAAGGGCATTACTAGCTTCCTAGACTTGTCATGCATAAATAGTGCAGCTAATACGCTCCAGCTCCAGGAGATGTAAAAAACTAGTGGATGGAATAACACAATAATTGATGCTTTTTTTTTCCACTCATCTACATCTGTTGGTTATATTTCAAAGGAGATCAAATGTTTATCTGTTCAATGGGGAAAAGGTTTTTAAAATGGGAAGTACTTTCTTTTTCATATAAATACTTGGTGGTAAGTTGATAAAAAAGTCATAAATGTAATGAGGGAGAATATGTTGTTTTGACCTATTACATTATGAATTTGGTTCTGATAATCTCTAAATCAGAGTGCTCTAAAGGTTCAGACCAGTAATCTTCTATTTTTGGACGAAGGGTGAAGCTGTGAAGAAGTTTCGTCTCCTCCAGGCTACATTTATCACCGCGATCTTCTTGTGTAACTTTGTCTTTGAATAATGGGATCTGTGAATGACTGGGAACTGAATGAGACTGGAATTAATGGAATCGGAATTAGTCTGCTCAGGATTTGATGCTCCCATTTTCTCACAGATCTGTGTTTTTCAGCTGATCTCCTGCTTGGTCCTAAATGCTCTGTGAGCTATAGGAGACGTTACATCTTCCATTTTGCCAAATCGACACAAAAACCAATCAAGACTCCAGATGAAGCCTATATTTCTCTCTAGGATTTTGAACCATTACTGTGGGACCAAAAAGCTCCTAGGCACCAACTTAATTACCAAGAGGTTCACTGTGTCATAATCTAATTCTGAAATCGTCTCATTTTAGGCCTTCAAGAAATGAATGGGATTGTATCAAATGATCCCTCATCACTGAACATACGATATGGTAAAGCCACGCAGACAGTATGAAGAGGTGAACGAGGTTAACGAAGGACCCGGACCTCATTCTTGTCCAGAGATCCGAGCAGGTGCAGCCATGCCCTGGTATGTTATGTTTGCAGAGGTTGGCTGCAGTCAGGGCTGTAACCATCACTTAGGACATTTGATCTGAGTTTTTCTAAAACAGACCTGGCTGCAATACAGAGGCTTGGCAACACTCAACAAGATGTCACCCATGAAACAGGATACCTTATTTTTTGTATTATTTTTTTTTCTGCAGTGGTGAAACCATAGAACAAGTAGGCTGGATGATTTGGATTCAGGAGGGCTCTGTGTAAGTGCGCATGAGAAAGTTATCAAGGGTATCAGATTCCCGCCACTGAGGACACCGTGGTCAGGATCGTTGCAACATGATGGAATTTGGGCCATTTGTCTTCAAGTACACCCTTAATGAGTTTCAAAGGGCAAAGACATTAGGATGTTAGATGACCTGATATATTCAAATTCAAATAAATATGATGTAGCAAACTATGAATCCCATGTAACTCCATCAACTAAAATGATCAGTTACTGTAACATCAGTTCTAGAAAAAAAAAAAGACATAATTAATGATAATTTAAAACTTTTACTAAAGAAACATCCTCAACTGCGTAATAAACTTCTGTACCTGGGACACATTGACCGGACATAAACGCCATGTGAACCATAAATAGCTCTCGAGCAAACGGACATGGTAGTGACGCTGCAGTCTCCTGGCCCTGAACAGACTATAACAAGCAGGCAGCAATTTATTTGCTATTCATCAAGGTAGAATAAGCTAACTCTGACATAACACAATGTCTAGTCGGGCTAAGAAAATGGGCTCCGTGGATGCTGCACTTGTCTTTGTAATTAAACGCTGTTTTTGATAGGACAACACTGTTCTGTGGCAGATTTTTAATTAATCACACAATCCAAGGGTTATATATGCACAATATATAAATTATCAAATGGTATAAGCTTCTTCATAACAGACAATACAACTTGACTTATACCCAACAGCTGTTTTTAATGCGTTATCTTCTTTGAAATCTTAGAAAATTTAGATTTGAACGTGACTTTGTGTTTCTGAGCAGCTTGCATTCTGATCATGTGGTGAGTGGTTACATTGGAAAAATGAAAGAGATGTTCCTTCCTCCTTTTTTTGCTGTATATATACATTTACTCATATCTAAATGAAAGGGCTTCATGCTTTGGAATAATGCCAGCATGTAGTAGATGAGAGGCTGTCAGATCTTATTCAGCCCTGCAAATCTGTTCTTTGCTGGTGCTGTGAGGGTGTAGTGCGCTGGTTAATGATGTGACAACTATAGCTTCCTTTTAGGGCTTTCTAATATCCTCCAGCTGATTTTAGCCGCTTCTGTAAGAGTATACAAGCAAAATGTGTTTTAAGTGTCAAACAAATGTATGTATGTAGTTCTCACATCACATAGGCATTGTTTGTGCATGAGCCTGGGACTTTAGAAACACTGGTTTACATTTGTATCCTCACATAGTGTTGGATTGTTTTAGTTTCTAATAAGTCTTGCTAAAAGGCACATTTTCTCCTGAATCGTAGTTGTGTACATATCAACCATCAAAATTTGCTTTAATGTTGTACTTTTGCTTTAATTGGGTATTTCCATTTTACTCCATTCTGTAGTCCCGCTGCACTGTTTGTTGTTACTGTGTTAATTTAAAGGCTTATTTACCAGTTTTTGTTTTCTTTATAAAGAGTTTTGCACTGTGAATAGATAGATTTTTAAAATACAAAACACTGTTAAAGGGGTGTCCAACCATTTTTGACCTCTAGCATCATACAAACAGTGTTGGACAGCTTTCAGCTGGGCCTAAGTTGTAAACATCTCCATCAAACACAGTTTCCCTTAAGATAAGATAAGAAGAACCTTTATTTGTCCCGCAATGGGGAAATTTCATATTGCTTCACTGCTAGTATTGTCATTTCAGTAAATGTTCAAATGAGGTAATATGTCAAAAACTTTTTTTTTTTAAATCCTCAAACTGAGAACACATTTGTCTCAGAACTTTGTTCTTCTTCTTTCTTTTCTCATTATGTCACAACTTCTCTAATTTATATGGTGTTCCTACATACAAAACTCTGCATATTTTTTCTAAAAGGATCAACAGTAGCATGATGTGTATACACTAATGTTTCACTATCAATGATCTAATGATGCAGTCAGAGGGAGCAAGAGACCGTAATTACATTTTTCTGCTAATGCATTTGTGCTAACAGGTATGTCCAGAAGTATATGGACAATGACAGGATTTTTTTTTAAAAAGGATTTTCCCTTATATATCACCAGAATGGATTTAAAATAAAACAGTCAAGATGTGATCAAAGTGCAGATGTTCAGCTTTAATTTAAGAGTTTTCACAAAAACATAGGATTTATCATTTAGAAATTTCATTTATTTTCAGCGAAGTAGGCTACCTCAATTTTCAGGGGCTTAAAAGCATCAGGACAAAGGGACATAATTGTAAATATAATCATAATTTTTTGATACTTGGATGGAAATCATTTTCAGTCAATGACAGCCTGAAGTCTGGAGCCCACAGACGTCTCCATGTTCTGAGTGTCCTCTCTGGAGACGCTTTGCCAGGCCTCCAGTCGCTGTTTGTCTGTGGCCTTTGCGGCCCTCAGTTTTCTCTTCTGTAGCTGAAAAATGTACTTTATTGTACTGGGATCAGGTGACTGATTTAGCAATTAAAGAATATTATTTTTCTTCTTTCAAAAAGTCATGAGTTGCTTTTATATATGTTTAGGGTCATTATTTATATGCGTTGCAGAAGATCAATTTTGTGGCATTTGGCTGATAGTGGCCAAAGAGTTTAAGTCCTAGTCCTGCTACTTCTGTCAGCATTATCACCAGTAAACACCAGTGAACCCAGTCCATCGGTAGCTATACGTACCCGTGCCATAACACTTCACCATGTTGGACGCATAATGCCGTATGCTTTGGATCATGTGCAGTACTTTTCTCTGTTCAGACTTTTCTCTCCCCATCATTCAGATACAAGTTTAACTTGGTTTCACGTATCCAAAAGAGTGGATTCCTGAACATGGGAACATTTTCTTTTTTTTTGTTGTTGTTGTTTTCTGGCAAAGTCTGATCTGGTTTTTGTGTTCTTGAATGTTACCAGTCTGCAATGGACTGGTGACCTGACCAGGGTGTACTCTTGCCTTTGCACCTGAATTGAGCTGGGATGGGCTTGAGCAGAGCCCATCCCAGGTGGATGGATGGATGGATGGATGTGCTGTCCCATAAATTTTGATGTTACTGAAAACACCAGTTAACTTATTTTGAGTCAGTTATCCAAATATCAAAGAGTGTTTTTTTTTTTTGAATTAAAAAAAAGGACATACTTTATTTAAATGGGCTTAAAATCCCTAGATTGTAAAGTTGAAAGTCCACATTTGATCACATCTTACTGCTTTATTTCAAATCCGGCGTGCTCCTGTATGTAGGCAAAAACAACAAACTATCATTGTTGTATACTTGTGGACCTTATTATACATCTGGATTTTTGAAAACATAAATTTTAAAGATCTGCATACTGATTTTGATTTATAGAAAGGATCCAATCACTAAGGATATTTTCTAAGTCTGCTCAATAAAATAACACATGAGCTGTTTTTTTGTTTTGTTTTGTTTAAGCTTTGATTGTAAGAGAGTCCGAGTGCTGAGGTGATTATTAGAGAGACAGTAAAGCGCATAGAGGGACAGGGAGACAGATATGAGTGGGCTGGCGGTGGGGCTGGACTGGAGGCATCTCGTGCGCCTGTGTGTGGGCGCGTGGCTCGGGGTTCAGATCTGTCGTACCTCCTCCCCCCCACCCCCCCACCCCCCCACCCTGCTTGGATAGAGACGGGCAAAAAGCAGAGGAGGAGCAACGGACCTCTCAGTCAACAGACACGGCGCGTGCAGCAGCGGTCCGTCGCTCCGTAGGCTGCACCGGCAGAAGCCCGCGGAAGGAGAAACGCAGCATCTTAACGGTAAGCTAGCGGCCGTCCGCATCACAGCGCAGGGATCTAGACGAACGGGTTCCCCGCTGGCTGACGTCGACGCTTCTTTCTCTCTTTCGATGATGTAGGACTTTAAAGTTTTCCTTTTAATGGCACCTCATCGGGCTCAATTAACCTGTTTGCGAATCTTGACAGTTAGTTGGAACTAATTTAACGCCGGTTAAATTAGCGTTCGATTAGCCATCCGCGCGCCGCATCTCTGCCGAATTTCCTTCCGCTCGCGGCGTAAACGTAGATCGGCTGAAAGATAACGGTAAGTAAATGCTTTACCTGTTTAAGTGAACACCTGGTTACTTTGATGGGGGAGACTGGCGATTTTATTTCTTGTTTATCTTTCTCCACGCTTACTTTTGAGTGTCACCATATGAAAGTGCAAATCTGACTTTAATCGCTGTTCCTCCGTGTTTCTGTCAGCTGAGTTCACGTCAGTGTCCGTACCCCCCCCCCCCTCCCCCCCCCCCCCCCTTTCCCCCTTTCTCCCCCCCGCTGTGCTGCCTCTCCTCCGCTCTCAAATGCCCGCTGACAGCGCGGTGAAGTCCCGGAGCAGGAGGTCCACTCCCTCCCGGTCCGCTGTAAAAATAGCCCGGTGTGTCAGCTTAGCCCGGGCCACCGTAATGCAACACACCCCCCCGCCCACCCCCGGCACCCAGCCTCCCCCCCATGCAGCCCTCCGAGACCGCCGGTCGCTCAACGAAAGTAGACCAAACACCTGTCCGTCTCGTTTTGTGGGTCAACTGATACCACAGAGGAAGACGCTCGTCTGCTCGCTGCGATCGTCGAGGAAATGTGTGTCAGACTGTGGACAAGTCATTGGAGGGGCCCCCAGGGGCCCAACGACTGAAGGGCTTTCTTTCAGAAATATCACATGTCATAGAAAAGGGGCATAGAGGAAAAGACAGACAAAACAAAATGCAAAGTGTTTGGCAAAATGAACAAAAAAAGAAACAAAAACGATCCAAAGGCACAAAAAAAAGGAAACAAAATGACCTCAGAGAGACATCTCCAAGATGCACAGCTGCAGACATAAAAGACACCACAAATGATATTTCTATGGTATCTTGTTCACATTTCTTTCTTTGGAAGGACAGCTGTGGGGGGGGAGGGTGGTTTTTACACATCTGTGCATTCGGATTGTTTCATAATCTGTCCGTAGTCGCAACACATTTAAGATGCCACCAGGTTAAAGTGTGTTTTGTGTGTGTGAAGTGTCCCTCTTGCAGCAGCGCTGGCTGCTCTGTTGGGTCGCGTCTGTGCAGTCAGTGTTTCCCCCGTCTTGGGTTTGAGTTGAGCTGCAGAGCGATGCAGCTGTCAAAACCACAAGTCACCTTGGTGATAAGACTTCTGTGGCTGCCCAGGTGCTCGTGGCAGGACAGTATAACCTAAATCTCACATGTGCAGCCTACTTTCTGAAGCATCTTTGCTCGTCTGATGGTGGAGGTTAAAATAATGCTTTGCTTAAATACGCTGCAGCAAGGAGATGAGCTCGTCTAGCGAAGGAAGCTGTCGGCAGGACGTTTAAGAGAAAGGGACATCAGTAGAAATGCCAAAATTGCTCGAAAAACAAAATAGTGCATCTCTTATAGTATAGTATAGTAAGAAACGCAACTGCCAAAGCCTGTATGCAATATGGCAAGCGCTTAAGGGTTTGCTTTTGCCTCAAGATTGTCTGTTATTATTCTAAATCAGAGCCTGATCAGTCATTTATTGTCTCCTGCCAAAGCACTTCCTAATGAGCTTCTCATCTGAGGGAGAGAATGCATGAAATCTCTTTTTTGGTTCAGCATCCCTCTTAGAGACAAAACACAAACAGCAGCTCCTGTGACCAGAGGCAGTGGTGAATCCCAGCTTTTATCTGTTTTCTTGAGATGGAAGGGTGCAGATGAAAGATGAAAACAAAACAGAATGTCCATACAGATGGTAAACTGGTATAGATAAATGTCTATATGTACAGAGGGCAGGATTATAAACCCATCTGCCCACGTTCCAATGGTAGAGCTCTGTGTTAAACAATACAAAAAACACTTATAATTATAGATTTTGTGTTTAAAGACAGATTTTTCAGGGGTCTTAATTACAAGTGGGATCGTGCCAGGCTTAAGGACTTAATACTGGCCATCTAAAGTAGCTTTTGGATATTTTCCCACCGGCCTGCCCGTGTGCCAGCGTGGATGAGCCAGGCAGCTTCTGGCTGAAAAAGAAAGGTGTCCTGGTGAGTAAGAGGCTTCGAGGCTGGAGGCTTCAGGGAGAGCAGCAGATGGATGATGATGTAGCGACTACTGGTGCTCCCTGCCTCCCGCCGCCATCCGTCACACACTAATGATCGTGTCACACCTTCTCCCCGGGCGGCTCACCACTTCTGCAGTGCTCAGCTCAAAAACTGGTAGCTCCACTCAAATCCCCCCCCCCGCCACCACCATCGGCTGAAAAGCCTCGAGACTGCGCTGTGAGCCTCTCTATCACCAGTTCTTCACTTCTCTCTTTCTCCGTTGCTTCTTTTCACCCCTCGTCACCTTTAAAGCCCCCACAGACTGTTTTCTCATCTCTTTTCATCCCCTGCTTCCCTCTCATCCCATTCATCTTGTTTTCCTTGTAGAGCATCTGCTCCATCCCATTCTCTTCCCTCTCCATCTTTTTACACGGTCTTATTTTTATTTTCTTTTATTGGTGTAAGTTCACAGGCATGTTACAATCCCAGAATGCATCTTCTTCTTTTACATCCACACCCTCTTCAATCAAAGCGCTTAAAGGAGACAGCTTGCTCCTCCCCTCTGTGAGGTCTAAGGTCAGGGTCTGTCACTTCGCAGCGCTCATGAAGCCGGTCTGTTCTGCTGAAGGACAGCTCGACCAGAACTTTCTATCAGCACGGTGGGGAGCCTCCCAAGTTTTCATTTCCTTCTGAGTGATTACGCGTCTCCGAGCCACTTCCTCTTCCCCAGGCTTTGGTAGTCCGCCGCGCAAAAACCAACGCGGATCATGTGAGCATCGTGTTAGCCGCGTCACTTCAGATTTAAGAAAAAGGGAGGCTGTAAATAATTGATATTTAAACTGTTGCAACGCAATCTTCTACTGCACCTCTTTCCAAACAAAACGTTATTTTGTCAACCAAAATGCCAACCATGTCAACCATTCCAAAATGCACATTTGTTCAGTTTTGTCATCATGCATGACAAAGCTCACGTTCAGAAAAGTGGAAGAAGAAACGTGTTTTAGGATTTTTGTCAGCAGTTTTGTTTAAAAGGTCAGCCATCTGAAGTACAGTATGATTCATTTTCTTTATACAGCGCATATGTCTGTAATTTTGCCTGTTGCATTCCAACTGTGAATCGATGAGGCAGCACGCATGAGCCCACCACATGACAAAATGTCAAACGATAGCATTTTTTTGTGGACGCTGTCATGTGCATTGTTTCATTAAAATGTCTATGGGAAATAATAGATGACATTTCTTTTTTTTTTTTGTGAAATTATTTCTAAAAACCGCTGCTGCTATCTCCCGTTGGTTGTTAAATAACCATGTTCTGGGACTCAGCATCCTCCAAGCTCGTTATTCTGTCCCAGGTGTTAAAGGCCTAAGTGTCCCCTTGAGCTGTGTGTTGCAGCAGAATTGGTCCCCACTGAACACAGTTGGCTCTTTAGAAAAGATGGTGGAATGCCACTTCCTCTCGCATGTGTATGTGTGAGTCTTTGGTCTCAGCAATATTCTCACCACAGGGATCAGAGACTCAGCTTGGCATTCTGGGAATATCAGTGCTGCCGGATTGGATGATGCTCTCCTCCACAGCTGCTGTTTCTAAGAAAAGCTCGAGGACACGCTCAAACACATGCATGCCAGACATGCAAGCAACGCACACATAAATAACACGCGCAAACTTCACATTCAAGCAGGGGCTTATGTGTTTAAGTCACAGATGCACAGGCACACTTACAGTAACGCAACAACTACTGTAAGTCACCAATTAACTGTCAAGCCCGGGGAACGTTTGGGAAGTGTCAACAGAAGTTGACAAACACGTAATCAGACACGCAAGCATGGCTTCTCAGTGTCATTTCCAGTAGCTGTGCGTTTATGCTCCGGCAAATGTTTGATATGAGCGTGTGTGTTTGTGCTGTTGTACAAAGACCACTCACAGTTTTTCCCCTCTTGTGTGTTTTCTCTCTCTCTCTCTCTCTCTCTTCAGGCTGTTTTCTATTGACCAGTGAAGGGCCTGTAGAGAGGAACAGCAAAGAAAGTGAGCAGAGGTGAAGACGATAATTGCATTTCTGGCTCCTCTGTGGGAACATGGGATATATGACCCCATCGGTCACCTGTGAGGCCCTCCAGTAAACAATTCCACATCAGTGGGAACGAGGTACAGAAACGAACACATGCGAGAACTCGTGCAAATGCAGGCAAAGACATACGGAAGTGAAATGTAGAAATGCAGACATTATTTGGGTGAAGAGGTAAAGCCCTGTGAGTCTCTGTTATGTGTTTTTCAGAAGGATGACGGAAGCAGTTGCAGAAAGCGCAGATGTCCTTGTAAAACCCTGCGACGTGGCATCATGTGACCCCTTTAGCTGCCCCTCCCCTCAGCCATGTCCATCTCTCAGCAATCAGAAAGGGGGCGAAGGGTGTCACACTCACATGAAGAAGCCTGAACAGCAGGTAAGTGATGCTAAATGTCCAGATCCCGCTAATCGCCACGTTAAAATGCTGCATCATCCCTGTTAACACCACTCTGATAATAAAGTTTACCTTCTCCCGCAGAAACAATGTAACCAGGTCCAACCAAAGAAAAAAGTCAAGGTAAGCTAAAATAGATCTAGCTCTCATTATTCATTCTTCAGAAATATAGATCGCTGTCGACTCTATGAATTTGTAATATTGCTTGTGTGTATATTTCAGGCCACTAGAAAGTTAGTGCGTAGCATGGCTGTCTGTGAGGAAACCTCCCCACTTGAAGAAGTGAAGGTATTACACACATGCATACACATACTGAATCTTAAAATTTCAGCTCCTCCTTATCTTGATGACCGAACTTAAATTACTTTTTTACTTTCTTCCATGTCAGGCATCTCCAGACAGAAACATATCATCAGGCTGCCATGACAACGACGGGACTTCTTGTAAAGAGGAGGAGCAGGAGAAGAGCACAGATCCAAAGAGAGAATCACATCCCAAAGGTGTGTATGTGTGTGTGAGAGTGATTGATATTTTATAAAAGAGAAGAAGGAAGGAAGCAAATAAAATATAAAATGTAATAAAATGTGATTCCCTACCGCTGTTTTGATGCAGTTCTCCCGGGATGTTAGATATTGCGGTGTGGTTTTGTATTTTTGTGTATAGAAATAGATCTTGCCTACTCTTGGCTTTGTCAGAGTCCAGCGTGGAGTACACCGATTCCACTGGTGTAGATCTGCACCAGTTCATCACGGACACCCTCAACAGCAACCCCAGAGACCGTATGATGCTTCTCAAACTGGAGCAGGACATGATCATGTTCATCACCAGCAATAGGTGTGTGTGAAGGAGAGCTATGACCTCCAGTTTTCCCACAGCTATCCTCCCGTTTAAGTTGCAGGTGTAAATTTATCATGGCAGTAGTTTGTGTTTTCTGCTTATGTAAATAATAATTCTGTGCTCACAGTGTATTTATTTGGCTGATCAATATACGGAGCCAGTCATATCAGCTTGGGGGTGTTTAAAATGAACATGACTAGATTAGATCATTATCCTTCTCTTTCCTTTTAAGCCATTTTTCTCTGTGTCCTTTGTCACTGTCTTTGTTTTCTAATCCTCTTTTCTCTCTGCTTTCACTGTCTCATCCCTGTTTCTATGTCAGTCCCTTTAAGAAGTTTCCTCACATGTCGTCCTTCCACCGTATGCTGGTCCATCGGGTGGCGGCCTACTTTGGCATGGAGCACAATGTAGACCTGACAGGCAAATCTGTGATCATCAACAGGACCAGCAGCACACGCATGTAAGTACAGACGATGCTGCTGTGTGTGTGTTTCCCGGTAGATCCTTACTCTTTAGTGTGAACTAATAGCAGCTGTGTTTATGTGCAAAAGACCGGAGCAACGTTTTCTGGACATGGTGCATAAGGACAAGAGCGAAGAGATTCACCAGTGGAAAATCATTTTGAAGAGGGACAACAGTTTGGATGAGCAGGTCTGTCTGTCTGTCCTTCCTGGAATTCTTGCCATAATTAACATTGATCACATCCAATCTGTGTCTTGACCCGCCCTCCTTTCTCTACCAAACAGAACCGCTTTCACCTTTTACGGGAAAAGCAAAGCAAGTCAATGGAGGAGAGAGAGGAGGAGTACCAAAGAGCGCGAGAGCGAATCTTTAACAAAGAGGTGAGAAGCAGACACAGAAAATCAACCAAACATAACGGAGACCACGAAGAACCAATTTCTCTGCTGTACTTTTACAGCCACCCGGCACTCAGGAGAGCATCCATGCGGAAACCAGGTAACCTTGCCTGCAGTGTATTCTTTTCTTTCCAGGTGCCTTTTTCAGCTTATATTTAGATGAGAACATTAATATATGTCTGTGTTGTGCAGGGATGTGGAGGAGTACAATCCATATGCAGAGACCCAGAGGAAAAGGCAGCTCTTCAGGTGGAGCTCCGTCTGCACACACGCAGTCATTTATCATCTTAATCTGGTCAGCGTGGCTGGTGCAGAGCTTTTCTGAGTCTGCAGTGGAAACATAAAGAGGGCTTAGATTGTATTTTATACCTGTGTGTGTTTCAGGGTTTAGGTTTTCTGGCTGGACACAAAGTCTTTATGGATAATTTTGGTGAATTAATGTATCATAAAACCTTCATTGTGTGTTGCATATAAGCAGGTGTAAGAGGCATTTTTGTTTCACCCAAACAAACGGTACCGATTTCATGCAGTAATAAGACTGTAGGATGATTCTGGATGTGTCTCGCAGGGAGAGCCGAGACAGCTCAGGCTCCAGCTGGACAGGCAGCAGCAGACACAGCAGCACAGAGACAGACTGTCGCTATAGCAGCGACCCTCGACCTTGGAGCAGCACAGACTCCGATTCCTCCTATCAATGGACGAGTCCCACACTGAAACCCCGCCAGCCTGCCAGCCACACCTGGGACACGCAAGGTCCGAGTTTTAAAATCAAGAATAGCATTTCTTAACTTGGTAGTACTTTTTGCATCACACCACAAAGGTGTGAATTCACTTATCAAGGGTGAAACACTTCACTCCTCTATACCTGTGGGCACGCAAACCTCCAGAAAGGCTTCATCGCCACACCACGCTTTCACTGTTTATAAATTATCAGCTCTTTATTTGGTTGCATCTAATTAACAAAAAGCAGTTTAAGTTCTGGTGTGAAAATTGAACTCGATCCATGAATCTTCACACCATAGCTGTAAATTTTCACACAACACCTCCAGTCTTCACCAGTTCAATAAAAAAAAAAAAAAAAAGTCATTAATGCTGAAGGGTGACATGCAGTTAGTTTCTAGCACAGATGGGGAAGATTTGCTTCTTTCTTCTGTCAGATTTACGTGTTACATGTAATTCTCTCCTTACCACTTTTACTCATACCTTTTATGTTATTTTCCTCCATCTCTCCCAGGCTCCATCACTCTTTACAAACTGCCATCCACCTTGCCCTCACCTTTCCCCTCCTCCCATCACAGAGGGGCCAGCTCCAAACTCTGCCTACATCATGGAGAATGGGATCCCTCCAGGGAGCATATTAGTGAACCCACTTACTGGTACATAACACACACATGCACCAGTTTTAAGCAATGACATACACATTTATCACATTCAACCTTTGACCTCTTAGGACAACCTTACTTCAACCCCGATGGAACCCCTGTTGTGTACAACCCTCCAGACAATCAGCAGCCAATAGGGAGCCAGACTCAGCTCCAAGGCTCTCCCCCACAGCTGCCTCAGCAGCAGGTAGTGTGCAGGCGCCAGTCAACTTGACACGTCAGATATGTTTACAGTGACCTACACACTCATCATCGTACGTGCCTTTATCTCCGTCTCCATATGCGTGTCTCTCTCAGGTGGTTCAGTACTCGTCTGTCTCTTACGCAGCTCCACAGATGTTGCCTGTCACTCCCTCACAGCCATATTCAACAGTATGTATCACTCGATGACTGTTGTGTGTTTGCAGCACGCGCTCATGTGTGAGGTCGTCCGCATGTGCCCGCTGACCTCTTTTCTCTTGACCAACAGATTGAAGATCTCTCCTCGCAGTTCTCTCACGTGGCAGTGAACTGTCAATCAATGGGAGACGCCCCCTCCATATATCCTTCCAGTCAAGGTTGCATCTATGCGGCTCCTCCCCCTCCCAACCCCTCCACCTGCTGCCAGCCCTCAACTCAAGTAAAGACCCACATGCCGATCTTATTTTTTAGCACTTGATAATTAAATAGACAATATTCTATTTTGTAGTCGTAAAGGATTTTCTGATATTTTCTTGCTTGAAGTCTTTCATTTAAGAGATGAATGTAAAGGTAATAATATCATCCTATAGGTGCCTGTGTATTATTATGGCCAGTATCCTACCTCAGCTCCGCATGGATGCAGGCCGGTCTCTCCTAGCCAGCACATCCACAGCCAAACAGCACCACAAACAGGTACTTTCTACCTGGATGTGAGTGTTGTTTGTGAGGAAGGCTGTGAGGGGAAATAATAATAAAAAAACAAAAAAACTGTGGCAGTAGAGGAGGGGGCCGTTACACTGTCAGAGATGTAGTCTGAGGGTCTCACAGTGAACCGGTCTCTTTTCCTGCTGTTTCTGTTCATCACACAGAGGACACGATTCACTTCTCACAATCGAGGAATGAATCATCCTTTGTGGCAACTTCATCAACAGGACTGAATAAATGATGGGGAACATGTGAATGTTTTCTCCCAAGCAGTGCTTTTAATTGTACTTGTTAGGTGTTATTAATGAAAACAGGAATCTGAAAACACTGAATTGATCAAATACAACAGCATTCAATACCAACTCTGCTATTTTATTTTGGTCTGTAAGAGCAGATAAATAATACTTAAAAGCTGACCTCTTGCATGATTTTATTTTACCTGTATGCCACCTCAATGGATTTTAAACAATCAAGATGTAATCAAAGTGTAGACTGTGCAGTTTGATCACATTTTGATCAATTTATTTCAAAACCATTGTGGTGTATAAAGGGAAAAAAAATCATGAAATGTGCCATTGTTCAACTGTTTTGGAGAACTGCAAAATTTTAAAATAGGTTACAGATCCACAATTTTATTTTTTAAACTGGAATGACCCAGAGACTTGTTTCTTTAAATTGCAATGATGAAATATGTTAATCACTTCTTGTATACATGTGTGCAGGAAATTACACCCCTGCTGTGAGGGTGCAACAGTCTTCCAACACCCAACCCCAGAATGTGCTGGGGTCCTATACACCAGTTGCCTCTCTTCAGTGTAGCATGGTTCAGGTAAACACAAAGCACCCAAAGGTCTCATCATTACTCAGACTGCAACAGCTCAGTCCCCAGAAGAAGCATTTAAGAGTTTTTAAAAAGTGCTTGTGATGGCAAATTTCTCCACACCAACTTTCTTCCATATTTTTTCCACTCTTTCTCCCTGTAGGGAGGTGTTTCAGTGTCCCTTCCCCAAAGTAAAGTTGTGACCGGAGGGACTGGGGATGCGGGGCACTGCTGCGTGATACCCCAGCGCTCCCATTACGGCAGCTGCCAGCCCTCTAACTGCACCAGCCTCAGTGCGCCGGCCTGGAACACACAATACTGATGGAGTGGTGACACTTTAGCTTCTCACATGCACACACGTTTTTAACACAAGCAGATTGTTTTCACACTTCCTTACCCTCCTCTTGATGATGACCTCTGGGTATGCGCTCTCTCTCTCTCTCTCTCTCTTTCTCTCTCTATCTATCGCTCTCTCTCTCACCCGCACTCACTTGCATTTAAAAAATGTTCCATTGTACCAAAGCTTAGTAGTATATCTATATCAGAGCTGCTGTTCTAAATGCATAATTTATATACACAAATAGTTTTATATTATTAAATTATATATGTTGTTTTAAAGAAATATACTGTGTTAAGAGAATAAAGTGTTGCAGCTTGACTGATAAGGTCACATTTCTGCATCATCCTGCCTCTTTGTTTCCTTTAAACTTGATGTAATCGACAGTATATGGTGTCTTGATTAGATGGATCTTTTAGAAAATGAGGTAAATTATATGAGGGCCTCTTTTTGGGTCCCCTATAGCCAAAAGAATAAGAAATAAGTTAGAAAAAAAGCAACAGTTTTGATTTGTGTGCTTTGTGAAAAAAGGCTGACAAGCAAGCAAAAATGTTTTTGAGTAAGCTTGTTTTTTTAGGTATGCACAAACTGGTATAATTTGAATAAAAAGCTCAGAGGGTGTTTCAAGTTACAGGTTTCACAACAAATTATTGATTGTACTCTTTCAATAAAGATAATGTGATCAAAGAGTGGCAAAGAATTCCAATGGATAAATTCTGAAGTTCTGATCCTATTGTTCTAATACTCTTCTGTTAGACTGGAGTGCCCCCTTCTGCTCAAAGACCCTCATTACATAGACCTCACGCTACAACACAGGATGTTTTTACGCTAAGCTCACAACTATTAGTATTAAACATACTAAACGTTTTCATAATACAGCGATTAATCATCAAGTCCATAAAATGTCCAAAAATGGCACAAAATCTCTGTCAGCCCAAGTGGCCACTTTGTCTTTTTACTTTAATAGCATATTAGATTAAAGGAAATTCAACAGGCACATCTTTTTTTTTTTTTTTTACATTTGATAAGATTCAATCTTTAAGCAGGTCTATGTGAAAACTTGAAGATTAATTTATTATCTAAATAATCTCAGATCAGTTTATGGCAATTAACGAGTTCATTTCAATACTACTTTTATCCAACTAAAAGGATCCATCCATCCATTATCCATACCCGTTTAGTCCTATACAGGGTCACGAGGATCTGCTGGAGTCTATTCCAGCTCTCTTTGGGTGAAAAGCAGGTGTAAGGGCCAACAAAAATGATGCTCATTTGAAATCATTTTCTCCTTTACAGAAAAAGCACAGGTACAATTAAGATTAGTGAAGTCTTTTTTGTATTCAAGTGTACCATTACGTCATGACAATGGCAATGCAGTAGGCACTGAAACTGAAGCTGCAACAGGAAAATTCAGACATCATTAATTTTATTTACAGCTGTGCTTTTTCTGGGAAATATCCTCTAAAATAAACATCAGAATGCACCTAAATGCACCCAAAGTTAAATGATCTTTCACAGACACACAAGACCTTATCATTACACAAAAATATTCCCTTCTATGTCCTTCGGCAACTGACATTTTACACTACTGCAATGTACCCACTTTCATGCAAACATTAACTCCAAGTGTGGTATTGCTCAGATACTGGGTAATTCATTTTGTAGAGATTCATATTATTCGCATCATATTCAATGAAACATATCCATCACCCACACAAGCCTTTCAAATTAAATTTAGATTTCATAACTGCAGCACTGAATACATAATTTATACAGTCAGATGCGGTCACACAGCCCAGCCTATTTTTGTTCCAACATTCACCACACACACACACACAGAAGCAGCAGTGCAGGTTCCATGATCTTTAATAAAAGGCACATGTACAGCCATAGTGAGATGAGCGAGTTCACTGGCATAGAGACAAAGCATTAAAACACAGAAATACAGGAAGTAGAGGTCAGGAGGAGAGAGAAATCTATCTGCCATACAGTAGAATCTACTTAAGTAACGTCATCTCGTTTTCATTCAAGTAAGTCTAACACTATTATGTTTGTATGGTAAGTTAACCTCTCCAAAGCCATCACTGTGTGTATACACACGAACATGATCGATATCCCAAGAAAAGCTGATTTTTCCACAAAAAAAGCAGTTTGGACTGCTGCCGACTAATCATCTCAGGCAAAAGGAACTGCTGCTTGCTTCTACATTTACGCATCAACTACTGCGTCCACACTGTACCTTGAACCAGAGCTGTACTGTTATAATAAAATACTATATGGCTCCAGACTTGTAGGCTAATTGACTTAGTGGTAATTTGATGAAACCCAATTAGATGTAGAAAAAGTCATCATGTACTTACTGGCATCAGGATAAACTCAATGTAAAATATAGCCCCAATAGGTTTCAGTGAAGCCTGAAGTGATGGACATTCTGTGATTTTTTTAAAACTAAATTTAACTATTTCAAAAATTTATTTTATAATAGTTAGGAAAAGTAAGCCCCTCCCTCCCTCAAAAAAAAAAAAAAAAAACAACTTTGAAAAATAATTTGAGCTAAAATATTTAAATGTAGGTGTTGGGTGTTACTATAACAACCCATTTCACTTTAGTGTTGCAAAATCTCATCAAATTCTTAAGTGGTTCAATTACCAGAAAGTAATTGACAAAGTGAACATTTTGGGTTCCTGAAGGTTCGCTAGTAATGTCCTCAAAATAAATTCATGTTGTTCTGGGGGCCATGTTCACAAGGACCTCACAGTTATCTGTTAACATTCAGACACACACACACACACACACACACACACACAGGCAGTCATACACTTAAAACCAAACTAAAAACAAAGTTAACAGGTAATTAAATATTTGGGGTTAAGGGAAATAAAAATGCTATTAGTGTTGTAAGTTAAATATAACCACAGCAGAGGGAATAAATCGAAGAACTAAAATATACAGCCAGGTCGTCTCGTGGAAAAAGGTTGAAAGGTGGAGGGGGCAGGTTTCAGCCGCTCTGGCGAAATCTGACATAAAATGGTAATTTTTGCTGTAGTTGAGGAAAAGTTTTGGGGAAACTTAGGCATCAAGGGTGCAGATGAAGGGGGGGAGGGGGGTGCAAGGGGAGTCGGTGTGTGTGTGCGTGTTTGTTGGGATGGCAGGGTACACACACACCCCCCACTGACGTATCCAAAGTACAGCTCAGTAGTGATTATCACTATTTTCACATTACCATGCGTCTTTGAAACACTTCAGCGTGTAAGCTGAGGTTGGGCTGCACTGGTGGTCCGTCACTTTGACTCTTCCACATACAGACACGCACACAACAGAAACCCAGGCTGGTGTGTGTGCTACCTTTGGCTGTGGATGTCAGAGGTGAAAGGTCAGTCAAAAACTACGCAGATCGTCTGGTAATCGCTCCCTTCACCCAACACTTTAGCAGGTTTCTCGCTGCCCCTCCAACCCACATCAAAGCCCACCATCTCATCTCCATAGCAACTCACAGCTTTCCCAAGCAAGGGGTCTCACTACCTTGTAAAAGGAGGTAAGTGTAATCAGTGGTGTGTGTGTGTGTGTGTGTAGGTATTAAGAGGTATCAATGGTTCAGTGGTGTCTCTCTTTAATCATCACATCCTCTCTTTGACCCTCGCCTTCCATCACCAAGCTTTCTTTTCTTCACCCTTTCCTTGTTCCTCCTCCTCCTCTTCCCACGATCTTTATTTTTGGACTTGGAAGATGAACAGGCGCAGGTTGATGTTTTTGGCGGCCAGCAGTTTGTTGCACTCCACTGAATCGGAGATGGGCAGAGGGACGTAGTCGGTCTCATTGGTGTCATTGCTGAAGGAGTGGTGGTAGATGACGGGCTTGATTCGTACGTCATCGTAGGGCCCCTTCAGCAGCAGGAAGGAGCACTCCAGGGCAGAATTCACCTGCACAAACACAGAAGTACATCCACATAAATATAGAGACTCACCCCACTTGAGAGGTTATTTCAGATACAAAGAATTTAAAAGCCTCCTTAGCATAAAGGAAACAAGCCTTTTAAGAATTGGAAAAAAGGAAGTACAGCAGAGAGAGTTGTCCAAATGTCCAGAGATCACCTTCACAGTACTGGGGTCTTGAGTTTGTCACCTGGCAACAACTGAGTTCATGATGCCACATGTAGCATCGGCAGGTAGCTCAGGTGAAGCTTCTATAACTTAAATTCTAAAATGATATCAAACCAAGTCATTGCTTAAAAGCCTAAAAAAGCCTGAGGATTGAGACTATTTTGAGGCACACATCAGAAATGAAACATATCTTGGCATCTTGGTTTAGAAGAGAGGAAGAAGGCTGCAGACAGTACTGAGAGATGATTGGTTCATCTCCCCTGTCCTTCTCACAGATAGAAAGGGACAGGCAGACTGTGAAATAACTGAACATCATCTCTAGAGGGATGCTGCTCTTTCTTAAATTAGATTAAGTGACTTGTCTTTATTGCCTCATGTCAAAGTGTTTTACTTGTTTCAATATAAATTTCATTTAATTTAGCATACATATCTATCTGTATATATGTATATATATATTATGTTCCACCTTGAGTTTTTATATTCTACGTTAATTTGTCATAGTTATACTTGATTTAGTAATCATGGTACTCTCTTCTTAAGCGTTTGTGTAGGAGCAACTGTAACGAAAAGTAATTTCTCCTAAGAAATCAAAAAAGTGAATGTGATTCTCCCTTATTTTAGTGCACACACAGAAAATACAACCCCAATTCTGGAAAAGTTGTGACGTGTTTTAAAATTTCAATAAAATGGGAACTAAGAGACTTTCAAATCACATGAGCCAATATTATATTCACAACAGAATATAGATAATAGAACAAATGTTTAAACTGAGAAATGTTACACTTTTATCCACTAAATGAGCTCATTTTAAATTTGATGCCTGCTACAGGTCTCAAATGAATTGGCACGGGGGCAATATCTTAGACCTATAGATAACAGTTGGCGCTGAGATCTTTTAATGTCTGCACCAAGATGTTGCACATCTTCTATTGGTCTGTTGTTGAAAGTGCAATCAGCTTTGCAGCCATCTGCTGGGGCAGCAGCATCAGAACCAGAGACCTGAAGAGAATCAACAAACTGATCAGGAAAGCTGGATCTGTGCTGGGTGTAACTCTGGAGTCGTTGGAGCTGATTGTACAAAAAAGAATGCTGCACAAGCTGATGAAGATGATGGAGATAATGGGACTCTTCACACCCTCTCCACAACAACGCATTCAAACAACATAGTATTTAGTGAGAGGCTTCTTCAGGTCCGTTGCAAGACAGAAAGATGCAAAAGATCATTCCTGCCAGCAGCCATCAGCCCCAACAACAAGACATCCTACTATTATTAATTCAATATTATTGTTGCTGTCATTTATTTATTGTTGAAAGAAAAAAAAAAAGAAAAACCCTTACTACAATGTTGAATTTCCCTTTGGGATTAATAAAGTATTTTTCATTTTTCATTTTCATTTAATTTTTCATTTTCGTCATTAAATGAAAAATACATCAAAGGCGACCATGAACTCTTCAGCGGCAGGAAACCTATATCAGGGAAGGATGGAACCAAATTCCAGCACCAAAACTCCAGAAACTCATAACCTCGATGCCTAGATGTCTTCAGACTCTTTTGAACTGTTCTGAGGAGATGCTCCACCATGGTAAACATGCCCCTGTCCAACTATTTAGAGACCTGTAGCAGGCATTCAATTTGAAATAAACTCATTTTGTGCATAAAATTGTAAAATTTCAGTTAACACATTTATTATGTTTTCTATGTTCTGTTATGAATAAAATATTGGCTCCTGTGATTTGTCTTTTAGTTTTCTATTAAAATTTTAAAAATGTCCAAACTTTTCTGGAATTTGGGTTGTATGTAAAACCCACCAGCAACACACTTTTGGGAAAAGGGTATAAAACATTTAAGAACTGTTCAGTTGGAATTAATTGAATTCCATTTTGTCTTGAAAGAAAATGTGAATTATAAAAAAAAAAAAGCTCAGTTTTTTTTTTTTTTACCATTATGTAGCACGAAAGTCCAATCATCAATTGTTGCATTGATCTTAAATCCTGCTGTGTATAACATGCACATATGGATTCTGAAAGGATATGTTATCAAGTCTAAGTTGTTGCCCATCTTGTGTTAACATAATTTTTACATAATTAAAAGGTAACTTCTTGGATGGTAATCATGATTCCCTTTGCTAGAGAGTTTCTCTGATACCCATCAGGCCAGTTCAAAAGTGTTTTCCCACTTCTGAAATTCCCAGTTAAAAGCAGACTTGGCTCAGAATGATACATGACGGAGCACTGAAACAGAGCAGGGTTACAGAAACACACACAGAAAATAGACAAGAACAGAGAAGTGAGCGTACCTTGCTCTTGAGGATGAGCTGGAAGGATAGGGTGCGCTTGCAGGAGAGATTGGGGTTGCGCTCCGAGTCATTAACACGGGCCTTCAGCACCCACGTCTGGTTGAGAACAGTAAAACGGGGCGTTTCATAGTAGAGACGAGTGATAAAGTCATCAGTCCGGTATGGCCTGAACTGCACCTCTGAAAGGACATATAGTGGAAGGTAAATTAGAAAAAGAAGAAGACAAAAGGTAGAAAGAGGGGAAGAGTATAAATGTGTATTCAAGTCCCCAGACTCTCTAGTTTAAGGATTTTACGACTTCAAGGCTACTTCCTCTAAATGGTCTAAATTTGAAATGATTTGAATTGTCTAAATCTGACTAACTTTCTGTCATCAGACAGACAATTCACTGGTGCATTTAAAACCCTTTTTTGGTTTGTTTGTACCTGTAAACCCAATCTTCTCATAGCAGAGCAAGCTAAAGATGCTGTTATAGAGCTGTGTGTCCCTGCGGTGGCTCTGATCCATCTCTCCCAGTATTCCCATCAGCTCTGTACCAGTCTTAGTTGGATGAGAGCACTCGCTCTCATGTGCCGGGAGCTCATGAAATGGACCTTGCCAGGGGCAGCCGATCCTCTTGTACTTACACTGCGTCACCCTGACAAGACAGCAGCAAGAGGGAGTAAAAGACAATGGAAGCACATACAAGGCTTCACATTAATTAGATCTTTTACAGGTTCTTTGTGATAAATATGCCATACTTGCAGTGAGTAAAAAGTAATCATATCATAGGTACTAATTAACCTAGAATGTGAACTGCAGCAAATTAATGCTATACTAAACACTCTATAAGACAGCCCCAGAGGGAAAAAAAAGGCATAAATTGGTATCAATTACACCTTAGATCGAGGTGCTTTTCAATGAAAACTTATTACTTTGTTCAAATAAAGTGAGACATTAATACTGTAACATGAAAGGTAATACTTGGGCTCTGGAGTAGCGCAGAGCTCTTTTTAAAGCCACACTTACGTAATTCACCCTTTACGCTGGGAAATTTTTCAACAGCGCTCAACAAAAATAGTCATCACTGGTTGTAGATACAGCACATGAAAGAGTTCATGTCAAATGAGAATACGACAAACTCATGAGTGCTTCTGAGAACAACGTCCGACACCTCCTCACAGGAGATGGGGAACATTTTCTGTCTGACCTGACCAAAAAACAAAAAAAACACCTGATGTCTCCTACGACTGCTGTCATAGCAACAGCAGCACAGACACCGCTCTCCTGAGCAAGGGTCACCTGTTGTCATAGAAACAACCCCACTGGATTTCAGACACGACTTGAGCATCACATATGACTAATGCTTGGTCTGTAATCACATTACCCGGTTTTTCCTCCTTGAAAATGACTGCACACATATTCCCCCATCATTCCCGGGTTAACTTCGTGTAATACTGTGCTGGGTTACAACAAGCCCACATACACACTCCATTAATGCGGTGAGATGAGATTTATGCTGTTATCTTTTCTACTCGTTTAAACTCTGAAAGACTCACTCTTTACCATTTGTAGTGGCTCAATAACCTACTTTTGGAACATTTGCATGGAAGGTGGTTGTAAAATATTTTGGTGACACTTCATTCACTTTCATTATAATGCTGAATAAACAATGTTTTGGTCTAAAGGAGTGATGAAAACCTGTCTTGGCACTCCTCCTTCTGGTGTCTCTCTAGGCTGGAACGGGGGAACTGTTTTAGGCAGAAGGTACATTCTGTCGGCAGCTCACTGACAGCCTTCTCCACTGCAAGGTTCCTGCAGCACAAATTCTTGCTGATCTCACATCTGAATAAACACAACAAAACATGAGTCACACGTCAGTGCAGTGGTATATCTATTGTTTGTGTTATGCAACATACGGTTAAACAAGATTGTGGACATTGCACAAGTTCCTGGCAGGGAAAAACAAAGTATCTCCCTTTGTCATCGGTTGGTGCTGATTTCATGAGTATGCACTGGGAAATAAAGTAATGTGAGAAAGAGACAGCGCACCTTTTTTCATTTCTGTGCATTCACATATATGGCATAATTACAAAAAATGTTAAAAAAAAAGATGAACACCACCACATTATATATTACACAGCAGAATGATTCATAAAACAAAAGCTAAGCCAACATGCAGAAGCAGTGTGTGTAGGGCTGGGCCGTCAATTGAAACCAACTTTCATGTCAATTATTTCAATTATTTCTCTTCTTTGAAATACTCATTTAATGACTATATGTTTAATCTGTCTGTACTCCATCTCACTTAATCTAGAATCAAAGATATGTACTCTTTTATTAGAGAAATATACCAGTTTTAATAGCTGCTTAAAAAAAAACAATAAATAAATAAAATCAGGTCAGCAATCTATGAGAGCAAAAAAACAAAATGATACTAAAATAAACATTCATTAATCATAATCAAGGTAATCAATTCAGCGTGGTATTGATTTGTGGTCACATCACCTCAGCCCTAAGTGTTTGACAAACCAAGTTCACTGTTTTCTTGTTACACAGGGTTTAAGAGGGTAAACAGCAGTCAGGTGTAACAAATCAAATGTGCTTGACTGCACATCAACAAGTGTGAGCACCTCTAGAAAAACAGGTATTTTGTCAGTTTTCCTGCTCTGGAACGTTCAGATGTATGTTAAGACAAAGAAAGAAAAGTATCAGTAATGATCTTAGAGAAGCATTGGCTGCTGCCCATCAATCTGGGAAGAGTTTTCAGTCCCTTTGCGAGTTATTTGGATTCCATCATTTTGCAGTGAGACACAGTATTCACAAGTGGAAAACCTTGAGACAGAAGACAATCTTCTAAAGAGTTGACGTTGCAGCAAGTCCACCTCAAGGTTAGACTGCGCAATGTTTCAGAGAAACTGCATAAAACCCAAGAGCTACAGCTAAGACAGGTTAGCATTGTAAATATCAAAGTTAATAATATTGCAATTACAAAAGAAATGGCTAGTTTGGAAAGACTGCCAGGAACAGACTCTTTCCTCTAAAAGAACACAGCAGCATGACTAGTTTGCAAAGGTGCATCCAAACAAACCACAAGACTTCTGCAACAGTGTCCTTTGGACAATTAATTCCAAAGTGTAGATGTAGCCTCCTTCCCTGGACACCTTACAGTCATCGAACACGAACTGAGAATGAAAGTGTTCTTGAGTCAAATAGAGGCCATATGTCTCAAAGCTAAGGCTTGTCCAAAACTGGCTCATACAACAGAACATTGATCCCACACACATCAACAAATGTACAACATAATGACTGACTAGACCACTGCAGCGCCTTGATTATTTTCTTTTTCAAAGTCAAGCTGTTTGCAAATTGGTGTGGTGAGCCTTTATAAGAGTTTTGCATAAACAAATGCCTCCAAAGCTTAATGAACTGAAAAAATTTGTAAAGAAGAGTGGGCCAAAATTTCTCCAGGACAATGTGAGAGACTGAAAACATCACACAGAAAACAAGTACCTTAAAGGTGGCTCTACAAGCTTTTAAATCATAGAGGGTACATAGTTTCCACACACTGCATGGAATAATATCAAGAGTTGTTCTTCATCTAAAAGTTTAACTTCATTTTCATATGTGGTAAGGACCAGATTATTTTCTTTTTTTTTTATGCCTTGATATGTAAAACCTGAGAAGTGAAAGGAACACTTTCTCTTTTGCATGACAAAATGCTGATGTACTCAGGAAAAAACACTTAAAGTAGTGCAAGGATTTGTGAGCCTTAGAGATTTCTTTCCAGATGTCTTCATCTATATTAGCAAAAACTCATACAAAAAGAAGGCAAAAACACAGACACTAAATATTATACCTGGCCATTTCCTGATCAAGAAACAAAATCTGGCATACTACTAAAAAGAAAATTGAAGGAACACTTAAGTCACACGTCAGAAAAATAACTGCTTGACAATTTTTGAAAATGTTCATTTTATAATTTTATAAACATTTATAATTTTTATAAACAAAAAAGCCACATCAATGCTCAGTGGAAATCAAAATAATTATTCAGTAATCATAACCAGATTAATATCCTAAAAAACCCAAAAGGGGAAATTTTAAGCAGGCCAACACTTCTTGATTCTTTTAGCTGCCGTGGCTCCATCACAGTAACAGACCCGGTAAGGGTCCACTAGCATTGCAGTCAAAAGCTCCGTACCACATGGTGGCGAGAAAGTGCACCACTTTCACTGTTTGCCAACCACCAATAAGAAAAAGAAGACAGCTAATAAAAAAGAAGAAAAACAAACTGGGAAAACAACATTGCTATTGAAAGAACCAAGATGGTTGCTCGGTTTTTGTTTGCACGCACAGTGATAGTGGCGATGAAGAGACGACTCGTACGGCAAAGGGACATCAAGAAAGCTGAATAATGTCACATCCTGGTCACAGAATAATCAAACAGCACCAAGTCAATAACACCCCTCACCCCGTACCTTTTCCCGCCCTGAGGTTCCTAAACCCAAGGCAGAGACTTGCTTCGTATGAGTTCCCAAAAATTCTTGTTGCAAGGCTGTTCCACGTGACCAAATTCTGGGAGATTCTGGGGGTAGGTATGTTTTTCCTCCCCAAAAAGTTTTCAATGAAGTAGATGCCATTTCCTGCATTCTGGTGCATTTCAACTGGTTTTTAGACACCTACTTTGACCTGAAAGTAAACATTTGATACGAAGACTACGAAGACAAAAAATACAAGATCCTGTGGACAAATTGTGACTTACTTCTAATGCCAAAGAGGCACTGCCAGAAAGTGCTCTGCTTCCGATATGCTTTTTAAAAAGTGATATGAAAGCAATTTGATATGATTTTGCATGGGAGAAAAAAGAAAGAAAAACAATGACAAAATTTCTCGATATCAGCAAAATTCTCTGCTGCAGTCACCTGAAACATTTCTATCATGTGCGAAATCCTATAAGGAATCCACCATTATTGGTGCGCTCTATAATTTGTCCAAGTCACTGCATGTCAGCAGATCAAGTCCATTTCATCAACCCACCGACACTTCAAGAAGCACAATCTAAAGGTTAAATATGCAAAAATATCCATCAATTAAAAGAAATATGTTATATTTCAGATGTATTATTATTATTTGTTTTTTTTATTACTATTACTATTACTATAATGTTTAAAATGTGATTTAAAAGTATATTGTGAGAGCAGGAGTCCATATAAAGCATTAATGTTGTAAAGTTCAAGACTGACAACAATATTTATGCATGCTCCTCATTTACCCAAACTCTACACAAGGTCAGAGACAGAAGTAGATTTTCTTTATAGCTACAAAAAGTTCAGAACTACCAACATTTTCATGAATTGCGAAACACAAGTAAATTTCACTCTGCTCACAGTTTACGCACAAATCTGTTCTGCTCACGGTTCATAGATGAGACCCATAGTGTCTGGGGAGGGAGCAGATACAGTAGAAACAACTGATTTTCCAACCAAAAACTTTTTTTTAAATAAAGCCTTCTAATTTACACAACTGTAACTAAAAAATAAACAAGGCAAAGCTTCCTACTAGTCTTCTGTGAAAAATGTTTGCGGCCCATGCAAACCTTTAAACAGCACTTTGATCAACATACAAGGTTAAAAGCAACATTCCAATATCAATATAAGGGGTCAACAAATAAGGTGACACTTGTCATATTAAGTTAAGATTACAGCAGAATAACACTCAGTTGGTTTGTTTTATTTTTTCTAAATATTTTTGAAATCACGTAATAAACATTTTACAGAAATTAAAAACATATTTAAAATGATCAAGCATTTAAAGACATATTTGTTTCATTTTAATGACCTCTCAAGGCCCACCTGCAGTACCTCGACAGCCCACCAGGGGGCCATAGCTCACACTTTAGGGATCACTGGAATATGGTTTTAGTCAAAGCTGGACATCGTGTGATGCCAATGGGGCTGATGTTACCTCCTCTACTTATGAGCAGCCTGCACTGACAATTCACTTTGGTTGTGAACTTTATGCCAGAGACGGTTGATGAATCGGGTTCTAAACTACTTTTGTTCATGCATGCGTGCGGTGAATTCCTGTAGGTAACCAGGAAAACCTGGAGTCCACTTTGTGTCAATAGTATGATGTTAATCCTCACTGTTGTTATACATAAAATACCAAATTAATCAGCCTGTTCGATGAGGGAAAACTGAATTCAGACTATTTTTTTAGTGTTTGAAAAATACTTTCAACAAAACATTACACAAAGAAATGTCCATGCTTTTTATGTTTAAATACCTGCAGTTGGGACATGTGGCTTGTTCCTCCTTGAGACGGGAATCAGCAAGGAGGTGAATAAAACAGCCAGCACACATCAGGTGTCCGTTTGTACACTGAGGGGAAAAACAAGGTCAATAAAGAGTGTTAAAGGAAAAAGGAAAACATATCACTGAGGTTGCTACATGGGAAGAAACATTTTTTCAAAGTTAGGTCCTTGAACTTTTTATTCTCCTATCTTACGTATTTGTGTACTTTTTGATGCATTTATTATACTATTGACAGCAGCTGCCAAACTATTTTAGGAATCTAGCTTCTTGGAGATGGACGTTGAAAATTAATTGGCAAACATCTTTCACTTTATTGTATTTTTGAAGATGTGAATTTGGACTGCGCTACAACAATTCAATAATAGTTCATTTCTGTGGAATGGCCATTTAGGGTATATACAATGTGCAGAATGTTATGTATAGAAATTGATATGTAACGAGAAAAGGTGGGCTTATGCTAACACCAGTGAAAACAAAAGTTTAGTGTGCTGGATGGCACTGAAAGGTGTATAAATGTTGATTAACTGAACAATAACATATTTATAATAATAAATATGGTCTCTTGACATGGAAGAGATCTGTTTGAGGTCATTGAGGACAATGTTCGGGCATGTTGAAAGGAAGGTCAAATGTTAATTACATTTAGATGAAGTTTTTGTGTGGAGCTTGGGGGTGTGTTTTTGTTGTGGTGACCTGAGAATAATTCACACTATAGTGTTATAGACTTGAGCCAGTGCAGATGACCAACAGGCCTGGTTGTGTCTGGCCTCTCAGCCTCGTGTCTCAAATTTGCTGCAGACTTTTAGAGGCTGTGTTGGATCCAATATCACTAAAAATAAATGAAGCTGGCCAACATATTCAACAGGTTGACTCTTTGGTTTGGAGGTTGGGACACAGGGAAGCTTATAATATGAGGTCCAGCTGGTCGTTCTGATGTTTGAGTGTAAGTTAGTGATAACTGGGCGGGAGGGGAGGGGAGGGAGGTGATTGACTCCACATTTACCTGGTACACAGACGCCTTGGGCAAGTCTAGACACACAGTGCAGCACAACACTGAGTATAGTCTCTCCTCCAGCTTTCCTGACTCTCCCTCGGGTAATTTCACCCTCTTCTTGGGGGGCTCGTCTGGGTCAGGCTCGGGCCCTTCTCGTCGTATGCCGACATCCTCTTGCATGGCTGCAACCCCGGCGACAGCCTCCACGGCTGCCCCCACGGCCCCGACCCCCAGGCCGGCCGAGGAGGAGCCAGGGGCGGCCGCAACGCCCACGTCTCTCTCTTCCAGTGAAGACATGGCGATGAATGTTTTCAAATACCTGCTAAGTTCGTGCCTCGATCAGACTAAGACTGAAACACGAGCACGTTAGCTCAGGGCTAGCGTACAACCTGTCGAGATAATGGTCAGCTGACAGCGAGCTAACGTGAGCTAGGCTAACGTTTCAGGAGCAGGCATTCAGGAAGGAATGCAGACTAGCTTATTATTAACTGCACCCTACACATAGGAACTTGGATTTCAAAAGGCCAATTACTGTGCGATAATGAGATCATGTGCAAAATGTAAGAATGACTACCACGGACAACGGTAACTAGTTTTGTTGACTTACAGTGGGGCTAGCAGAGTATGCGGCTAGCTACGTAGACTCAAACAGCGGTCCGCTCCCTGAGCCAGGCAGAACAAAAACAACTCGGGCTCTCTCAGCTGTTGTTGCACTCTCGATGCCGTTACTCGTAGTGACAGCAGGTTACAATGACGGGCACCGACGCCCCTGATCGGCTGTTCCTCCCGTCTATTCTCCGGTACCGACTGACTGTCCAGAGAACCCACGAGCCGTATCGGTGATTAAAGCTAAAGACAGTTCTGTTGGGACTTGTCTCTGTGGCTACACAGCCATCTTTGTTTTTTTTTTGTTTTTTTTAAATATGTTTTTTTCCCTTTTCCTGTTTGTTCACCCCGACTTTACTCTTTACAGCTTTTTGCGGGTGAAATAGTTATGATACAAATTCCATATTTAAAAGTAATTACTTCGCCCGTCTCGACTGGGGTTTCTAAGCGCCAGTAACTTGGATACAGCCGTGAATTGTCTGACAGCGGAATGTTGTGGCAGATGTCTTGGGGTATTTAAAGAGTTTGAAATGCGCATGCGTTCTAAGCACCTGCGGGTCAATAAATGGCCACATTTGAAAGGTGACCATAACCTCGTATACGAGAAATTGATTTAATTTTAACAAAGGATGCATCGTTCACTATTTGAAATCTGAAGTATGTTTACTCAGGTACAGTAGTTCAAGACAAACTTGGGTATTTTCATTTCAGGACTCTTGTAGAAAATAGTTACTATGCAAATGACTATCGACACAAAATATTCGACACGAACAGACATTTTTTCATTAATTCTAACAAACTGTTATATAAGTTAATACATCTGAAACACTTAGTAAATGTATAAATTTGGTTACTGTCAGAAAAGTATCTAAACACTTATATAATTTTCAAATATTTGATATCTGTACTAGTGACTGGACAAAATAAGTATTGTGAGACTGTCTTTCTGGGCTCTGGGTTATTCTGACTGCATTTATAACCGTCTTTGTACAAATCAAACAATAAATTTAATTAGGAAAATAACCAACAAATAATTGATTTTAGATGATCATTAATTGCAGTCCTCTAAAAAAAAAATTCAAATGAAACTGATCCACCTCAACGACAATAAAATCCCACTTTTACATGACAGCCATCGTAAGCTCATGAGATATTTAACATTTCAGCAGTAACAAGTAACATCTTTCTGCAGTGAGCAAATGTTTTACTTGATGTGTCAATATGTACTTCATCTATATATTATTTATTCATACTTAATAATTTCAAGATAAGTAACATTTCAGATGTCGATATTTTAATTGTAGTAGAATGTAGCTTCTGATTAGCACTCGTCATGATCAAGTAAGTCCATTGTTTTGAAAGTTCCTAATCCATTTAGATATGTGGTGTCCTAACACTAATACCTGATAACAAAACTTTTAAAAACACCTTGTCTTTACTTCTCCTCGGTGTTAACTGCATTTTACTGTTGCTGCAGTCTATAAATCTGGTTAAACTGGTTGTAAGGGACCCTGTGTTTCTGAATACATATAAGAAATCCAGAAATTATTCAGCCAGAAAAACAGGGTGATCAAGGAAATCCTTAATTACCCTTGGCCAGTGTCACTAATACCAGGTACTTATATACTTTGTCATCTCATCAGTGTCCCAAATATGTGGCTTAACAGCCTCAAATGCCTGGGATTGGTACAAGCATAGATGGGAAGGGGTGGGGTGGGTGGGGGGGGGGTGAGTATGGTTTAGGCTGAGTGGGGCACAATGTCAGAGTGTCAGCTGTCTGCTGTTGGGAGGGTCATGATTAACCACTCCCACTGGACTGAGAGATATGCCTTATATGGTCTCTGTGGAATGGTGGGGGAGCAAAACCAGCTTCACACATTAGGTGCTCATATGCTGCTCACATGCTTGAGATATACAATTAGTCAGAAGACATTATGACACATGGATTTGGCCTAACATTGCCACAGACTGCAAATGCCAAAAAGAATAAATCACATGAACTTGAGTTTGCCAATCAAGTTCACAAAATTACACAAACATATATATAAACATTAAACACACTGTCATAGATGATGTTTAAGGACTAACTGGGGTTAAACTGAACATGTTCTTCTGTGGAGATCTTATAAGTTATAACAGTAGAGTAAACAAAGAAATTATCCTGTGACAGACTTCTAGGAAAGTTCTGTGAGATTGTAAGATTAAAAAAAAAAAAAAGATCAGTGTCATTAGAGCAGTAATCAAAAATAGATCCCAATAGCAGACACAATACTTCATCTAAAAAAGTTAAATATAGTTTCGCAAAGAAAAAAATAAAACAAAAAGTTATTTAAAAAAATTAACTTACAAAAAGCAGCTGAATACTAAAACAACATAAAAAAAATGAACTGACAGTCCTTCACAACTTCTCAAACCATTCAGCTTTTACAAGTCTGGGATGGACAAATTGCTCAGTCACTATGTAACATCTACGATTAATTTTTGATTGCAGAACAAATTGATTATGCACATTTATGAGATGCATCAAGTCTCATCAATCAGTCCTCATTCATCCTAAGAGAGTAAAGCACATCATCTGGTGGTCATTCAAGGATTCAAACAGGAGATTTCACAAAGATGTGTGGGTGGGTAGGTTGGTGATGGTGGTGTGGCTGTTGACTTTGTCATGTCTCAGCTGGATGTTTTTGAAGAGTGCCTGCAGCAAGCTTGTGTGTGGGAAAGGTTAAGTACTGCTGAAGATGATGGATTGAGTTGTGTTAACCTGTTGTTCCTTGTCATTTTGGTCGGATGTTTTGAATCTTTGGGTGACTGCAGTTGGCTTTTCTGTTTTGATTGTAGTTTAATCTGTGATGAAGGTTCAGTTTGGGTTGCAGAGGAGCCAATTCAACTGAGATATAACGTGTATTTGGCAGCTTGGGGCCTGGATCATTTATGTATTACTTGTGATGTCCTCCAGAGGTGGACTCAGGTTTCTTTTGATCACATATGTTGTAGGTGTGCTCTCTTTGTCCTCTTGAGATAAAATGTTGACTGTGCTTGCCTCTTCCGATTGTTGCAGTGATGGTTTGATCTCATCTTTTCCTCTTGCTGTTAGCTCACCATGTCTGCTGAGATCAATTTTCCCTTTGCTGGCTGAGTGTTCTGCTGTTTTCTCTGTCAGTGATTCTGCTGCATTTGTTTGAGCTGGTTTCTGGACTCCCTGTAGTTCTTCTATAGCGTCAGCTGCTTTACTCTGAGTTTTGTCTGAGAGTGCCCTCTGGCTGCAAATTGAAGTCATAGTTTTCACCCACTGATGCAGGAGGATCTGCTCTGCTGTTAGTCTCACTGTGGGGTCTGGCTGAAGTAAAGATCTGACAAGGCCTCTGGCTTCTGCACACAAAGAAAAAAAAAAGTCAGGTTATGAATTTCTACTCAGACACATGCCTGTAGGTTGTTTGTCGTCATGCATTATATTTCTCACCCTCTGAGACTGAGTCCCAGTAGGGGGACGGAAAGTGAAGTTGTGCTTGTTTTATTAGCTTGAAGAGCTCTTCCTGGTCCCGATCGCGACTGCGAAATGGAGGAAAGCCACACAGCAGGATGTAAAGTATCACACCCAGAGCCCAAACATCCACAGCTACACCATAACCTGTTGGGTAAACAATCAACAAATATTTTCAGAATAAGAAAATCCTATTTAAATCCTATTTAAATTAAAAGCCCACCTATCTCACAGAGGATCTCTGGGGCTACATATGTCGGTGTGCCACATATGGTGAACACTGGTTCAGTCACAACCATGGCAAGACCAAAGTCTCCCAGCTTCAGTCGACAAAGGCCAACAGCAACCTGCTCTATCTAAGAGAGTGAATAAGAAAAACAAGCAGACACCCATGAAAGCAGAAGAAAACTATTCAGTTCTGAAAATATCCATGTTTAAAATTTCTTTGTCTATACAGATAGTGAAGTTTCAATGCAGCACAAAGACAATTTTCCATGTTAAAATGACTTTCACTTTCATTGGGAAGTGTTGTGTAACTCTCATTGTCTCCCACCCCTATCATTTGCAAAAACTACCTAAAGTAACTTTGGACTGCCGTCACTGTCATCTCTTTTCCAACAACTGCATATCGCCTTACAGTACAATTAAAAACAATGAAGTAAGCCTATAGAACTACAGAGAACATCACAGCAGGGCTAACTAAAGTAGTGTTTTCATCAAGCATTTCAGTTCAATACAGTACAGTACACGGTTATTTGTGTTTTCATGATCAAAAATTGTGAACTGTAGAAAAATAAGCATACCATTTGTAGTGTTTTTTTGCAGCCCTCTGTTGGGGCAGCAAAATCAGTGGTATGGTACACGCTCAAGCACCAACATACCAAATTCCAGGTTGAAGCCTATCAAAAACTGCAGTTCCTCAATTGGCTACTGAGGGCTGGTTCCAAAAGTGAGCAACTCTCCACTGAGTCCTATGTTGAACATATTTACAGCCTGGTTTACAAAAAATGGTTTTGGTCTCTATAGCTAGGGCTGTATAGAGAATGAATGTTTCTGCACCACATCAGGTAAAATTATATAAAGCTAAAAAAAAAATGTATTTAGAATTAGGGGTGTGGTGTTTTGGTTGGTTGAAGGAGCTAGATGCCGTGACAAATCAAACTGAAGTATGCTGAGACCTGCAGTCTATCATCCCAAGACTCGTGGCAGCAGGCTTGCCCAACTGGAATTCGTCTATCCTTGGCAGTGGCGAGCTTACCGACTGATGGGGTCCCAGCAGAGCATCCCATCACTCATTTCAGATGCTGTTTCAGTGGCGACAGTTAAAATGAGGATATTGGGACATATATGATCAGAATGAATGTAAGGTAATATTAATTAGCATTATGCATTAACATGAGATAACCCAGCCAAGACAAAATAGCTAACTGTGACTGAAGTAAGTTGGGTGTGCACTATGCACTATTTTGGAGTCTTTTGCCAAAGAAAGCTCAGCTTCTTCTTGCTGAGAACAAAGGCAACAGGGTGCAAGATGTCATCCACTGTTGTTCTTTCTTAACTAAGTTGCAGTGTTCTTCCTTGATTTCAGTGACTGGAGACAATGTCAAACAGGTATGATGTTACGCTGTTACATAGCAGGATTAGTTTTAGCCATCTGTCCAACACACCGTGGCAGTGGAGACAATATTTACAGTACCAACCCAAACTGATCTGTACTGCTCCATGGAAACAAGGCTTAAGATGCTGTGATGCTGCTATTACCATAATTGAAGACTCCTAGATCAGTAAAATGAACAGGCTGTATACTATATTATATGCAATTTATATAGTATACCGTTTTGAAAAAGGTCAAAGACTCAAGGTGCCATGGTTCCCATCCCACGTCCTGTTTTAGACCTTCATTTTGAAGGTCATTTCCCAGGTAATCCATCAGATTAGCCAAATGGATTAATTGCTGGGTAATCTGATGGATTACCCAACAAAAGAGGCTACCCGAGTCGTGCAAAATGCTGCTATTTTTATCCACTAGGTGGCAAAACACATTGAAATTGAGGCTTTTTCCGAAGACAACCACTTCCAGTAAAAAAAAAAAAAAAAAAACAAAAAAAAAAAAACAACAAGCCAAAACAAGCAATGCAGATCATTAATTTTACATTGATTTCTACCTTCAAACAACCATGTTGTACTACCACAGTGCTGTGGAGTGTAAATCACATAGATACAAAGCAAAGACGCTACACATCTTTCTTTCTCTCTCTCTCTCTGCACAGTGAAGGTAGAAGGCACTGATTCAGCGTGACAAAGCCCCGGATGAGTCTGAGTGCTGCCCGTCATAATCTGTGGTACTCGGGTAGCATCTATTAAATAACTTTTCTTTTTTCTCTGCTCCATCAGCTGAATCTCCTGCTCCCAGACTCACAGGATTTGTATCATCATCATGTTTCAGAACCTCATATTCCTCCATCTGAACATTTATCTGGGAACCTCGGGCCTCATGTACTAACCTTGTGTACGCACAAAAATTTCCATACGCCATCTTCCACACTCGCGTTCAGATGTACTTAAAGTGAAATGAACGTGAGAATGTGTGGTGCTCCACACACATTTCATAGTTGCGCACCTTTGAGGATGCACTTTGCACACCAGCAAAGTGTGGCCAGAAAAGGTAGTGGATCTGGAATCGAAGATCCTTACACCATTAGCGTCTCATTGTATAGGCACAATGTGGAATACCTGTACCTTGTAAGCCCCCCCCCCCCCCCCCCCCCCCCCCCCCCCCCCCCCCCCCCCCCAATCACACTGCGCTCCCACTTCACTGAGAAAAAGTTTTAATGTGGAGATACTTTAGAAAGGCAGGAATTACCATAGTGATGGTATGGGCTTATTTCTCTACCTCTCTGCATTTCACTCACTGATTCAGGAACAGGTGAAACCTTGAGAAAAAAAAACTTAAAAAAAAAAAGTTTAAAGAGGGAAAGAGTTAGAGCAAATCTTTGATTCTTTGTCACATGCCTGTCACCAATTCAGAATTTTTCTTTTAATGCTGAAGAACAAAGTCTGTTTTATCCATTTTTGTAAAAAAGAAAAAAAAAATTAGAGAAACTTGCTTTTATATAGACCAAGTAATGTCCTAAAAGTAAGTTTTTATGTACATTTTTGGTGGAATTTCAACATAAAGATGACAAATTATCTATGTTCTTGCGTATACAACAAGACTTATAAAAGTATTGGTATCAGCATCAATATTGGGATACTAGCGCTAGTATTACCTGGTATCACTCAAGAAAACAAGCCCTCCTTCTCACTTCTGTCTGAGCTTTTCACTTGTTAATATCTCTTGACTGATTAAAATAAAATTTTAATAATTTATTAAAACAAATAAATGTATTCACATAATATGGCCGTGAGCCATGATATAATTGGGGAACCCCCCCCCCCCGGCCATTTTTTTTTTTCTCTTTTCCACAGCTGGTTGAAGATGATGGAAGCGATGAATGGAAGTTAAAATTCAGCGCAATCTATTGGCTTTCATGACAAGGCTGTTTGTTTGTTTTGTTTTTTTTGTTTTGATGACATATGAATATAGTTATGATCAACTGGATTTAAATGAAATGAGTTGGATTATAAATCCACCATAACCAAAAGGATTTAACTGGAACATAGAGTAACTAAATTTACTAGGACTGATTTAAACAGACTGTACTTTCTCAGTGAAGTGGCCTGAGATTACTTTTTTTGTGAACTGGCTATACAAATGAACTGCACTGAATTGATATACATTTAATTAATATAGGCTGAGCAAGGATCTTTTGTGACAGGTGACATAATTCATTGTCTTTACAGAATAACCAAAAAAATATACTGAAAAAAAATTAAGCTTACTTAAAAATTGATTTTTATGTTTTGTTTGTCATGCTGTCATCATTAACAGAAATAAAGTGTAAATCAATCCTTTGCTTTGAAAACATTAAAGCTGCATGAGAGCTACACATAATTTTAGAACCTCAATTAACCTCTCTCAGAAATCTACTGTGATACTCACCAGTAAGTTCTCTGGTTTAAGGTCTCTGTGGACAATGCTTTTCCAGTGGATGTAATTCAGAGCTTCACTCACATCTGACACCATCAGTCCTGCTTCAGCTTCTGAAAACTTCCCTCTGTCACTGATGGCCTCAAACAGATCCCCTCCACTCACCAGTTCCATCACCAAGTAAGAGTGGGTGTGTGTATGGTGGTGTGCCAACAGTCGCACTATACGAGCGTGACACAGACTACCCAGAAGGCTCAGCTCGTTTTGCATCATGTGCTCTCGGCCAATCAGCTTGGAGCGTTCAATGATCTTCACAGCAAGGGTTTGGCCGTTGTCACGTCGGCGGCACTCTCGCACCACTGCAAAGTTCCCATCTCCAGCCACACGTCCAATTTCATAACAACGCTCAATATCTGACAAGGTGACTTCAGTGCCATCAGCGGGAAGGGTAAAGGTTTCTTCGTTCTGTGTGTCTCTGTGTGGTGCACCCACATTTGGATCTGGAATTAGAACTTGTGAAGGTATAAGGCTCCTCTCATCATCTCTGCTGACTGAGCAAGGAGGTGAGGGGTTATAACAAACATCCAGGTTTTTCACTGCTTGCTCTATATGAGAACCTCCTTTTTGCTTCCTGGACAAAGGTGGAAGTGGGACCCTCCTGGGTAATGTACTGATCCCTTCTGACCTTCTTGCTAAGCAGTTTTCACACAGTACGGAAGAGGGTATGCATGTGTTTCTCAGACACTTGTTGTGCTTAAATGGGGCAACAACAGTCTGCTGGTGCTCTTTGACTCTACCCTTCACATGCAATCTCTGCAGATTGTTGGGAAGAGGAGCAGGTTTTCTGCAAGAATCCTTTTTATTTGACTTCTGAGAGACAGGATTATAGTTTTCTGGTTGTTGTGTGTCTGTACGTTGATTTGTGTGAGTGCTAGTAATGTTTTTGACATGTGTATTTGTGTATTGGTGCGTCTCTTGGTTAGTACCACCACTATCTGTCCCTTCACTGTATCCACTGTCAGCCTTGGCAGCTTTATCAGGGACTGGCTGGAGTTTCCTCTCCCAGGCCTTCAGTGTGTCGACACGGTAATGTGAATCTTCTGGAAACAGTTCCTCCAGAGCCTCCTGCACACTGCTGAGCTCAGGACGTGCCTTACCAAGAGCCAGGAAGGCTGCCTCACCATGGAAGAAATCACAGACTCCCTTAACCTTTGACAAAAAGAAAAAGAATGGTCATTTAAGAAACTTTGAAATGCCAAAAGTAAGTGAAGAAACATTTTTTTCATAGAATTTAGTTGGGTTTTTTTTGTCTGATCTCCACAGTGAACACTATCATCCTCTGGAAGTACAGACTGCAGAGCAGTATGAATGACAACATATAAAATTAAATTAGCAGATTAAATTTACATTAAAAAGTAAATACAGGAGATTGTCTCTTTCCTGGCCCTTACATACTCTGCAAGAGAGAAAAAAGGGCTTTTGAAGAACCCCATCTGCACATTTTTTTTCTACTCTTTTATGTTAATCTGGTCGTGGTTGGGCCTCACCTCTCGTGCGTGTGTTGTGTACAGGCGTGTGACTCTGGCTCTGTGCCAGCGAGGGAAGCCCAGTGCCTCTGAGATGTCCAACAACAGTTGTTCAAAAGACACCACACCTCTGCGGTTCAACAGCACTGTTATCTTGTGAATAGGAGAAACAAAAATAGCTTTTAAAACACCAAGTGCATACCATGTAAATGCACTCAGATGATAAAAATAAGTTTGGCTCAATGTTCTGAAATTAAACCCTTTAGAGAGATAGAATTCCAACTTTGTAAGTTGTTAATGTCATAAATGTGTTAAATATTGGTAACAAGCAATAAATAGGAAGCATTTTTGATGTCTTATGAGCTGGTGTATCCAGCACGACCCTTGCTTTGTCTTTTTATTCCTTCACTTTACCAGGAAATCCCTTCATTGGACTATTTAACCAACTCCCTAAAACCGCTGCCAAATCTGGGAAGAATACATTTATCAACAATCTACATCTATAATTGCAGGCTTCTTGACTTGTTGTTATGTGAAAATCCATGAGAGTATATCAATAACATTTTTGTTATATAGGGAAAAAGTGGAATTCACCTTACGCAATGTACTTTGACATGGCCGGACAATGGTGATTAGGTGAGGCCGCTCAGCACTCTCCTCCGCATGGCGGGTGTGGAAAAGTGGGAGGTGTGGAGGAGGAGGGAAGTGGGATCTGTGGACATGCTCTATGGGGTGCAGGTGGATGGGCCGAGGCTGAGGTGCCCCACCAGGATGCTTCACTGTGGAGACAGGAGCAACTGAAGCAGAGAGAAAGAGAAGAGAGTAAGAGTAGAGAAAAAGAGACAAAAGCAAGAGCCGGATTTATGGAAGTGTTCTTAATTACATTATAGTCATTGTTGAGTTTCTTCTAGACTTGTATAGAAAAGAAATCTCATAAGTAACACTACACCACGTTCTTTTCCTGGGCGTCTTGGCACACGAGTCTGAAAGCAAATCCGGCTGATCAGATTTGAGCATTTTCCATCACACTGAATGCAAGGGCCATTTGAGATTCCTCAATCACTTTGCCCAACTGGCTAAATTATTTAGGTTTCCTGAAGTCATGAAAACCCACACAATGGCAAAAGCTTCCCTGACCTGGTTAGGGCTCAGCTGTATCTGCAAGATTAATGAAGCATTGGAGAAACGAAGCATCTTTGACGTTTCACTTTCTGGCCCAGGAGGGTGGGTTTGTTGTTTTTTTTATTTTGTTTTCAGACAGAGAGAAACACAAGACATCCAGTGTGACCTGGGCTCCTTTCTAATACGAAACTACAGGCGCACTGAGGGTGAGAAGCAGCAGGCTACACACCTTCACACACTAAAGGCTTTTAGTAGACACAGATAAGTTCAGTGTCCTGTAATATCTCATAAATACCCGGCTGTGGCCAGGTAAAGAAGACTGAAACAGGCTATTCTCATTGTGTGCTGGACAGAAAAAATGCGTCACAAACGTCGTGACGTCTCTTTTCAAGTGTTCACTGGTGTAAGTCCAGTGGCCTACTGTCAATTCAGCTGTTCCAATCACGAGAGAAAGTTTTCTTTTGTAAAGATCCAGTTATTTTTATTCTTTTAGTCTGAGACATAACTCACCTTCCAGTCTCCATTTGGTGTTTCGTGCCGCTCCACATCCATGCCGGACTTTCGGCGAGGGTGTCATGTTTATTAACAACAAAACCCCCGTGACAAAAAAAAAAAAAAAAAAAAAAGGGGGGATGAAAAAAGTTTTATTAGTAGTATTTTTTTTTAATGTTTTTTTTTTTTTTAACTATCCATGTGTGCTGTCGGCTTCTAGCTTCCAGGAAAAGTAACGGGATGCGCTTTGAGGTGACCGACCAGCGACAGCTGTTGCCATGGAGATTGCGTCAACTATAGGAAGCTAGAGAGAGATACAAAGACCGGAAACTCAGCAAGTTTGTTGTCAAAATAAAACATTTTGGAGCTCCTTGTCTGAATAATTCACTTTTTCCACCGAGAATTACTTGTATTTATAGTTAATATTTGGTTTCTTTAACTTTATATTTTCATTAATTAAGTGACCAGTGCATGCCAAGCAAATGACCAGTGAAGACTGATTTAGTGTTTCCTTTGTAACAGGAAACATCTTAATGTCTCCTTATGCGTTGTCTTTAGGGTAAAAAAGGTAAGAAAAACAATTGTGAGGCTTCTAAACTTTTCTTATGCAAAGAAATCCCATGCATTTGTCTCGTTTATAATATTAGTCGTTTTAATTTGTTATGGTAAGGTTTATATCGTGTTTTCCACTTGATTTTTCAGTGGAAAAGATGTGACTTTATAAGTATTTAGTGCCACAGAAGTAAGCACATGGTTGACACTGTGGTGAAAGACAAATTCAGTCTATGTAACAACAGCATTCCAGATTCCAATCCACACACACACACACACACAAACACCCGCCCCGCAGCACCAGGTTTCCCCTTCATTGAAGGCTTCAAATTAAAAAAGAAAGTACAATGTAACCTGAACAATGGGGTGTCTGATGAGTCCCTAAGACCCTGAACATCCACCCAGGAGCTTTGGTTGTATATTACTGCACACAAAAACAGTACAGATAACATGATGTCTCAGGGTTAGAAGTGCTAACAGGAATATCTTTGATATCACAAGGACAGGAGGAACGTTCTGGTGAAAAATCACATTGTTCCATCTGGGAAAAGCAACTCCTCTCTCTGGGTCAGTTACCATGGTTTCACTGATGGAATCCAATACCCTGCCTCACACACATCCACACGCAGACAGAAACACAAGCATTGCACACCATGTGTCCACTTGATCTTTTAATACACGACCCCCCATGGCTCTGTCACCAAGGACACTGTTGATATTGGATGAGGAAACATCAACTACTGTTCCGGCTCCTCATCCTGGACTCACTACTGACATGTAGAGAGTGTGTTTTCTGACTGAAAACAACTGAAAACAAAGAGTTATTTCTTTATTTTATTCAGTGTGTTGGGTAATTTTCAAAGCCCTATACTTCCTCCTTTAACACTGTGGTGAAAAGAAGCAAAAATTCTACAGGATTTTTGTTGATTTACCATTTGTCTTGTGTTTAGCGTGCTCTTTGTAGTGTTTGTCATTTTTCAAACACCTTAAAAAATTTTTTATCACGTTCATATTTTAATCAATGTGGGTGATTTATGGAACAGTATCATTACATAAGTTCCAGATCAGTAGAAAACCTTCATCACCTCAGAGTAGGGAGACATAAAAATGTAATACAAGTTTCTGACCAGCAGAGGGGGTAGGTGTGCTTTGCTGTGCACAGAGGGTAGTTTCAGACAGGCATGGCTGTCCAGAAAAGGGGTGAGTTGCTCCCAGTCAATTTTGATAAACAGAAAACCCTTCTGTGACTTGCAAGGTTATGATATAGGTCACTGGAGAAGTTGCAGAACAAATCAAGGAATGCATCTTCAACCCATCTGGTAAAGTAACACAAAACAAACATACAACGCAGTGCTCAATCTGGGTACCCCAGCAACTGTTACCACAGAAAACAATCCTCTTCTTTAAAAGCACCCTTTATATCAAGCTGCATTATTTATGATATGGCTCCTGAAATTTAAAATCTTTTGTTGCCATAGTCGAGATAAGTAGTATTTGGATCAGTAATTGTTTGTTACACAACAGTGTGCACACAAAGTCCCTACAAATATTAACCAATCATGAATGTACAGTACATCCTTTGATATTCAACTAAAAAACATGAGTCATAAACATGAAGGACTAAAGAGACAAAGTATCTGAAAAGCAGATCACCACATTTGTCATGGATAAAAACAGGGCCAATAATGTTGACTATTAACATTTGCAGCCAGATGTGACTTCCTCCAAGTTGTTTAAATCATTTTGCAAAACTGTCTCTTTGACATTCCAGTGGTTATGCATCTTATTCAAAAGAGGGAGCAGCATATTAAAACAACTGTCTTCTCATTTTTGTGAAGAATTTTAGGATGATAAAAGGAGTAGAATTTTAAGGCAAAGGCAATCTTTTTTAGTTCTCCTTTTTTTATTAGCCTAACATTACTGGTAGACTGTTTGAAATTGATATATATATATATATATATATATATATATATATATATATATACACACACATTAGCTACATTTTTATGACTGATAAGCAATTAATTAATAATAAAGCCATTAGCAGTGGCTTCTACTTGTGTGATGTACTATCAATATCTACCATTTCCATAATCAAATTTATGTAGACACATGACACTGTTTAATCCTCTGAACCCTCGTTGATCTAATTAACTTTATGTGTTGTTACTTACATTCCATATGGACACAGGACGTGAGAATGATGAAGATATGTGCAGCCAAATGAACAAATGACTGCAGTTTAGAGAGGGGAATGGCAGTGTCCAGATGCTTATTCACTTGGATTATTCCCACAGTCACATACAGATGCACAGGAAAGCCTCCAAAAACTGGAAGAAATAACACTCCTGGGTTTATGGCTTTCCTACTCTTCCTTTGGCTCTTCTGGGTTGTTCAGCAGCCTAAAGCCCTGTTGTATTCAGGCCAAACAGGCTGTACAAGGTTTGCTTGGATTATACAGTATAGGGGCAATAATCCAACCTGTGGCTGTGGCTGGTTGACAATCTGAACAGCAATCTATCCAGAAAAACTGACTTTGTCAAGCACACTCAAATCAAATAAGTTCTACTTGTCTCAAATGAGATGATTTCATTAGCCCCAAATAAGATACAGGTGTGGCTCATGTGATTGACTGATAATGTTAGCCTACTGATCCTGTTTGTTGATGTACTGAATGGTGATTACTTTTCAATGTGGCTCAAGCTTTTACCATGTATGTCTAGTCAGGATATGTGCATGCAAAGAGAACTTCAATTTTATTGTGAGTTATGACCAGGCTGGCATCTATGAGCACTTTTTCAAAGGACTGCCAAAAGATCAAACACAAACCCAGACACATGTTGAAACACATTTGTGCAGCTACTGACAGCCTGAGAGCATGTTCCCTTTTTATTTTTGTAGGCCAGAGCAGGCTCCCATTCTACCATCCTGTTCCTTTTTTACATTCACATGCAGAAAATAAAAGAGCAAAACACTTTCCAAGTATAAACAGACCCATGTATGTAAGTCTAGTACAGTATACATTTCCTTCTTACTTACACATGGACAAAAAAATGAGCACATCAAAAAAATGACCGCAGTAAGATGAGAAGTCAGTGCTAAAGGATTTTAACCTTTCACCTCCTCCCTGTCTGTCCTCTTCCTTTTTCCATGTGTCTCTACCACACCTGTTCATGCCAAGTGTCAAACTCATGCACGCCACGGATTTGTTCCATAATACACATGTGCCATTTTAGACACACTTATAGACAGCAGCAAAGAGAAGCCAGTGGAGGACAAGGGCAGTGGGACAGAGTCTGTAATGTGGTCTGATGTGACGCAACAGATTCCTTTATTGACTTTCTTTCCCTCATTCCCTGCCTGTACGTGTATTTTTGAAAGCGGGCGCGTGCGTAAGTGTGTGTGTGTGTGTGTGCGTGAGTGTGAGTGTGTGTGTGGTATTGCAGGGTATTCAAGTTAATGTGGATCTCTGTGGGTTTGATGTTACACAACTTCCATGGATCATCTGACCGTATATTTGCAGATGGGGGAATTTCATCAGACAGAATGAAAGGCAGATGATAAGTGAATATTTGTACTCCTAAATGTGTGTGTATCTCTGTACTTGCCCTTTGCCTTTCTATCCAAGTGGGGACTTTAAGTAGATTACTCAACAACCAGTGAGGACTCCTGTCATTCTGGGGGCCAAGACTGAAGTCCCCATAAATCCAATCTATTTTTTATGGGTTATGAGCAGTCCACACCATGAATGATGACTATAATGATAAGTGGTTCACACCACACACAACCACAACTAAAATAGCAATGATAACAGCAAACAGTATTGTTCGGATTACTTTTGGAGTGATTTGTTAGATGATAAAGAAATGACAGCCATCAAAATATCATCAGGATTATACACTCTCCTCCATGGTGCTGAAAGATGATTATCTCCAAAGCTGTGCTTGACTCTATCTTATTACTATTATTCAAATCCTTAAAGAATACAAATTAATTAGGAATAGATCTGAAGCATGCACTTCACTAATCCTTTGTTTTCTTAGTACCTCTTTTATGTGCATGAATTGACAATTTAATAAACACTTCCTCTGATCACACTCAGTCTAATCTATAGGTTATTTTTTAGACATTAAGTTAACATTATATCAGACTGAATATTACAAATAAAAAGAATGTTAAATTATTTGCACCCTTTTGCTCGTGAAGGTTTTCTGAGGTGTGTTTTTAAGCAATTTATAACACGCACAGTTCAGTCAGTTGCTGAACTAGGCCGTTTAATTGGACTCCTTTCTTTCTCTCAGTATACATGCGCTCAAAGGGAACTAATTTATCTACCAAAGTGAATCCAGGGTAGTTGGCAATAGTGCCTGCTTTCCGCTTGTGAGCATTGTATTTTTCCAGTTGACTTATTACAACACACCAAAATAACAGAAAAATCTTTGGTTTTGCTGAAAGCAAATTAGAACAACAGTGACCTGTACACACTCACAGCTCTACACTTATTGTACCGTCTGTCATCTTTTTTTAAATTGTTTGTACTTTTCTAAAAAAAAATATTATTCCTCTCTGTATCACTTGTTATCAGCTATTATCAGGCGCATTTATACTCCAAGTTTGAAACAGTTATGGAGACGGACAGAGCCTTCCGTCCATTAGTTTTGTCTGTGCTTTGGTACATAGCCTTGGTGATTAATATGACAGGCAAAACAGAGCAATACAACCGGAAATCGTGGTGGCAGTAGTGAGCTTAGTAAGTCAATTGTTAACCAATTACAAGAAAACAAAAAAGAAATTTTGATTAAAAATGCAGTAAAACTTTGCGGAGCAGCTGTGCGAGCTTGTCTGGAATTTATATGATATTACAACTTTGGGGCATTGTGACGTGAAGAGGACTGTCAAATGTTCTCATGGACATCAGAAAATATTGAAAATGACGTTCGTTCGTCAATTTTGCTCATGGTTAAAATTAGAGAAAAAAATCCCCATCAATATAGTAACTTTCCAATTAGTTGTCTCACATATCATCACTGTTTGCACCACTGTTTTCACTTTCACATCAACTCCCGAATAGCATTGATATTGCAACCTTAGCAATACTAGTCGTTTCACTTGTCTGTAAATTGACATTGCCCCCGGTGCAGTGTTGCTATACAACCATACAAATGCAAATAACACACGGATGTATAAGGAGTAGTAATGGAAACAATGTTTGGAATGGATGGATGTAGGGATGTATGTATAAACAGAAGTATGGATGTGCGGAAGTGGAGTATAAAGGGGCCTTTACAGTACTTCGGGATCAAAGCGTGAGCGGGAAATGTGGAGCATGTGCAGAGGGTGTTGGCCAGCTTCAGTCCAGTCGACTCTTGACATGCAGAGATCGGCAGAATTCAACTGCATTATCTGGATCTGTTCATCCAACTATGAGAAGTTCAGTCTTGTACGATTTCAGAGAGACTAAGATGTTTACATGTGTTTTAAAACTACAATTTCAATCAGACTAATGCAATAATTCAGTTTCCTCTAACATTATGTAAACCCACTGACTGATGTTCTCTATGACAATTTTTTTTTAATTGAATTGAATTTATTTAAAACAAACATGTACATAAAAAAAACATTTTAAAAAAAACAAAAACAACAAAAAAACAAATAGTAACATCTTCATATACACATAAGCTCGAAAAAGAAGTAGGAAGAAGTGCACACTTTTTCTTAGTTCCTACCCCTTTATAACTCTATGAATTTACACCATCGCCATTGCTATATCTACACAATATCCATATAAATACAGTCCACATAAACACTATGTAAACATGCCTATTATAGATAATACAATATATTATATAAATCTATATAAATATACACTATATAAACTACATAAATATCCCTATAAAAAATATATATATATGCTACATACATAAAAATGTACAACATATATTACATAACTACAACTATCCCTCCCAACATACAATATATACCTCATAAATATTCATATAAATATCTAAACATATCTTAAGCAAGTATAATATACCATTTTCCCCTATTTTATTTATTTATCACACTCCTCGTTAACCCATTTCTTCTTCCATATACCTGTTTAAAATTAATTTTTTGTATCTCTTTTTAAACAGATTTATGTTAGTACTTTGTTTCATTTCCTGCTCCAAACTGTTCCACAGAGTCACTCCACAGTTCGATAGTATATAACCTACTACATGATGCTGACTGAAACAAAAATATGAATAAAATTTGTTGACAAACAACAGGACCTGCAACAGATTGGTAAATTATCTTAACTCCAATTCCACTGGAGTAACCTATCCCCCAAATGGAATTTGGGGGATTGGGTGCAGCTGGGGCATGCAGTGTATATAAGATTGGCAATAGACCATTATCCCTCAGAAATGGAGATTCACATATTGTTGTCATAATAGTTACTGGAAGTGGTTATTGTTCTTGCTGTGGCTGGCCCTGTAGACTGTGGTTCAAGCGTGTGCTCACTGAAATAGGAACTAACAGTGTGGTGTGCTAATGTAAATTTGCAAGGACTCAGAATTGCAGTTTTTTACGTTTAAGGCAGGAAAAGTGACACGGGCCTGTCCTGTCCTGAAAAGTTCATTGAGAGTTAATACTGGTCTTTCAGGTTTTAACTAGAAATAATTTTCATCCTCACACGTGAAAGACCAGTTAATTGTCCAACTGAATTCTGTTTTGAGATTGTTGGAATTAGCTTGATTACTTCATAAGGAGTTGAGTTGATTAATTTCAAATGATACATTTCTTTAGGTTTGTGCATTGCAACAATATTCAGGATGTCTACTATAAGATATTGTGAAATGCCTTGCAGAGTTGTGGTTGTCTCTGTATATTTACACATTTCCTCAATAAACTGAAACAAGGGAGGGAGTTCCTTTTCATAAAGTTTGGTTTGCATAGACTGGTCAGCTCCATTAGTTGATCAAGTTCTGTCCACTGTTTTAAGTTTTCCAAAAGTTAAAAAACCTCCTTGCTTTTAAGTCTGTTCACTTCCTCTTCTTTTTTTGTATTCAGACCTTCACTTTTTAGATGCGTTAGGATGCTAGTTGAGAGGAGCTTTCAGCATTGAGCTTGTAGGTCACTGATATTCCTTTCCTGTTGATAACTGAAATATTCTTACTCTGAGACAGTTGATGTCAACTTTTCAAGCTTCTGCTCTTATCTAGCAAAACACATGCTTAGTATTCACTTGAGTTTATTCGTCCTGTGCTTGGCTTATGGACTAGGTTTATGTATGTACTGCTAGGTGCCACCTTCAAGATCATTTTCATGATGTACATTCAATACTGTTATAATTGTTAAAGGAAACCCTTGAGATATGAGAAATTGTATTGTGATACGAGTCAAACAGGAAGATTCTTTTTTGACCACTTTTTTTTTTATAACACTATTGTATTGAAGCTTCAGCATGCACCCTTATTTCAAGTCAAAAAGTAGCTACAACTGGCCAAATAATAGCTCGTCAAAAATTTACAACCACATTTTTTAATTTTCTTACCAAAGAATTCTACACAAACCACCAAGAATAAAAAAAATAGTTTAATTAGATTTAGAGGTGTAGCTTTTTGTGCTTTGTTAATTTTGGCCAGAGCAAGCCATAACCATCAGCACTTCTTGCTGATTTCAGATTTTAGGTTAAACTAAGTTAACTGACTTGCTGTAACACTCTGTGGATTTCCCTAAATATACAGTAATTCCTTTCACAGAAAAGACAGTAAAAGTTTAGCTTTGTGTGTTGTTAGATAATAAAGGAAATGCAGTGTCACACTGCAGGTCTAAAGTATAAGGTACAATGTACATAGAGGTACACCACATACATAAAGTATGTACCTGGTACATACTTTATACTTTTGGCTGTTGAATCAGTCTTTTTCTGGCTTGAAATCATACATTTTCCAAAATAAACATGAATATTGTCTCTGTTTAAGGAGAACATTGTACGGTGGCCCGTATGGTCAAACACAACAGAAAATTGCGACACGCTATTGCAAAACTCAGAACACAACACATTAACCCACAACGGAAATGCGACGGACAATATTTTCTGAGGGACCGTTTTGATTCGAGCTGACAGACTGCTGTTTCTTTGGGAGAGTTTAATATGAGGTAAGTAAAATGCACATAACACATAACGACATTAATAACAATCATTGAGCAGCAGCATTTTACTTACCTCTCACCTCACCTCTGGGAGTGGTTAGGGCGTTCCACCTGTTTTACCAATCAGTGCGTCAGTAGCCATTGCCTTTAAGAGCAGGTTGCGCTACCCGCAAACCACTATGGAGCGTCTTTTCACTCAGATCGGAGCAGCTCTCATGGGCTGCTTGTCTGGGACTCTGCTGTAGAGCTTCCCTCTTCCTTCCTCCTCCTCCTCTGCACTGATATATACATAACTAGCTCTAACTAACGTGAAGCAAATGACTTAATCATTTCTTTTGCACTCAATAAGTTTCAACAAACTGCTCAGAAAAAATAGAGCCAGTGAGCTTCCAGGAGAGCATTTCTTAACTAGAAAAGCACTCAGAGAGCACAGACCTCCGCCAAGCACAACAGTGATCCAGAATCCAGGATTTCTTCCAGATCACAGCCAAATCAGTTCTTCCTTTTCACATTTCTGACAACTCCTGAAAATTTCATCAAAATCCATCCATAACTTGTTGAGTTATCTTGTACACAGACAGACATACAGACAGACAGACAGATAAACGCCAGCAAAAACATTACCTCCTTGGTGGAGGTAAAAATATTCTTACACAGATTATTCCTCTCGGCTACCTGAAATTCCTAGATAGTTGGTGCGCTCCCGGTAAACACGCTCAGGGAGAGCCGCAAGAACATATTCTCAGCAGTGGGCGCCGGGAGCGGCTGTGCGCACAGCTGCTCCAAGACGCACAGCCGCTCCCAGCGGCTGTGCGTCTTGGAGCAGCTGGTGTGCTTTTTAAAATACTGCAGAACAGATCATTGGATGAGCATTGAGCCAGAGAAACAGGTATGATGACATCTACCTTCTACCACTGAGCGCATCTCAGGTGCTCCAAGCGAAAGGAGAGGGTCAAGGATACGACGCACAGTATAGGCGGTCGCTATTAAGAGGCTAGGAGAAGCTTAGCTTCCCCAAAGTTGTCACACACACATGCACAAATAAAAAAATCACATTTTTTATTTTTTTATTATATATAATAATACTTGGTCACATTAAAAAGTTCCTGGATGAACATGGAATCTCCAAACTCCCCGTGGTTGCACAGTGTTACGATGGTGCTGCCGTTATGGCTGGGAAAGTTAACGGAGTGCAGCAGAGGATGCGCCAGGGATCACCCCAGCGCTATTTACATCCACTGTATGGCGCACAAATTAAATCTGGTGTTGATTGAAGCCTGCAAGTCTATTTCTATATGTCTTTTTCTATATCATGGAAAGCCTGTACACATTTTTTGGACAACCTGGGACTCACCATGCAAAAACAGCTGGGTGTGAAAGCAGACGTATCTGCCCGGAGTGACACGCGATGGGCATGCCGATGGCATAACGTGTCAGCTGTGAAAAGCTCTTTCAACTCCATCATGACCACCCTTGATGAGTTTTCTGTGCCCCCATACAGAGGTGCCCCATTTACAGAGGCGTCAGGTTCTGCTTCGCAGCGTGGGAAAACTAGACTTCTGTGTGTGTTTGGTTGTGTTCTCCCATGCTCTGCACATCATCCATGTCGCATCTCAGGCCCTTCAGAAAACAGACACCACACTTGCTCAAGCTTCCAGTGTTCTGCAGGCCAGCGTCCAGGGACTTATGGATATGAGAAAAAACTGGGACATTATGTGGAGAGAGATACTTTTTGTGAGTCCAATGACATTTCTGTCACAGAGCAGGAGCCCCGACACAAGCGCCCTGCACGCGCAACAGCCACATTATCTTCTGCACTTGTGGAGAACACACTGGGGCAAAGGGAGCTGTACCCGTCCAATTTAGAGAGTCCCAAAGACAGATGGGCAAAACATGTCTTCTATCCCGTCATTGACACACTTGTTGGGACCTGTAACAAACGCTTCTCAGAAGAAGCAATGCAGTTTGCAAAAAGTGTAGATGCTGTGTTAAACTGCGACGCTGATGCCGCTTCAGGACTGATTAAACAATATGCTTCCACACTCTCCATCAACACTGATCTTGCCCACGCCGAAATGTTTATGGTGAAAATTAGTTCAGGTGGAGTAACTTTGGAAAATCTAAAAGCGCTGCCTTGACTGGGTTTTACCCAAACTTCACTAAAGTGCTTAAATTGGTACTGTTGCTTCCAGTTGGGACAGCGACTTGTGAGCGCTCATTTTCTGCCATGGTCCGCAACTGGATGAGGACAACTATGGCCCAGCAGAGACTGTCATCTCTGTCCCTTCTGTACATCGAGAGTGACATAACAAAGAGGATTAAACCTGAGGAAATCGTGGAGAAGTTTGACGCAAAGGCCCCGCGGCGCATGCTGCTTCATTAAGGTAAAAAAGAGAAAAAGAAAAGATAAATTAATGAACAGGAAAATGAGTATGATATCATTATGGTGTAATAATGATAATAATAATAATAATATTATGAGTAAAGACTTCTTTTCCCCTTTTTTGTCCTGTAGCTTCCCCATACCACTTGCCCTAGCCGCACTATGGCGCACAGTACAAGAAACTCCACAACAGGGTTCTGTGATCTCCTCATTTCCTTCACAGCAAACATCTGAATGAGATCATGCCACAGCTGTACAGACATCCTCTGCCCTTAAGAGAATAAAAACGTATGCAAGTAATACAGTGATGCATAATCGAGAGGTAGAGCCGTTTGTGCACGTCCACATGTGACCAGGTGGACACACATTTATGCCATTTGGACGCGCTCTTTTACGCGCCGACATGCGGGTTGCACTTTCTGTAAACTCGGTATCTTGATAGCGGCTAGTGGGTGGTCTGACCCCCTGCTAGCCGCTATCCTAAACCCGTGATCGCAAGATACCGAGTTTGCGGAAAGCACAAATGACACGCCCATTGCTCTGCCTACAATGTGAGTAAGGGAGTCGGCAACGCAGGTAGTGGCTTTAGGGAAGCAGAAGATTGCGTAGCGGTTAGCGGAGGTTCCTAAATCTGCAATTTGCGGGTAGTGGCTAGCGGGAGGTGTACGATCGGGGCCGAGAGTCTAAAAGAAACAGAACCCAACACACTTAAAATAAGATTCAAACTTAATATACAAGCAAATCACCCTTTAAAGTGGACTCTGATTGACATCACCACACCAGCGAGTGGAGGACCCCACCAGCTGCAACGCTAGACAAAGAGAAGAACAGAGTGTTAAAATTCTAAAAAACTAATCTAAAAAACTAATGTAAACACAATTAGAAGTCTAAAATGCTAAACTAAAATAAATGGGAGTCAGTGCCATGCCTAAAAGAGGCAGAATGACAGACCCTGAATTAAAAATCATTAAATACACATACCTCGGGGTGCACACATGCACCCCTACATTACCCAACAATAAAATTGCCCAGATTATAAAATAATGCTCTGTGGTAAGTCCTTTACCACAGAGCAGGATCCAGAGCTACATTTAGGTGAGCTGAGGAGTGTGAGTCTTGAAGTCTCTCTTGTTTTTAAACCAGCCTCTCTTGTGATTGGTCTCCTGGAGTGAGTCTTCAAGTCTCAGCTGATCTTATTCAGCTACTCCAGTGACCTACTGCTACATATTCATGGCCAAACAAGTAGAAGGCCTTTCCTTTTTATTTTGTATCAGTCTTACAACTGAAACAACCAATACAGACTGATATTATTGGGCACTGACCGGTTTTATCCGCACTGTGTGAAGTCATTTGGCAAAGACTTGAATGTCATGGCTTTTTTGATATGTAGATGTCCTGGGCTCCATCATTAAATTCACTCAACAACTCAACTATCCTGCCTCATCAAGATTGCGTGGGTGTGGATCAATCAGATAAGGTTAACAATAGCCTGGCAATATCAACAAACACCCCTCAACCCTTGTCCCATTTTTACTCTAATGTTGCTTTGGTCTGATTTCAGAAAAGGTTTCTAGAAGCTTCAGTTGATAATGCAGGTCTGTTGCTCTCTTGAAATACCATGAAAAGCTGCAGACTGGTGCAGATATGCATCAGTTTGTCTCTCACTTTTTCAACAACACTCTCCTATGAAGGATTTATGTCACTTTAATCTACATATGTCTGAGTTCCCCTTAATTATAAATGAGACTGAATCATTTTACACAACAGCCAGGCATTCCTGTTTTTGTATCAAATATAAATGTATGAGAAAGAGCACCCAATGAGAAGTACTTTTCTCATAGATAAACAAGGTGCTAGTGAGTGATTACTGCCTCAAAAAGAGGGGTGTTTAAAAAAAAAACAGCACAATTGCATCGAGATTTGTGTCACTACAATGGTAATAAATCAGCATTTCTGTGTGCCCCAGAGTAATAGACTAAAAACCAGATAATAGTTGCTTGTGAACGTGCACACAGGTAAAAGAAGACTCCACAGAGCATACAGAAATGTTAATGTAGTACCTGTTTATAGTCTTTTTGCAGGCTGTATGTTACAAACAATACATCAGTACAACATGCATGTCTGTTCAAAGCCTTGTGAACTCTGCGATAACCTGCCATCCACACATGATCATCCCAGCTGAAGTGAAACTGTTAAAAAAATAACAATACATTTTCCACTGCAGTCATTTTCTGCATGTTGTCTCTATAGTCTTCATGTTGAGTGAATTCCCACAATCCTTCACTCTGTGTGGGGTGAGAGCCACAAAGGTTAATATAAACATGCTACCAAGCTTAACACTCTTATAAGTCAATCAAATGTTCTCTTCAAACAAAAGCAGGTTGTGCATGTGTGCAAAATAAGCACTGTAATAACACACCGATCTTCATTCTTAAACTCGTGACTAAAGCTCACTTTTCAATCACAGGGCAGTGGGCCACCAAAATCTCAGCTATCTCAGGCCGTTGACACTTCTGGATCACGCTCTAAGCCACTGGAATGACAAACTGACGACAGTGAAAGTCAAACAAACCCAGGTGGAAACACCAGAATAAAAGTAATCAGAAAAGACTAAAGTAATGAGGAAAGCAGTGTATGAGAAGACAAAACTCAGCACCCTCTGCAGAAGATAATCAATCATCGCCCCTCCTCCCCTCTGGCTCAATCTGTTTTTCCCCTCTTTTTCTGTCTTTGGCAGCAAAGCTTTATTCATCAGCTACCCCCCATCTTGTCTCTTTACTCCTTTTGTTCTCAACTCTTGGGTTTCTTTATGGCTCTGTTGCCCACTCTGACCCTTCCTCTCATGTTCTTTCCACATCAGTGCAAGTTTGTTGAACAACACAAGGAACTTCAAACATACTGAATTAACTATACTGCTACATTACACGGTGGAGACAAAAGCAAATGGCACAAAGCATTTCAAAAAATTTAAAAATATTTATTTGCATTTTTTAAGTCCAGTATATTACATGTGCTCACTGTCTGTACCCGTCTTCCTTAACCGCCCCTCCTCCCTTGAACTCTCTGCCCGGCCCGATGACGTCACGAACAGCCGGTATAAATCCAGCCAGTCAGATTGCAGAAGAGCCTGTGGCGCTGACTACACCATCTCTGCCTGCCTGCCTTCTCTCTCATTCTGACGTTCCTCTGCTTTGCTGCTGCTCTCTCTCACGCACACTCCCGCCCTCACAGTCTTTCACCCTCATTTCTCTGCACTTCTGCAAACATGGCCGAGGCTTTTGTGGGCACATGGAACCTGAAGGAGAGTGAAAAATTTGATGACTACATGAAGGAGCTGGGTAAGAGTGATTTTCATTTATGGATTTGTTTTTTATTTATTCTTTCATTTTGAGGGCTCTTAATCCACAGGAGCATGTGCGCATGTGTGTGTAACAGGAGAGGATGCGGTACTGTCAGTGCCGCATGTGAGTACATGTGAAAATGTTGCTGACAAAAGGTGAATGTGTGTTTTCATTAAAGCTGCTTGAGTAGCTCTTGATCTAGGGTGTGGGTGAGAAAATGTAAAAAAAAAAAAAACAGCTGAGGGAGACACTGAAATGTAAATAAGGGAGGAACCAAAATGGAGAATTAAGAAAGAGAGATTAGATGAAAGAATGGGTGCATGGAAAGACAAGAGGAGAAAGGAAGATGGGAACCAAAGACAGAGGAGGAAAAAAAAGAAGAGTAGTAGACCGCATGGCTCAAGTGCTGGAAAGGAGGGAGGGACTCTCCCTAAATGCAGAAAACCCCAACAGTGAGGGAGAAAAAAATGGCCAACAACGCACACATTTGCACACATGCGCGTACGCACACACACACACAGGCGCTTTCACACACACACACACACACACAGTTGAGTATATTGTTGGCGACCTTCCCTCAAAGCTCCTCATTGTTTGAGGCTATGGGAGGCGTACATTAAAATCGTCCAGCTGTGTTAGCCGAATGAGAAGATGCCTTCAGAATTTCTTGCAGGCATGACAATTTAATGTGCACGATGGGAACAGGTGCACCAAACTGGACAATTTAAAAGTTGACTATAAAGAGACAGACAGAAGGACGGACAGAGATTCATGGGCCCGTGTCCTTAGAATCAAATTACCATCGACCTGCCTGCTATAGTTACTATGGAAACTAGAGGCCCTTCAACCTCTAACCCCAACTCTTTGATCAATGAGGCATCTACAAAGCCACACACACACAAACGAACTTTTTGTGATCTTAGCTGTTGCAATAGGTTTCTGACTGTTTGCAACAACGAAAAACAAGTTTTCTTCTTTGGTAGAAAAGGGAGTGAGTCACCGTTGTCCAATAAAGCTGAGCTTTCTTGACCCCTTATGCACCTTCACACACACCCCTGACAAGCAAGCAAGTAATCATTTGCACTCTCACATGTCCAGACAGCCACCCAGGTCAATGGGGCTATGTAATGTTTGAAGAACATGCTGCATACCTGATCGTAGATAAACAAAAATGGCAGACAAATTGAGATTGTTGAAGCCCCAGGTGACAAACCCACAGCTCAGAGCTTCAACAATCTCAACAGATCCTACAATTGATCTTAAAATCATATTTACATCATGGAATCCAGTGATGTATTGGAAATATTGCTTCAGGAATTCATTCATTCTTGAAGATGTTTCTTATTTGTGACCTCTTTCTTCTATGGATTAAAGTGGAACATTGTCCCAATAGACTTGTCACATTTCCACAAGTCTTCTTTTTCTTCTTTCCAGGGTAAAGCCCAATGCTAACACAAACTGATATTGTTAAAAACTCATGACATATTCATTATCCCTTTGAATTTACGTAATCCCTTCAATGTGGATAAAAAAAAAAAAAAACTCACATAAACATCTGGCTCAACTCAAGTGTGAGGTTAAGACCATCGGGGAGAGAGTAACTGGTAACTGATCATTGCGTTGCCCATTTGTTTGGTTTGTGCAGGTGTGGGATTTGCCACACGCAAGGTGGGGAACATGACCAAGCCCACCACGATTATCTCCGTGGATGGCGATAAAGTGACAGTGAAGACCCAGAGCACCATTAAGAACACAGAGCTTAACTTCAACATTGGAGAGGAGTTTGACGAGACCACCGCAGATGACAGGAAGGTTAAGGTGAGAGGTCAAAGCCCAGGCCGCACACACAACATGCCAAAGAATACCGGCAATTATTTTTGATGAACAGATATTGTTCAAAATGCTGTATTTTATCTTAGTTTTGTAGCTTGCTTATTTATACTTTCAGCCATAAATACCATGCTGCAGCGCTGGATGTTTATGTGGGAAACCTTTGAAATACTGATGCAGAGATATGTAAAAGCAATACCTGTGGCCTGTCCTTAAATTTCCTTCTGAAGTTTACAGACTGCAGGGGGCTTAGGGCTGAACTTATAGGCGTAGAAGCACATCAGAAACTGTAGGGATGATATTTTTACTGAGAGTCCAGTAAAAACAGAGACCTGCTATTTTAACAAGACACGTGGTCCTCAGCAACCTAATCTGTTCTAAATTTGAGGGTACAGTAGAAGTTTATGAATGGCACTTAAGGAATAAAGGTGGTTTAATAGTTTCAGTGGCAGTTTCAGTTTTATTTAGGGTGTAAGCTTATCTTGGTTTAAGATGGCTAACGTCAGTTAATAGTGACTTGAAAAACTACCACAGGCTGTGATGGACATGCTGCTTCGACCACTGCTCATGTCAAGCATTAGCAGCATCTTCTAACTTGCATATCATATATGTTACTGTTTAGTTGGAGTTTAGGAAGAAGTTTAATTTAATTCTGTTACTGTTTATATATTTTAATAATCTCCTTTATATAAGTATGTATAAAAGTACACTAATGCTTAATGAATAGATCAATGAAATGGAAACAAGCAAAGAAAAAAAACTACATTAGGCTGTTATTGTACATTCAGTGTTAGCCATGTGCATACACTAAGGTGTATTAACTTCATCTGTCATATCTGTTCTACCTGCAGTCCAAGGTGACAATAGAAGACGGGAAGATGGTACACATACAGAAGTGGGACGGTAAAGAGACCAGCTTGGTCAGAGAAGTCAACGGAAACAACCTCACACTGGTCAGTGCCATAAACTGTACTTTTATTAGATCTGTATGAGAGTGTTTGTTACATTTTCACTCTATTTTTCTCTCTCCTCTAGACACTTAAAATTGGAGATATTGTTTCCACACGTCGCTACGAGAAGGCAGAGTAACACCCAACACTCAGCATCTTCTGCAACAGCTAAAGGCCCAAAACTCACTAATACCATTAAAACACAGGCCAAGCAAACTCATCTTTTATAGAGCTGCTAGTTTCCCAGAGTATTCCCTTTTACTGTACTTTCAGTATTAATGTAACTACTGACAGACATTTTCCCTGTCTCCCAGGTCTTTCTTTCTTTGTTCTTTCTTCTACTGTAAGAAACACTGAATAAATTCCAATGATTTTTTTTTTTTTTAAATAAAACTGAAAGTCTTTCCTTTTTTGGGGGAAAATGTGTCTTCATGGGGTGTAAGAGTGTGAAAAATTTGTTGGGTTCCCTGTTGAAATCTAAAAAAGTCAGAAATAAAAGTGTCCAAAACTAACAAGTAAACCAATGCCTTTTTTGTGTAAAAAATTGACCCTTGATGTATGACTGTTTATAAAGATCTATAGATAGTTTTGCTTCAGATCAAACCATTTCTAGCCTGAGCATGATCACTGCTTCCTCCACTACATACTTTACATAGATCCATCCATCCATCCATTTTATAGATTGATTCAAATGTATACAGGGTCATCTGCTGAGCCTTTCCCAGCTGTCACTGGGTACAGGAGACCAGTTATTTTCAGTGTGTGTTGTCTGACTGTGTGCACATAAAAGAGTTTATCTTCCTTTGGCTCCACAAAGGGAAAGATTAAAGCTTGTACTAGTTGTGGGGGTGATGCAACGTCCTGTACTTGTGAATTAGGTGTGAGTTCTAAATTGGTATCGTTCCCTCCCATGTCATGAGTTAGGGACTTATTGCCAACTGGAGGAAAGTTTAAAGGGTGAAAGGGCCTGAGAGGACACAGTCCACCTCCAGCCTGCCACCAACTCCTAAAATCACACTGAGCTAGGGTGTAGCAGAGATGACATGTTGTATCAGTGGTATACACCTATAGCTGTTGACAGAAATTTACACATATTCATCATAGTTGTGAATGCTGTGGTTAAATTGAGTTGGTTTTTTTTTCATTTTTTTTCATGTTTCATCCAGATTCAAAGTTCATATCATGCCAATTCATAAAATCTGTCGAGTTCAGAAACCCTATTTGCATTGAATTGTCATTTTGGTGCAATCGCCCCATCCTGAGCAAGAATGAGGAGACAGTGGAGAGGAAAAAAACTAATTAACAGGGAGTAAAAAAAAGCCTGGAGCAGAACCATACTTTGGGAAGTCAGCCATCTTCCTCAACCAGTTGGGAGTCTGAGATGACAGTACAGAAAGACCAACAAACACAGCAAGATCAGGGGTATCTGTCTATGACACACAAAAGAGAACAATGTTGATTGGAATAATAATGACATATACATGAAAAAAGGGTAAAAAGAACATAGTAATGAGAACAAAATGCACCATGGGATTTCTCTTAGCAGTCTAGACCAGGGGTGGCTGACCCTGCAGGTCTTAGATGATTCCCTGGTTCAGCACACCTGATTCAAATGAATGGATCATCATCATCTTGTCATCCAGGTCTGCACAGGTCTGTTAATTATATATTCATTTGAATTTTATAGGAATTTTATATTTTATCCTAGATTTAACTCTTGACCTGTCTCAACCAGCTCACCTCTGCCTTTTGCCCAAATTTACCTGGGATAGGCTCCAGCAGATCCCCGTGACCCTGCAGAGGATTTAGCGGGTATAGATAATGGATGGATGGATGGATTTAACTCTAAACTAGTGACTTGAAGCTAAGATTTTAGACATATGATCTATCTTGCTAATGTTCTTTACAACTCTCGCTATACAGGATTTTGGATCGGCTGTATGTGCTCAGAATAATTTTAGGACACCCTATTTATAAGGACTTGCAATAGTCCAATCTTGAAGTAAAAAATGCATTGACTATTTTTCTGCATCAATGGGAGATAAGATTTTTTCAGACTTTTACCGTGTTACAAAGGTGAAAAAAAATCAGTTCCAGCAATTTGTTTAATGGGAGATTTAAAGGAAAATTCCTGGTAAAAAAAAAATAACTCCAAGATTCTTTACAATAATGCTAGATACAAATGTAATTCCATAAAGAACTACTAAAGGAGTATCAGACAGTCTATGTCTGAAGTCCACTGGCCCAAAGTCAACATCCTCAGTCTTTCCGAGTTTAATGAAGAAACCAGAGTACCACGAAAATGCTATCCACTGGGATTCAGCACTGGTCGCAACCGCTCATTACCGCTGCATTTGCTGCTTTTTCCAGTCATGTACACTTCCGGTTTTGAAAAAACTATGCAAACTTCCACTGACTTAGAAGGCGCCAATGTAGCTTGATGGTAAGGACAAAACAGGGAAGAATATCGAGAGAAGAATATCGCATGAAATACCAGGCTATCTTCCTGTCAATTCGGCAAGGAACAAATCAACACTGACTGAGCGATGAGCGGTGATCCTATCTACTTCTACTGGAATGACTGGAGGAAGCCTTAGGAGGGAAAGATGCATGTCTTCAAAGCCTGGATGAATGTGAGTCCTGCCCTCTTACATGTGATATTCCACTGGCACTGGGTTGCCCCTGTTGGAGAAAATCAGCAGTCATCCATGGAATTAAAGGAACAGCATTAGGCCGGTTTAAGTCATACTTATCCGACAGGTTCCAGTTCGTCCATGTTAGTGACGTTTCTTCTGCACGGACAAGGGTCTGCTATGGCGTCCCACACACTGTAAAAAGAAATTTACAGATTTTTTTCTGTATTTTAAAAATTCCATTAAATTTACAAAAATAGACTGTGATTTTACATGTCAAATGTAAAATAACATTTAATCACTGTAACTGTGAAAACACAATATTTCTGTTCCTTTACAAAAAAAAAACCTTAGAAATACATATATTTATTGTCAAAATACGTTCACAAATATATCGTAATTTCACAAATATTTGTCTGTTATTTAAGGGAATAAACTGTAAAATTCAACATTAAAACTCTAAAAAAAAGAAAAAATCATTTAAAATTACTGAGGAATTAATAGTAAAAATTTGTAATTTTTCTATAATTTCTTTGTTAATTGACTAATATTTTCATTGAAAATAACTACAATTACTCTCATTTCTAGATGGTAACATTTATTAACATTATATTAATAAATTATTATTAATTATATTCATTCTGAAAGGACATCTAAAGAGACAGTGGGAAAGGAGAAAGCTCGAGCTTGTGAATAATAAAGAGTTGGATTTGAACTTAGGGCCGCTGCCTCTGCTTATGGAGCATCAGCACTACCAAGTGAGCTGCAATTAAATGCTTTCAATAAAGCATTTCTCTGATAGATATGCTGCTAGTGATCTGGCAGGTCCTTTTGGGTCGTTTCCCAGCATCCTATGCAGCCCTGGTTGTTTAGGTGCTTATCTGTGTTTATTTGTTAGCTATTTGATTTAATGCTGCCATGTAAAGTCTGTTGCTGGTTTGACCCTGTTGATTCATACACCTTACATTTAACATGTTAATTTGTGTCACCCTGAGTTAAGTCTGTCTGTGTTCGAATGAGTACCCGTGAGTTTGTTTAATGAAGTGTGTGAAACAAAACTTGTACTGTGCAAAAACAGAAAGTTGACAAAATATTCCTTTTGCAAGTGCCATGGCTGTCAGCTGTTACAGACCAGGTTCCAGTACAATGCAAAGACTACAGTCCTTAAAATTGTAGCAATTTTAAACCAAATATCTAGTTTTACAACAGTTTTTTGACGTATTTTGAACAATGAACCACATTATTTTTTGTGTCATATACTGTTATATTACATCAAGCACATATTATTATACAACTTCTTTACATAAAATAATGTCATTGAAACAGATTAATAACAGCACATTTCTGTAAATTTAAGCATTATTATTTGTAATACAGCATTTACTTACCATAAGAGACATGTGTTCAAGTCTCTTCATGGCCCCAAAGTACATCTCTGACATGTTAGAGCCATATGAACCACCCCGGACTCTGAGAACCTCTGGGACTTGTCTCCTGCTGGTGCCCAGAGTCAGGACTAAACAAGGTGAAGCTGCATTTCCGTTTTATGCTCCTAAAATCTGGAACAGTCTTCCAGAAGATGTGAGACAGGCCTCAAGTCTGATAATGTTCAAATCCAGGCTGAAAACAGTTCTGTTTAGATGCGCATATGACAACTGAAAGGATTTTATCTGCACTCTTCATTTTTACTGTAATTAATTAATTTTTCTTTTTGATTAATTTTTAATTTAATTTATTAATGATTATTTTTAATGCTTGTATGGAATTATTCTATTTGCCTTCTTGTGATTTTATGCATCTGTAAAGCACTTTGAATTGCCTTGTGTACAAATTGTGCTCTACAAATAAATTTGCCTTGCCTATTTCTAGGTAATGTAATTGTTTTAAAATGTGAAAATGTTTCTAATTAAATGTTAAAAGCAACCTGAAAATAAGGCAAAATCTTGTTAAAATTACAACTACAAACTGTATTTTAATTATGGAAAAAAAATATATTTTTATGAGAAGGTAATTTTCTGTTATTTCACTGTATTTTTCTGGTGTCCCAGCTGCCGGAAAATTACAGTTTTTTTTACAATTTCTTTTTTTTTTTTTACAGTGCAGGGTTCAGTTCTGGGACCAAACCTTTTCACTTTATACATGGTACCCTTGGGAAAAAATTATCCAGAACTACGGCATAAACATTCACTCCTACGCTGATGATATGCAGCTGTACTTATCCATGAAACCAGAGGAGGCAAAACTGTTGGCCAAACTTCAAGGGTGTCTTAATGACATTAAGTCCTGGATGTCCTCTAACTTTTTGTTTCTAAATTTGGATAAAACAGAAGTTGTTATCTTTGGTCCCAAACACCTGAGGAATGGATTAACTGAGTTTACGCTGGCTTCCAGCACAGCTGTAAAAAACCTTGGAGTCATTTTTGATCAGAACATGTTATTTAAGCAGCATATTAATCAGGTTTGCAAGACTGCCTTTTTTCATCTCTGAAATATTGCCAAGATTAGGAGCATCCTCTCCCATGGTGATGCTGAAAAATTATGCGTTTGTTAGTTCTAGACTGGATTATTGTTATGCGTTGTTAGCAGGATGTCTGAAAAACTCACTGAATAGCCTCCAACTGATCCAGAATGCAGCAGCGAGGGTGCTGACAGGAATCCGTAAACGAGACCTCTCCCGTGTTAGTCTCCCTCCATTGGCTTCCAGTGAAACTTCGAATTGAGTTTAAAATTCTTGCTTGGTCCGCATTGCCGGTTGTAAGTCGGATTCGTTTTCAGTGAGAGTTGGACTCAGCCAGGGCTGCCCTTTGTCACCGATTCTCTTCATAACGTTTATGGACAGAATTTCTATGCGCAGCCATGGAGCGGAGGGGTTCCACTTTGGTGGTGTCGGGATCTCGTTTTTGCTGTTTGCAGATGATGTGGTCCTGTTGGCGCCATCGAGTGGGGATCTACAGCTCTTGCTGGAGTGAAGCGGCAGGGATGAGAATCAGCACCTCCAAATCTGATACCATGGTTCTCAATCGGAAAAGGTAGAATGCCTCCTCCGGGTCGGGAGTGAGGTTCTGCCTCAAGTGGAGGAATTTAAGTATCTTGGCGTCTTGTTCAAGGATGATGGGAGAAAGGAGCGGGAGATCGACAGACGGATTGGTGCAACGTCTGCTGTGGTGCGGACTCTGTACCGGTCCATTGTGGTGAAGAGAGAGCTGAGCCAAAAGGCAAGGCTCTCTGTTTACCGGTCAATCTTTGTTCCAACCCTCACCTATGGTCATGAACTGTGGGTAGTGACCGAAAGAATGAGATCACGAATACAAGCGGCGGAAATGAGTTTCAGAGTAGAGACTCAGAGTAGAGCCGCTGCTCCTTCACATCGAGAGGAGCCAGTTGAGGTGGTTCGGGCATCTGGTTAGGATGCCTCCCAGATGCCTCCCTGGAGAGGTGTTTCGGGCATGTCCAACTGGGAGAAGACAACGGGGCAGGCCCAGGACCCTCTGGAGAGATTATGTCTCTCGGCTGGCCTGGGAGCACCTCGGGGTTCTCCCAGAGGAGCTGGTGGAAGCGGCTGAGGGGAGGGAGGTCTGGGCCTCTCTGCTGAAGCTGCTGCCCCCGCGATCAGACTCCGGACCAACCGGGAGCTAATGGATGGATGGATGGATGGATAGTTCTGTAGACTCAAAAGTGTAAATAGGCCTGATGTTTAGGCATAGTTCCATATTTCTGGGGGCCAGCTGTGGATTAGTCACTCGGTGGTTCAGTTTCTGGCCTTGTATTCCACAGTGCCCTCAGTCAGGCCACAGAACCTGACATTTTCCCCTGATGTGCCCGTAAGTGTGTGTATGATATAAAAAGCATAGTACAGTATAGACTAAAAAACAAACAAACCTCAAAAGTACTTTTTGGGCAAAATCTGCTGAATATTTTGACAGGGGTAATATAGGGAGTAGTGTAAGGCCATTCCAAAAGTTTAATGTTTAGCTGCTTTTTTCATTCCACAAACAGCACTGATTTGTGCTGTTTTGTAATACCTAGCTTGGTATATGTTTCAGTGTACTCATTGTAATTCTGTGAGTACACAGAGGTCTTTATGCATCTTATTCTTCATGTGATCAAGCAAACTTTAGTACCAAGAGCTTCTGTTTTGGACAGCAGTCTCTCTGTTCATGGGCATGTAAAACTTCAGTTATCTGTGACAAAACAACCAGCAGTTGTTTTAAAAAAGCTCAAAAAAAATTTCCTGACTTGTGAATAACTGTGATTTCCATCCTCAGCTGTGCCACGGCATGACAGCGTTTCAGCCGTATTGGACTTTCCTTAGCCATCTCTGAATGCGTCCTCTCAAGTCTCATACTGATTGCTCATTATCTCCACCTGTGGCTCTGTACGCTTAAGCTCCTCTGAGACCTTCCCCACTTGCCAGATTGTGTTTTCTAACCAGCTTTCCAGCCATTTCCAAGTTTTCCCGAAGCCTGCTAGAGCAAGCTCTGCCTCCTTCCGGTGGATCCTCCTCCTGGTGCTCTGTAGCGATATCTCTGAGGAACTCCAACTTTGACATAGAAACAACTCTGTTACTGCTGCCTGGAGGGGGTTTCCGCTACTCTGCCTGAGCTCTTCCAGATCCACTCCTGTTCCTCAATAAACCTTTTTTCAGCTATAATCCTTTGTCTTTCCTGGGGTCCAGTAAAATGAGTACCAAACCGAGATGTATAGTGATCTCTTTGGATTAATCCACTGTGATAACAGAGTTTTTGTCTATTCAGTGAGTTGTATCAAACAAGCCCTTCTTATCTTAATGCAGAGAACCACATAAATTCATAATGAAAAGCAAAGGAGAGAGAAAGGAGCTATCAAAAGCTTATTAATATTGGACATTTGTATATATGGAAATCAATTAAACAAGGAACAAAGGTGCAAAAGAAAAATGTTTTTCTTTAATGCAAACAAATGTTTAGCTAGATAATTCAAATTCAAACCCTACCTTAAAAAGCCTGAACCTTCAAAAAACATTTCACAGGTTAATTATCAAAGTATTTTTTTTTCTCCTCTTCATTTTAATATGCTGAACACCCCAATATCCACATCAAATATCAGGCCTAACCTCAAGCTGAATCTATAAAATATGGCTCTTGGACGTACCAGTGACCTAACTTTGAAATAGAAAAGTTACAATAAATTAAATATTTGGAGATTTACTTTTTTTCAAATTAAGCCTGCTCATTTTGGACCAACAAGGTTGATTATTGACTCTGAAAACAAATGTTTGACAAGACTCATGTTGACTCAGTGTCCACTCTGACCATGTCAAGATCTTTTATTTTGAAGGTGGTCAGATGCAGTGGAAAAGGCTGTGATGGGTTGCTGACTTGTCCTTGACACGGCTTCTCAGAGGTAACAATGCTGGATGCAGAAATGAAAACACATTAAGCGTGGCTCGTACTGTTAAGATGCACATGTGGAAAAAACAGCAGCCTTGTCAGAGACCTTAAACGCCATGCCTTTATTTCATAAATTTAACCTCTGGTTTCCTCTACTTTAATCCAGTTGTACACTGTAATTGTTATCAGACCTTTCAGTTTCTGCTTCAAAGCAATTTAACAAAATTTACCAAGATTCCTACAGTTGATTAGTTACTTTAAAGCGGGGGCAGAAATATCACATTCTGTAAGGAAAAAAAAATTGTAATCGTGAGACATGAGGTAAAAATTTTGGTTGCACAAGCTCAACATCATGCTGAGTTACACATCTGGTGAAAACAAGAGGGGAAAAAAAGTGCAAGGGGAGATTAAGAAGATTCTTGAGATGCACTTATTGCCTGTGGGTTAGACTGGAATTATTTCAAACCACTACATCTGGAAGTAATCTATCACGCCCCAATCTCACAAGCAGAAGCTTGATTCCAGGCCAATGCAGCACAACTGAAACACTGATGCCCCGACACTACTCTATGTTGTATCAAATGCACTCTTTTACAGCTTTGACTTAATGAGAAATAACCTGTGATGTGTGCTGTGTAACTTCCTCTATCCAGGTGCTTTACTTGAAAACATTAATTGAGCATGACCTCTAGTTGGACCCGTTTGTTTTTTTTCCCTGAACGAAGGACTCACTAACAGCAACATTATGACTTCAAGGTCCTTGAACAAAGAAGTTAAGAGGCGTTACCTTTACAAATACAAACAGCTTTAATGGTGTTAACACGTAGGATGGCTTGTGTGCACTGTGAGGTATACCCCTGGAGGTTAGCCACACAAACACACGCATGCACAATGACCTGCACACATAAACGCACAATAAGGGGTGCACAACATCAGGATGTCGCCACATTATGAGATTCCTGTTACGCTCAGTTGTGCTGCATTAAATTTCCTGTTGTGTGTCTCTACCATTTCCTTTGTAACTGTGTGTGTCGGCTTTTCTCTCTCATGTCTGCTTCATGGATTTCCCAGAGCATCAGAAACCGGATAGCTGTAAACAATATCTTAACTTCCGATGGGGTTACCACATGCTACTACATGTTGTACACATATGACACAAAATGTTTAGACTCCTCTTTCACTGAGGGAGCTGGAGGTTACTTCAGGACAAGTGGGGATAGTCACATGAGTTCTTTCTTTCTTTTTTTTTTGTTAAGCACTTTATTTTGAGATTCCCCCCACATGAGATAATTTGATTAAAGTAGCAAAAGAGAACAGTATTGTCCAAAATTTCAATGAAACGTGCTGAATGTAGCTGTTGGCTAATAAATAATTATGAATGAATACAGTCTTGAAAGTTTGTTGCTACTCATGTCCTCTGTCTGCCTATAACTGCTCTGTGTGTGTGTGTGTGTGTGTGTGTGTGTGTGTGTGTGTGTGTGTGTGTGTGTGATTGTATCTGCATATCTGGTTTTGTGGATGTCTCAGCTGTGTTTGTGCGACTTGTGTTTTTTGTGTTTCTTCTTCTTTTTGTCCTCTCTTTCATGAGCGCTGTCATGGCGCCTCTTCTTGGATTTACATTCACCACTGCTGCTGCCACCACTCTCTGACTCCTTTCTTTCCCTCTTCTTTTTCTTCTTCGTTTTCTTTTCCTGGAGAGTAAACATATAACAAACAGCTAAAACAATGTTGCTGCAGAAATGCACGAAAAGCTGACCATACCTTCATTACTTCAAAAAAGTCGCTCCCCACCCCCACCTTCCCCTGCGGTATCAGCACAAAATCTAACATTCTTTTCAATCAGCAATTTCAAGAGTTCTTATGATGTTATACAACTCCAGACATGTAAGTTCACAAAACTGCAATTACACTGTATTGTCCACAAGGACAACAAACCATTCTATTCGCAGCTGACGGACAGCAAAGGTAACGTGGAGGAGAGCCGGATGAAAAATTGAAGTGAGAGCCACCAACCACATTTTGCTTGCCATGCAAGCAATCACATTTTCACCTTATTTTTCCTCTTTTTGTCTGACTCTCGCTGCTGTGCAGCTGTTGAGGTCTCTTGGCGCTGTGGCTCTTCATCGTCCTCTTCAGGCAAAAGAGCATACTGCAGGCCCGGAGCAGAAAAACAGTCCTTTGTAAAGTGACCTGAAAGAAATTATATTTTATTAACACCTGCAGGTCAAGTTTAGAGTGATTTCAAGGCAAGTCACTCTATTGGGATCAAGAGTGAATTAAAGGCAGTCTTTACGTGTAGCTTAACATTAACATTATTTAACATTCTTATTACTCGTGGTGGTGTGGTACCTTTGCAGCCGCACTTTGAGCATGTTGTGTTGAGTACGGCCTCCAGCGTGATCCTGTTACTGGTCTGGTCTCTAAACTGCCTTCGTCGCCTCGCATCCTGACTACAAATACACAGAAATGACACTTTGCCACGCAGACACATAAACACGATATTATGTACTCACTCTGCCGTAACATTATTTGGGTCCAAGTCCCGTCCCGTTCCCTGATTGACAGCTTTCATCGAAAAGGACAGTTTCACCTTGTCACCCTGAATCTGAGGGGGAGGTGGGGGCAGACCTGTAATCCTCCTGCACTGACAAAGGACGTACGTACTACACTGCACATGTGTGCTCTGTGGGCGTATGTGTATTGTTACCTCTCGGCCGATGACTTTGATCCACACCTTTTCCCCAACATCCACAATCTCGGAGGGATTCTCAACCCTGGAAGCGGACATCTCACTCACATGTACCAAACCTGTATGTGGGAAGATTAAACTCTACTGATAAAGATGTCCTTGTCTACAACTTGGAAAGACTACAACTACAATTAGACTGTTGAATTTCCCTTCTAGGATTAATAAAGTATTTTTCATTCATTTCATTTTCATTCATTATGTCATTATTTCTTTATATCCACTCTGGCCTTCAGTTAACTATCACTTAAAAGCACACTTTGGTCAGTTTGCCCCCTAGTGTTAAAAAATAGTTGCAGCTTAATTCTATATGTAGGCCAAGGGCAACAGCACTGCTCTGACAATAAATCACCCTTCATTGTAAAAGAGCGAACACTTCCCATAAATTCAGATATGACACATCCCAATTCATCAACCTCCCATTTCTCAACAATCCATCCTTGTCTCCACCTCTCTTACATTTCCTACTGCACATTAACATCTACCACCAAGTTATTATTAATAAATGAAAAATAATGTAATCTATGACTATTCAAACATATAACAATATCTGCATTTTATTTATTTAATTTGCTAAAAATGGGTACAAACATTTTAAAATCATAAACTGATAATATGGTACTTAGTCTCTCCCACAATGTCATGTCTTTTCTTAATAATTGAAGGATTCTGAAAAAACCTAAAAATCATCAGTGAGATAATTCTGTAATTAAAGAAGGAATCCTGGATAATTACTGAAATCCTATTCTGGTAACATCATGTAACCTTCCTGCCTTCAACTCTCAAAATAGTCACTGATGGACGGACACAGGTGTGATTGGCTCGACTCTCAGGAATGATTCCTTCATCCTTTTAAATCTCTCTAAAGTGTTCATATAAGTTATGTAATGTGTGACATTTATGAGCCTCTTCTATTTAAAATATAGTCTGTTTCTTGCTCCTCTTTTACTGCAGTATTTCTTTCTATTTATATACTGAATTGCTTTTCATTTTCTTCTGTTCTTTTTTTCTGTAAATTACTGCAAGCTTTTAAATTTATGCCAACCTTCCTTCTTGTATCCTGGCAATCGAACAAAGGCTCCGTAGGCTTGCACTGAAACTACTTCTCCCTTGGCAATGCTGTGCAGTGGCGGCAGACCATCCAGTCCGGCCGGCTCTCGACCATCACAGTTGGACATTGTCTCAACGCGAGTGGATCACTAGTGTCACTTGCTTGACCTGATGACAAAAACTTGTTTCAATATTTATAGCATTAGAAAGAAAAACATACACACATTTTTTCTAAAAAAAAAAAAAAAAAAAAAGCACACTAACAGCATTGTAATGGATTTGTCAGAAAAACCTTTGGTATGAAGTTATGTATGCAAATGCTGAACAAAATGTTTCATAAGTTAAAAAAAAAAAAAAAACATCCCCTTCACCATAACTTCTTAAATGTTATGTCAAAGCAGAAGGAGGGATGCATATGAGGACACTGCACTTTTAAAGTGCATAAACAGTTGAAGTCCTCCTTCTGTTAAAAAATAAGAGAGAAGTGTTTCTTACCTCTTGAACTTGCACAATTATGTAGTCTGAACAGAACAGAAGACTGTTTTCACATTCAGTGATGAAAGTGAAAGTCATCTGGGTATAGCAGCACATTTGCAACTTCATAAATAGCCCTATGGTTGGTTTTGGTCAAATATTCAGTGCACAACGTCAAGTTGAGACTTAAATTGTATTTTTTTCTATCCTTGCTTACGGTTCTTAAGTTCGTCATTAGAATTATAATCAGATATTTCAGGCTATCTACATGGAGTACTCAGAATATTATATTGCTGTATTAATGGAAATGAGCTTCAGAGGACATCAATGTGCACAGTCTCTTATGAGCAATAAGAACAGTACAAGATTTATTTCAGATCTCCTGCAACAAACTAAGTGGATCAGCAGCCCTGAGATCTTTGTCAGCTACACAAAAGCATGATCTTCTTCTTATCCTGGCTGGTTAATCAGCCAGTTTACACACACGCAGGAGAAAATGCCTCCTCGAAATACAAATTTAAAGCTCTTAATGCATACATTTTACAAAATGTAATCTGTAATATAAAAATATTAAAGATCGTTACCTTTCGGGTTAAATGACGTGATGGTTGTTTAACTTCTGGTTCAAATCAACAAAGGAGCCAATCACAGCACTCGGAGCGCATTTTGACCAATCAGAAGCTTCCCAGCCAGCGGAAGTACTCGAGCCTGTCTTCTTCGTTGTTTCTCCGTTGGTGTTGGTGCTCAAGTCTCGAATGAAAGACGTGCATTCATTTTTTTTTTTTAATTATACCACTGAATTATTTTTATTTTTATTTTTTAACCGGTTCGTATCGATTGAGTCGGGATGATTGAACCTAAGAAGAGAGTAGGAGACATGGCGGTGGTTCCTTCCGCCATGAAGCGGCCCCGGACGGAGCTGGTGGCGGCGGCGCAGTCTCAGCAGCTCGTGGCCTCGGTAGGGACCGTTGGTAGTGACGGAACCGGGACCGGAGCTCCTATACCCTCCAAACTTATGAATAACGTGTTATTAAATGGCACACACTGTGCAGTAACTAAGCAGGAAGGTCCGTCAGGGTGACAGTTGGATAGATAACAAGAAGAACATAGTTTTGTATGATATTACATCCGGTCAACATAGATGATAAAATATTTATAAGGACAAAAAGTAATGAAATTTATGTTTGGTAGAATATTTATTTGTGGCAGCAATGCTTCTGAGCAATGGGTCTTGTGCCATTGTAAACCCAGTTTACCCCCCCTTTAAACGGTGCCACATTTGAAAGGACCGGGTTGCGCCCATGAAAGATTTGCATTATCTTCTCTACCAAAGTCAAACAGCCTTTTTCTTTTGGTAATGACTCTTGTTTTGTGGATTTGATCATTGAAGTCTAAAGAAACGCATATTGGCTTCTTTTTCTTCTTATTTTTTAAAGAATTTCAAAACAAGAGTTAGTAGCAACAGCCAAAAAATAAAAAGCTATTTTGCCAGAGAAGATTTGGCAGAATATTCATTCTGCAATCCACATACTTAGCTCTGCTGCTCATTTAAAAGAAAAAAAAAACATTTTCCTTAAAATGTAGCACCATTTAATGCCTCTCCGTAATGTCAAAGTAATATTATAACAGACAGGTCCTTTATTCATACAACAGTTAAATGTAAAGCAACAACAAGATTGTGTGACTTCATCATTCTGCTAATGTAATAAAATTTCCAGTTCATGAGTGTAAATTCTAATTCTGTATAGACTGCAAAGACCATCCATCCATTAACTTCAGCTTGATCCGAAAAAACAAACAAACAAAAAAAAAAAAACAAGTCTTTGGACTGCAAAGATGTTTTTTTTTTTTCTTCTTACATTCACTAGATACAGATTCATTCGTATCTGCATTGTGATTTCCACACGCCCATGTGGCCTTTGAAAAATCTTATCTTTGTCTTATCTGCTAATGAAGATCATTGTTGCTGAGATGATGAGAAATTAGATACATCTGAACACACACGATCAGAAACTTGGATGCTTAGATGATCATGCAAACAAATGCGATTAAGCAGAGTTCTCATGACCTACGTAAGAGCCAGATCCTGAAATATGATCTAAATTGACACCATTGTTAATACACCAGATGAGGGAAGAGGTTTAAGTAATTACTGTTGCTCCAGTGCAGTTCCACAGACTTGATCTTGTGCGGTTGTACTGATACCTGACTTGTCTCCCATAGGGCCCTGGACGAACCTCCAGCCTGACAGCTCCCATCATGTTGATGTCTGGTCACGAAGGGGAGGTCTACTGCTGCAAATTTCACCCCAATGGAGCCACCCTGGCCTCCTCAGGATTTGACAGACTCATATGTAAGTCGTTCACCATTCCAACCAGTACATTTGACAGATCTTTGTTAAAACACTGTCACTCTGTTCCTCTGGAAAAACCTTTTTTTTTTTTTTTTTTTGGCTGTAGTGTTGTGGAATGTGTATGGAGACTGTGAGAACTACGCCACTCTAAAGGGTCACAGTGGCGCAGTGATGGAGTTGCATTACAACACAGATGGCAGGTATGGCTGAATACCAGGGATCTAAAAAAAATAAATAAATAACCTACACACTTTGCTTAAAAACCTTTAATAAAAATACCTTGTGGTTCCTTTTTAATTAAAATATTTTGTTGCATAGTTTTGCCTGTATTTCTTTTCTCATTTATCCCAGCTGATATATTTAACTTTGAACCATTCATGCAACACTTTCAAACTTGTTCATATTCTGTTGGTGTTGGGCCTCGTTGAAGCTGCGAGTCTGGATTAATTAAGTGGATTATTTAGACTGCTCTTGTCCTGCTTTGTTATTCCTGCCAAAGAGCTCACATTTTCAGCTGGCTGAGATCAGTAGCAAGGCGCACATTCAACCCCTGCGTCTTCATTTACAGTTGACTTCAGAGGCTTGATTAGTTGACTTGTCATTTCTGTGTATTTCAGCATGTTGTTCTCGGCGAGCACCGATAAGACTGTAGGTGTTTGGGACAGTGAAACAGGGGAGAGGATCAAGCGTCTGAAGGGCCACACCTCCTTCGTTAACACCTGCTACCCTGCTCGTCGAGGGCCCCAACTGGTCTGCACTGGCAGTGACGATGGGACGGTCAAGGTGAGATATTTCTTAATAAATGTATTGACATTTCTTGATGTTGTTTTTAATCTGAATTTTTGAGTGAGTCTCATAAGAGTTTATTGCTTTGCGCCAATAGTATCATAAATTTGGATTATGCTTTTAGAATCTGTTTTTGTTGAAAGTTTCTGTCATGTTTCTATCTGCACCATAGCTGTGGGACATCCGCAAGAAAGGGGCCATCCACACTTTCCAAAACACTTACCAGGTGCTGGCCGTGACATTTAATGATACCAGTGATCAGATCCTGTCTGGGGGCATCGACAATGACATCAAGGTACTGGGCTCCGGAAAAAAAGGAGAAAACTGAGAAAATTGAGTTGTTGGAGTGGGGGGAAAAAGACAGGTGCATTGAAAATGTTGCTAGAAATTTAGATTTGCTGCTAATTGATCATACTAAAGGTGCTTTTGAAAAGAAGTGTATGTTCTTTATATTCTACAAACAAAAAATGAATTCAGTAATGGACAGTGTAGTGGTGTGGTGGTTAGGTTTGCAAACAGTTCAAAGTTCAAATTCTCCCTGGGGGCTTTCAGTGTGGTATCATCTGATAACTGAGTAATTCAGGATACCCGAGTAGCTGGAGAAAACCTACACAAGCACAATGAGAGCATGAAAACTCCCACATTGAAAAGTTTAAATCCATGTCGAGCTGAGCATGATTCTAATTGTAGGAGTGAATGTGAGCCTACATGGTTGTGTGTCTCGTTCGTACCTGTGTGGCCCTGTCATGGCCTGGTGACCTGTTCCGGGTATACCCTAACTATCGCCTGTTGACAGCTGAGATAGGCTCCAGGCCTGAGTTTGATCAAAGAGAAAATGTCGAAAATGAATCTAGCAATTATTTGTGCGTGGTAGTAATGTCCTCCTGATGGGCCAGGTAATTCACTTTATGGTCCTGCATGAATTGGAAAACCTTGGAAGTTTTCCACCTGCAAAGCTGAAGTCTTGGACTTTGATAACTTCTACATTAACTCAGGTTCGCACACTGGGATTTTTATATTTTAGCTTATGTAAGCCAGCTATCATGATTATGATTTTGTTGGAACTAATCGTACCTTCTGTCAACTCCAGTCATCACAGCTGGTTTTCAGCTATGTAATGAACCTGCACATCTGACAGTAACATCAGCTACAACTCTCTGAATTGAATTCAAGTGTCTCTACGTCCTTATCTGAAGACCTCATCAGAGCTGTTTGTCCTGTGCAGGTGTGGGACCTACGACAGAATAAGTTGATCTACAACATGCACGGCCACGGTGACTCCGTGACTGGCCTCAGTCTGAGCTCTGAGGGGTCGTACCTTCTGTCAAACTCCATGGACAATACAGGTAATATTGGCTTTCATTTGACTTATAACGGTGAATCTGTTTGAATCTTTGAAACGTTGCGTGTTTCTGTGCAGTCCGAATTTGGGATGTACGACCATTCGCTCCCAAGGAGAGATGTGTGAAGATTTTCCAAGGGAATGTTCACAACTTTGAAAAGGTGAAATTCTTATTTACTTGCGGTAAAACGACTGATTGTACTTTCCACCCTAAACATCTGAGGATGTATTACAAGTCTGAAAGTATTTTAATTTTAATGCATTTTGTTGCTAATGCAGTCTCTAACATCTTCTCCCTGTTGTTCAGAACTTGCTGAGGTGTTCCTGGTCTACTGACGGCAGTAAGATAGCTGCCGGCTCAGCTGACAGGTGAGCGACAAACATACAAATGTGCAATGCATGAACACTTGTTTTAACATCCTCTATGGGTTGATAAGTGTAAAATACAATTTTATAGTCTATTAAAAAGCTCTTTATTGTCCTTTAGCCTAAGGAAGTGCAGCTTAATGAACTTCATGTGGTCAAAAAAAAAAGATAATAATAAAACGACTTCCATAAATATTTCATACTGCTGACCTTGTTCATACAGACGCTGTAACTCCTTGAGCCTTGTATTTGTTACCATGAAGAAAAGACATATTAACCTGCTCTATTGAAAATACAGCTACTTCTTAAAGTAATCACATTACTCCAAAAGTATCCAATGGTGGAGCTGAAGATTTTTCTGTAGATGGTTTATTTTGTTTGTTTAAAATATTTAATAACCAAATTAATTGATTTAAATGATCTACTATATCAACAAACAAGGAAAACTGATAAGTGAAAGTATACATTTTTCAGATACTAGGTACTGCCATAAGCGCCGTATGGCTAAGGAGTGACCTTCACAGCAGCCATTTTTACATGAAATAGAATCTAATCAGAGCAACTTATCACATTAATTGATGCTCTGTGCCTAAAAAAGCACAAGGATGTCATTAGTAATGGTTGTGTTAACCACTGTATTAATGTAAATTTGGCTGCTGTGAAATGAGTCTTTAGTTACAGACTGCTTCAGTTGCCCACAGCCTTGGAGCCATCATAAAATCTGATGCGCTAACCGGCAGAAGCGATATCAGCGTAGCTAATCCGTAACTTAGACTAAAATTGTGTGCACGTTTAAAGATGCAGTCATCTCAAATTCATGCAGAAAAAGAAAAATTCTACTTCCATGTATCAGAGTAACTTTATTTGTTAAACCTTTCTGCTGTAGTGAATTGATCCTGCTCTTTTTCCACAGACAAAGAGAAAACTACCCCCAGTTCCCTCTACTAGTTACAGTTAAACTGTGGCCTTGTTTGGTACCTGAACACTGTTTCTGACATGTGACATCTCACCAACAAAATCTAAGATATCTATGAATATCTTTTACAAACCTGGTAGCAATTGATGGTAACTGATTAGGTATATTTTTTAAATGTAGTGATGGGACTCCCCCCCCCCCCCTTTTTTTTTTTTTTTTTTTTCTTCCTTCTGCAAAATCAGTTGCACAGCTGAAAGTACTTATGTATTTGAAGTTTGGATGATAAAGTATTAGGGAGGAATCGAGAAGTATTTAAAACTCACCCACTTAAAACCTTTTAAAGTTTTTAGAATTAACAGGCATGAACCTAGATTTTACAAAAGGAATTCTGTTTCAGAGCTCAGTCGCAGCGTGAGTGTACATCGTACATATTTCTCATAAACATGTTTCTTGATGTTTAGGATAAACTGACTGGCGTGTAAAATGTAAACATATTCACATGAAAATCTCCTTAACATTTAAAAATCAGCAAAGTCCCAAGATAATCACTTTCGTAAGATGCTAAAATCCAGGTTTTTAGAGAAAATAGAGACTATTTGTTTTACATAAATTTAAAGAAACAGACAATACAAGGAAATTAGTATCAGTTCAGTTATGTGAAACTGGTTTAGAGAAAAAAAAACATTTATTTATTTATTGATTGATTGATTGATTTTACCAAATCATGCATAGCAGTCCCTTTAAAGTTGACAGCTATTCAAAAGTCATTCATTTCTGTATTTGCATGGTTTTGACAGGTTAATAGAACATTCGCCACTTTAGAATTTCTGTTCAGTCTAATACATTAAAGAAAATTCACATTTAAAAAATGTTTTTGCAGCTGAAAGCTTAAATCCATGCTGTCCATCAAAGTGGACAAGTATAAAACTAAAGATTTGTGTAGTAAAGGACTTGTTAAACAGTTGTTAAGCTTTTTTTCTGCGTGTCAAAAAAGGGAAAAGATGTTTCAGGAGCAAAATGCCATTTGAGCTCATCGTCATTGATCTGTGACAGGATTGCATGAGAGGAGTGGACATATCGGTTTCTTGTTCAAAAATACATTTATTTGGGGAAAAAAAAACACAATTTCTTTAATTCATTCATGACAAAGTGTTAAGTAAATTAACTCTGAACACCACCAGTAATATTTTCTAATTTTTCAGAGTAATCCTGGGAATGTTTCTCAAGTAAGAGCCAGTTGATGTATTTGTGGAGCATCGTAGTGAAGAAGGATGTGCAGTAGATAAGTTTTGTGCATTGCAGAATTTAAGAAATCATCCACAACAACTTTAACAAACTCTGTTCTGCTCTGGTTTTTTTACCATGGACAGCAGCATTAACAAGAATGAAATGAATCCAACAAACATAGTTTTATTTGACTCGGGCTTTATCACCTTTATCAGCTGCCTCATCCTTGTTTACAGATTTGTGTATATTTGGGACACCACGTCCCGTAGAATCCTGTACAAGCTGCCGGGCCATGCCGGCTCTGTCAATGAGGTGGTCTTCCATCCAGAGGAATCTGTAGGTAAGTCACACAACTACTTTGCCATCAGATCAGGCTCTGTGTGATACAGACGAATGGGAAGAAAGGTCAAGGAAGTGATTTTTTTCTTTCTTTTTTTTTAGTTTCAAATGGCCATGTGATGCTCATTTTTAGTCATCTAATTTTAATCTATGATACCTCGAGAATAATTTTATACCTCGCATAAATCCAAAAGCTTATTTCAGGACGAAAAGGAAAATCACAAGGAGAAGGCCTCTTTTTCTTGTTAGTGTGAGACAGAGTGTCAAAATGACACTATTCAACTATGATTTCTGTATCCGCAATGTCTCATCACCGCAGTGCACATGCACGCCAGTCGCCCACATGACACAAAGATTACTTACCACGTGCAGTTTGTGGTGAGATTCAGTGGCACTAAATCGGCTTCTTCTGAATCTGTGGGAGTTCAAATTGTCGCTTTCAGAACCGGAAGTTGACAAATTATGCCAACGCCCAAATGCAGCGGTAACATCTGGCATTAAGCGGTGCTGCCACCTAGTGGATAACGTTATTGTGGTACTTGATTTCTCCTATTGGATTGAAAGGCATAATTGATAATGGCATCACTATCCATTTTCAAAACCTCTCAATTCCCATCCCTGCTTGTGGTTCAGACTCAAAAGCTTCTGGTGTTGGAACAGGACCGACTGTAGTCTTTCTGCAAATCCAGCAGCATATCGGGCCTTGTTCATTAAACAGTCCTTCGTTAAATGTTGCAAAAAATAAATGGTAAATGGACTGCACTTATATAGCGCTTTCCAGACACCACCATAGTGCCCCCAAAGCGCTTTACATTGGCCTCTCATTCACCCATTCACACCCACATTCATACACCAGTGGGCAGCTGCTGCCGCGCAAGGTGCTGCCAGGCCCACTGGAGGCAAGTTAGGGTTCAGTGTCTTGCCCAAGGACACTTTGACATGTGGACAGTTGGAGCCGGGGTCGAACCGCCAACCTTACAGTGACTGGACGACCCGCTCTACCAACTGAGCTACAGCCACAAAAAAAAAATAAAATATATTTTCTCAGCTGTTCGTCTGGAAAATCAAAATGCATTCAGTGTACCGTGTTCACCCAGTTTTCCTTCTCAACCAAAAACACATTTATTTGGAGACATCTCATAAACAAAAACGAAATGCAAGCAGATCCACTGAGACTGAAAAACATACTTGACCCTTGCTGCACAGTTGGAAACTTAAGGTTTTAAAATGACTGCTTAAGTTCTTGCTCTTTTTGATGCTCACTTCCAGAATAATATAACCATACAAGGAAATCCTGGCCTGTATGGTGTCACAGAGAGCCAATGTTAGGGAAAAAGTAAAAAAAAAAAAAAAAAAAAAAAACACTCCAAAAGGAAGTGTTCTCATTACCCTGGAAACTGGGTATTTTTAGAATAGGAATACTAGAGAATATAATTATCTTGTTTTTGACTCTGGTAAAATCTAATAATGATAATAACTCGAGATAAGTCAGAAACAGAAAAGCATAACATGGCCACTTTAATGAACGAAAGGTTGATTTGAGTCTGGGTGGGTGGAGGATTTCAAAATGCACCTTGATCTGTTGATTTAGCTGGTTTGGTTATCTGAAAATAAAAGTTAAATAATCTTTTTTCTCTTTTATCTTTCTATGCAGTGCTTTCTGGTTCCAGTGATAAACGTCTGTACATGGGAGAAATTCAGTAGGGTGTGTGTGTGTGTGTGTGTGTGTGTGTGAGAGTGTGTGTGTCCTGCTGCAGAAGTGTTTGACAGTGGAAGAGGAGTGTCAGTAAATTCATCCCAGAACAACCTCAGGATGAAGTTTTAATATGATCAGCCACAGGAGCCTCCACAATGACTGTTTTTCTTTTTTTTTTTTTTTTTTTTTATTAAACTCTGATTTGTTCCTTTTTAATAAACTGCATTATTCTGCAAAATTAACTTGTCACATTCTTTTGCCACTGTGATGCATTTTGTGATGTCAGAGGCTTACATTTCACTGTTTAAACAGTATATTCCATTTATTCTGCTGCTATTTTGTTCTTAAAAGGGGAAACAAACCTCTGACTCAAGTACATTTTTAACTATGCCTTTAATCACTTAGTGAAGGGTGATAAATGTAATAAATGGTAAGATTATAAAAATCCATTGTGGGAGTTCAACCTTGGTTTACAGCATAATGCATTACTATTAAGGTTGAACTTAGATTTAAACACTAGGGTAATATAAAATTTTTTTTTTTTTTACAAGTGTCATATTGTCTCCCAGCTGCCAGTTATTTGTAGCTGAGATTTAAATGAATGAAAAACAGACCCTAAACATCTCTCTGATTCCTCCCACAACCTGGCACTAATCCTTATCCTATAAATTATTTTATTGCTTAAGCTTTTGCGATAAACCTTTTACAATTCTTGAGTGACTATACACAGTAATTCAAAAAAACCTGCTTTTTACTTTTTTTTCAGAATTTTTATTTCTTCTTCCCACTATTAAGTGAAACTAATCCATTATGTAACACTTCCTCAGATGAGGTCATTGCTACAAATGGTTAAACTTTTATACCAGTGTATTTTATAGTGTCAATTATTTTTTCTAAACTTGTTTTTATTCACTGTTCCTGAATTCTGGTCCTCAAGGACCATTACTGCATTTTTTTTTAGAAGTTTCCTGGTTCAAATTCAGCCTGAATGGGCTGAGTGGTCAGCTTCGCCCGCTATTTAACACTAGAGTGATTAAATTTCACTATAGCACATCACTGGGCTTGTTATTTTCGTTATGACAGATGTACGACAATTTCCCTCAAATTACGATAATTTTGAGTCTCTGGTACGATAATCCTACATTTCCCACCTGGCAACGCTGCGGCTCCTGCTCCAACACACCTGATGCAAATGAACAGATTACCATCAGTTTCTCGTCGAGATCTGTGCAGCTTTGTTAACTGACTCATTCATGTGAATCAGATGCGTTGGTGCATGAAATGTGCAGAAAACATGTAAGTAGACAAATCATAGTGATTTATTTTAGGCATTAGAAAATATTTAAACACTCAACGGGGGGAAAGAAATGTGTTAAACCTGATAGAAAACCAATTAGCCGACAACAAAAAGACCTTAGAGACCTTATGTGGTGTTCGGGTCTGTGGGACCCGTTTTCATTCTATGTCAAACGAAAAATGATAGAATTAATTAATTTTTCAAACTCAGACTCACTGGCCTTGGCTCATTTTCTGTGAAGAACATCAGAATACATTTTTAATGCCCACACACCGTACACCCCCCCCCTGCACATGTCTATTACATATAAGATGTCCGGGTCCACTGGATCCGGGGCTAATAGAAGCATGGAAATTGATGTTTTGTGTACCTACACTCTGTTCGTAAAATTCCTGATCTTTACATTATACTATGTTGTGAACACCAGCGACAAGAAGAAGCGGTGCGAAGTGAGCGGACCCAGGATGGACAGAAAAACATTATATACATGCATCATGTGCAAAAAGTATATCTGCAACACACATACACAGTAAAACTCTGCCCCTCATGTGTTGTATAGGCTAGTGGCTAAAAGGCCATGTGTTCAATGAGGCTGATGTGTTGTCTTGACTGATATGTTTACTCAATGTGTTCAGCTTGTGTTGTGCACCTGAATGCAGGGGCGCCGCTAGGGATTTTGGGCCCCATGAAAAGAATTTTTACCGGGCCCCCCAACACAGCGGCGAAATTTGTTGATGCTATTTTTGATCATCATTAGGGGCCTCTCTGGGCCCCCCTCAATCATGGGCCCCTATAATCCGTACCCCCCCTTCCCCCCCCCCTTTTCGGCACCCCAGCCTGAATGGGTTAAATTTCTGAGTTCAAAGAAGTTTTGAAAAGCCTTGTTTCACTTGTAAATTTGTTTCCACTCATATCTTGATTTTAACTGATTTTCTTGATCACGTTTTAAATAATAAGTTATAAGTGTGATCTAACAAAGTAAAAGGGAAAATATTAACCATACACTGTTTGACATTTTGTTGTATTTTTACAGTAGTTTACTGGCAACACTATTGCCAGTAAGTTACTGTAATTACCACCTTACAGTATTAATTATGTAATAATGTTTTACAGTATATCATCTTTACTGGCTAAAACCAAATAAATAAGAGAATTAAAAGATATAAGTGCAAAGACATGATAAAAATAACTACAATTATACAATAAATAAGCTAAAATTTACTATACTAAAAGACTAAAACTAAAAGTTAGACATATAAATTTACCATCAGAAATGCCTACAGTAGCATTACTGTAAATGTCAACAGTAATTTACCACAGTTTCAAAAAATACAGCAAGTTACTGTAAATAAAGGCACTTTACCCATAATACAATCCAAATTACAGTAACTTGTTGTAATCATATTTTGTGGTATTTTACTGTAAAAATTACAGCAAAGGCAAACAGTGTATGTACTGCTTGTAATTGGGATGAAGTAAAGATCTGTTGAGTATTTTAACATAAAAGTGTTTGATTGTGAGGCATTAAAAACCAGACCCACGAACACTGGCTGAGTAACAATATGAACACCACACAAGGGTTAAATATTGTTAATCCAGTCAGCAATTGGGTTGTAGTAATGGATCCATCATAAAACAGGAAACAGATGATGTTTAAACGGTTTAATCACTTTATTAAATGTAAGGAACATAAAGTGATGGCAGACTGCAGTAACTCTGATATTACATGATCAAAGGGCCCGTTTCCCACTTGTCATATGGCGGTCATTAGCTGCCTTTTCATCATATTTACTGGACCAGTCCTTTGTGGCCAGCAGCAGAGATTAAACAGGGGTTTAATCCGGACACATCAGCATCCACGCTGATGTCGATGTAAGGCGAGAAGACGCCTCGTGATGTTTTTTTTTTTTTTTCCTCGCCCGTCTGAACCCCCCCTCGGTCCCCCGCTGGGGCCCCGGTTCTTTTGTGATCCTCGTGGGGATGCTGGCTGCCGCAGAATCTATGCAGCTCCTCCTCGAGGGGTCGCGGTGACTGAGAGACCCCACCCCCCCCCCCCACCTCCCCTCGCTTCTCCCCCGCGGCTCCTCCTGCGCTCGCCCCGGCACCGATTGTTGACAAAAGACGCTGCGAGACGGGAGAGGAGAAGGCCAGACCCCGCAGCCGGTGAGAAGACCTAACCTTAGATACTGAGAAAAAAAGAAAAAAAAAAAACTCGATCAGAGGCGGTTGGGGGGGTCGAGGACTATCCCGCTCCTAGAAATCTGAGAGTCACAACGGGCTGCTTTGTGTCCGTCGCTGATCGCGTGGAGCCAACCGTTAGCCGGAGCCCCACCGCGGGTCGCTCCCCTCCTCCCCGCCGCCCTCGTGTGATCCCGGATCATATGATGCTCATTTCTGCCTCCAGCCCGGGGCGGATTATGACAGCTTTCCGTCTCTCTTTGTGTCTTTGTGTGTCCTCTCTTTGGAAGGTGTGGCCGAGGTGATTCGGTGTTGGTCGGACCTCGTAGCAGGCCAGCGTAAAGCCCACCACCTCCTTCTCCTCCTCCTCCTCCTCCTCCTCACCTCTCTTCTTCCAAAAACAACCTCCCGCGACAGGAATTCGCAGAACATATCGGAGGCCGATATGGGTCACTCTGTGTGAGTGACGAGCGTCGCCGGAGGAGGCGGTGGACTCGCGCAGGTTCCGTAAATCCGGGAATGGTGTGAGCGGACACGTCCAGGCAGTCTGGATCTGACCGGGGACCCGTCGTTTCCCCGGAGCCTCCGCGGCTCCAAGCCGCGTCCCGAGCCCTCCAAAATGGGGAAGTGCGACGGCCGATGCACGCTGCTGGTGATATGCTCACTGCAGCTGGTAAGTGTGTGCATATTTGTGTTTGTGTTTAAAGTTGCTCCTCTACACACTCAGCACCAAGATATAATCAGGGCAACGTGCTACAGAGTCGCACATTGTAATCGGACATTGTTGTGTGGAGGGAGCCTGGCTGTGCAGTCACACTCAAAAAAAAAAAAAAAAAGAATGAAAAAAAAGGGCATTGAGCTGCAGCTGTTGAGCTGCCATCCCATATAACAGAAAAGAGTGTGTGGCTCTTTGAAGGAGAGGGAGCAGGGCAGGGGGCGCTTTGGTGTCAGGGGTGTCTTTAATGAGAGGGCTGATATCCCCATTCAGGCAAAAACCATGTGAATGTTACACACATGTGGTACCAGGAGGCCCATTTCACCATCTGGTCTGCAGCCTCCAGCATACTGGTGCCCTCCAACTGCTCAAGACTAGTCTACGAGCTGTAATGTAGTGTAAAAAAAAAAATCAAAAACTGTGAGGAAAAGAATCAAAATTTTGTGTTGCAGGGCTGGCTGCTTGAGGAGACTATTGTTTTCAGGCCTGATGAGTTGTTGTGCAGCCGGGGGGATTTGGCCCATATATTCTCATTAGTTTAGCAGAGCTTTTTTGGGGGGGGTGCTCCTCTTTTACAGTCACTGGACCGGCTGGTGCTCCAGGCAGTTACCATGGAAACAACTGCGGCAGACCTGTGTATGTGTGTCCCTGTCACTGTGTGTGTGTGTGTGTGTGTGTTTGGCTTGTGTGAAACCTTGATTGAATGTGTTTGCATATGATCTCACTTTGATGTCTGTTTTTTTGCTGTAACTCTCTTTTCTATTGTGCTTTTCTGTGTGTGTGTCTGTCTCCTTCTGCGTATCCCATAGGTGGCAGCCCTCCAGAGGCAGGTGTTTGATTTTCTGGGCTATCAGTGGGCTCCCATTTTTGCCAACTTCCTGCACATCATGGCCGTCATCCTGGGCATGTTCGGCACAGTGCAGTTTCGCTTCAGATACCTCATCTTTGTGAGTGCTACGTATCCGTGATCTTGTGGTGATGTTACAGTTTGGGCTTACGGCCAGCTTTTCCCCAAATTCTCAAAGGTTTGAATTGGACTTCTATTTCTTTGTTCATGAAGACTTTTTGCTTTGAATCCAGATGCTTTTTTTTTTCCTTTTCCCAACTCAAAACCTCCCACCAGTCAGTTTGAACTGAAAAAGCCGCCTTAATGTGAAGTGAAAAGTTTTCCAAGAACATGAAAAAAGAAGTCCAGCTGCTTTGATTCAAACCTTTTGAGAGTTACCGTGACCTGGATGACTTGAGCCAAGTTAATTTCGTACAAGTGCTGATCCCTTTTATCCTTTTGGCAGTATGCAGTATGGCTGGTCCTTTGGGTGGGATGGAACTCCTTCATTATTTGTTTCTACCTGGAGGTTGGAAACCTGTCTCAGGTAAGTACTGGTCTGTTTCTGTCAATTCTCAAAACGGCAAATCAAGCAGCTGGCTTGTGTGTTCATTTGACAGTCAGACAAACATTTAAGTCACATGACTATAATCAGAGACATGACAGATTGAGGATGCAGCAGTAAAACTGTTTTGTACTTCATTTGTGTTCAGGACAGGGACTTTCTCATGACTTTTAACACATCCCTCCATCGTTCTTGGTGGATGGAGCACGGTCCCGGTTGCCTGGTAACGCCAGTGCTAGACTCACGCATAGCCCCCGATGACCACCACGTGATCACTGTGTCCGGGTGTCTCCTTGACTACCAGTACATCGAGGTGTTGAGTTCGGCCATTCAGATCCTTTTGGCTGTACGTATCTAACACGCGCTCCCGAACGACTTTCTGCTGTTCTTATTTTGTCTTTAGAACACCACACACATACTGTAATTAATATTATATTCCTGAATCCATGAAAGTATTGGATGGACACTCCTGAGTCAGAAGTGGCTCAGGTTTATATAACACACATTTACCATGTTTTTGACTCTTTTCCAACAGCTCTTTGGCTTTGTGTATGCGTGCTACGTAAGCAAAGTCTTCCAGGATGACGAGGACAGCTGTGAGTGCTTTTGTCTTCTCCTTAAACTAACATTGCTGATGGATTTTCTAGTGTCTTGTTCACTTGGTTAGGTTCTTTTTTTTTTCTGGAGGAAAGAGGGCTTTTATATGAGAGAGTCATGGCTTTGAGTGATGCTATCTCATTGTTTTCTTTTGCATGAATCATGCTTGGTGATATCAGTGCAGAGGACTCCCTCTGGGTGATCTGAATGCTCCGTCTGTAGGGAATGTTTTGTGCCGGAATATTCTTGCTGACAGCGTGTGTCAAACTGCTCGCAAGGGTTCGTCTGTCAGACGGGCCATCTGTCCAAAGTGTTCATCTTGTGAGGTGCCTCAGTGTTTTACTTTCGCTCAGTGGAAGAACTAAAGTAGTATATGACATTAAATTTCCCGTTGGAGAAAGGGCATCATGCTATGTCTGTACTTTTTCATAACATCCATCCATCTATCTTTGTTTTTTTTCCTTTGTTCTTGGATAAAATAGTATATAGAGTCCCTATATAAATATGAAAATAAAATACACCATCTTAAATTATAAGATCATTGTATGAGGCCATGATAATGATCTTGGTGGATCTTTAAATTTGCTAAATACAGCCGCAGATAAACAGATGAAATATAAAGCTGTGGCATTCTGTGTTAAACAAAAAATAGGCTACAATGCAGGATCTCTCTATATATATATATATATATATATATATATATATATATATATACACTCATGATTCAGTAGCTGACAGTCATCATTTCTGATCAGTCTCATATTGCTCCTTTTAGGGTTCAACCACAGCTTTTCAATCAGACATCTGCACTTTAAATGGGCCACTACAACACTGTGATTCTTTGCTTATCCAGCCATTCTGCTGTTCTTGCTGGTTTGTGTGACATCACTGGCCTGTCAAATGACCAAGATTTAGCCACACTTTTTCTGTTGGACGAATGGCCTCTCATTTAAATCTAGAATATTTTGGTCTACAGAGGAGGTTTTGTTTGACACAGTGCCTACAATGTGTCCAGGTCATGCGGCTGGGAAAGAAGCCCAAATTATCACCCCTTGACCACTGTGCCTGGGAGCTGGTATGAAGTGTTGGTGCTTTCTTCAAACATGGCGTTGTGGATTTTGGCCAGATATCTCCACCTTGGTCTCTTCTGTCACTTGTTCAGTGCTCAACAAACCACTTAGCTGTCAAGTTCTTTTTAGGGAGAAGAGTTTTTCTACTGGCAAACCTTCCACACAAGCCACATTTGTTCATTTTTTTTTAACTGAACTTAGCTTTAACTTGCTAATTGCGGCCTCTAACTTCTGTTACAGACTGTAGTTCAGTTTCTCTGAGTGTTGCACAGTCTGAGCCTGATGTGAACTTGATGGACTGTCCACACCTGAGAAGATAGGTAACTGTCATGAGGGTTTTCCACCTGTGAAAAATCTTTTTCACTGCAGGATGATGAGCGCCAGATTGCTTGGAAATTGCCCTGAAACACATCTTAGATTGGCAGCAACAAATGCTTCTCTAAGATCACTACTAATGTCTTTTTTCCTTGGCATTGTGTTAGCACACACCTGAATGCTTGACACCACCAAACTGCCAAAAGTTCTGGTTCTGCTTTTGTAGAAGCCGCCGTCATTTTTGGTGATGATCAAGTAATCAAATGCATTTTATTAGTGGCGCCTGGTTTCCATCTTATTGTCTTAACTAAAGAGAAGCTTCGTTGTTTACAAACCGCTCCGTGTTTTGGCTTACCATTAGTTTTTTTATTTTAACAAGACTATCTCGGCATGCGTTTCACAAGAAACTTTTTTTTTAAAATTATATTCAGCTTACAAGATTGTGTCATTCTTATTTTGACACAATCTTGTTTTTATAAATTAGCAATTCATTTACATGTCAGTGTCTTTATTAAGATAGAAACAGAAGACAAGTTGGTAATAACAGCGGTTAACAGAGTCGTTGGTTGTTTGATTATTGGCCATTTTTTTTTTCTTTTTAACTAATCTGCATCAGCCATAACAATCCTATATCAGTCAACTTCTAAATAATATACTGCTCAAAAAAGTTAAGGCAACACTTGATCTTCATAGTATAACATTGAGTTAAACGTGTAGGATATCAGTCTGGTGACCGTTGAAGAAAAATGCCAAGGATCTGTTTTTCTTTACCATTTTAAGGCCTTCTTGAATATCTTGAAAAATGAGAGATGTGAGAATAACCCATCTCTGGGAAAAATGATCAAATCAGAAGTATTGCCTGTGGAGAAAATAGGTCCCTATCTTGTGGTTTGTATCTCCCCTGATGTAGATGCTCTGATATGACTTTCTTTATCAACCAGAAATGTCATATTAAACTAAAACCATTTTATTCTATTGAAATCCAACATGAGATAAACATAAATTGTTTAAAGGAAAATGGAAGGATTTCATCCCATTTCTTTCTTTTTTTCTCTTTTTTTTTCCTTTTGAAGTTGATTTCATCGGCGGGTTTGACTCTTACGGCTACCAGCCTCCTCAGAAGTCCTCTCATCTCCAGCTGCAGCCTCTTTACACGTGAGTCATAAAAATAATTGTCTGTCTTGCTCAAATCTCTTTACTTTTAAACTTACCCATCAGTTTCCTAGGGCAATTTATAATGTCTGAGGATTCGTTGGGCAGGGGTGGGGTGGGGGTATTGTCCATTTGATTGAAAGCAGGGAATTTTCAGTCCAGTAACCTTTTTCCTTCCAGTGGCCACTCACCCTGAAAACTGTTGGGAAGTGTCCTTTTAGTCAGTGTTGGAGAGATGATCAGATGATCAGCTGCAGCGAGGCAGTATATATATATATATATATATATATATATGATATATATATATATATATATATATATATATATATATATATATATATATATATATATATATATGTATATATATATATATATATATATATATATACAGTCATGGAAAAAATTATTAGACCACCATTTTTTCTTCACTTTCTTGTTCATTTTAATACCTGGTACCACTAAACGTCATCATGTGACTAAAAACAGACAGAAAAGAAAAAACACTGAATGCATAAAAGCAGTATTTTTGGCAGTACAGCGCCATAGCTGTTGATGTAAAAACTTAAATGGTTTAGGTTATAATCAAGAAAACCATGGAAAATGGTAAGATATCAGCTCTTAAATAAAACTCTTATGAGCAATCTTTGTGGTTATCGTTATGTTTGTCCAAACAAATGTACCTTTAGTTGTACCAGGCATTAAAATGAACAAGAAACTGAAGAAAACAAGGGTGGTCTAATCATTTTTTCCATGACTGTGTGTATATATATATATATATATATACTGATTGTGAGATGACTGAAACATGAGTGGGGAAAATATGAGTAGTCCAAAAAAAAAAAAAAAATGCTGCAAGTAGTAAACACTGCAAGGGCCCAGGCCTGCAATTCCTGCACCTTCATAGAGGACTACCCCTGGAGCTGGGATTTTGCAGTGTAAACTTTTGTTTTTTTAAATTTACATCTGGACCCTTGCCTCCAAAAGTTTCTAATCCTTGGACAAAGTTAATGCAGTGGAAATGGGGTTTATGTCCCTCATATGGATCAAGCTGAAGAAATGCTAATACAACATTAATAGCACCTTCACTTTTATTTTTGAATGTTTGCCAAATTCATTTCATTAGAAAACTCAGCCCCAAGTGATGCTACAGAACTGTTTTTGCAGGTTGTAAAGTATCCTTTAATAATTTCACCTTGTAACATTGGGAGATCTCCACTCTCGTGTGATTATATCAAAGTGCAGTTTACTGTGTTGATGTCTGGCTGTGAACATCTCCTGATTTCATCCCGTCTACATCCCAGGGCTGGTTAAGTGTTGGAAGCACCCCCTTGTGGTCAAACGCTGATGGCGTCTCTGTGGATGGAAAGCAGCAGCGGGTTGCCCCCCGATTATACTCACTCTCTGTGTCACAGCTTACCCGAGGAACGAACTTTTAACCCCACCCAGAGGGAGAGATGTATGTGCGTGTGTGCTTGTGTCTGAGAAAGAAAAATGCAGCCCTGACTGGAATGTATAGAGCTCAGGAAAGGACCAGCATGCCAGGGGGTTTGATGTGATGAAGGAGGTGCAAGAGATGCAGAGAGCGAGGGCTGGAACATGTCCGTCAAATCACAGAAGAACCCATTCTCTAAACTGCCAGCTCTCAACACTCCCCCGTGTGTGTGTTTGTATGTGTGTGTACATGTGTGCATGTGTTCTTGTATAACTCCACAAGTTTTGTGGTCGCACCCTGGACTTGGTGCCCCTCTTCTTTCTTTTTTTCTTTTTTTTGTTCTTTTGTTTTGTTTAAGTGTGTATGCGTTTCTGTGTGTGTGTATCTTTGGGTGGGTGGGGTCACATCATGAAAAGAGGCACAGCTTGTACCTGTTGTTGTTTTAGAATGTGGTGATGTCAAACTAGAGCAGTCTTACAGCTTCCTGTTCCTAAAGCCATCTTTCCTTTCTCCCAGGCTGTAAAAACCACTATTGACTTTCAAGCATTTTACATCACAGCCCAGGCCTGCTGAGGGAATGTGACAGAGCTGGTGGAGTGGACATCGTAAACTCCTTAGATGATGAAGCTGGCATTATTTGATATTTTCCATTATTCAAAAAATATTCCAGTGAAGAGTTAAGCATTCAGTCTGTCTTGCAATAATTTCCAGCTTCCCTGTGGCACTCACACCCATTTATTCTGGTTTATTTTTAAAACAACCTCCTACAACAGCTGGCCAGCACAATTTTTAACAAAGGTCACTGCAATAGGAGTAAATACCACATTTGTCTGTACTATTCTGAGCCAGGGATATGGTCCCCTAATAAGTATTACCAGTAGCAGGTTGGTGAGTGGGATTGATTCAAAATGAACAGTCTGAATCCTCCACCAAGGCCAATGCCCAATATCACATTTTTAAAGAAAGTGGTCTTCTATCTTTTTTAAAATCGATCAAATTAGCTCCACCTTTCCCTCCAAGTTTCATTAAATTCTGCTTACTAGTAATCAACACAGTATAATCCTTTTGCGGCACTGTCTCTCTGGTGTTTTTATTTATTTATTTTTATAAATACAACTAAAGCAGTATAGTACAAACATAAAAGCTTTATTGAGCTTTGAGTACACACACACTTGTTATAATGATCACCTCATTGTCTTAATATGATTTGATTACAGTGCCAAGTTATGTTGTTCCTAAGAACATTTTCAGCCTGGTGTGCATGTGTTGATTAGAGATGCAGATGGCTTTGGGATCAGGCATTAGTGTGTCCATTGGGGGATGGGGCAATGGGGATACTGTGCATGTAAATAACAAGCCAATGATTGTTTTGCTTTGTTGGTACCATTTAGAAAAGGGGTTGCACTCGTGGGGATGACCGGGGAACATGTCAAAATTTTTACCTCGTACTTGTTTCTCTTGATCTCTTTTTCTCACTGTTTTTATTACAGCAATTAATGTTCTCCTTTATTGTCTTAGTAACTACACAAATCCATGCAACTTTTTTTTCGCTGATCCACACCAGGTATTGGCAATAAGGGAGACTTGGAGGAAAATGTATCATATTTGGTGATATGTTCTGGCTTTTTTTTTTAAATTTTATTTTATTTTTGTAGTTATAGATGGAGATGAAGAGAATGAAAGAAACGGGTATGAGGTTCAGTCCCTTTTGGGAGTAAGGTGAAGTTTGAAATAATAAAATTACACTTTCTACATTAAATGTGACTTCTGTTGTCATCTGAAGAGTATCTAAAATTTTAATAAATTCAATACTTTAATGCCTTGATTTTGTATTGGATTAGGACTGTGTATATTGTATGACATATTTTTTTGGCTGATGAACTTTAGCTGTTTATTCATATATTCATATAGTGCATTTTGTAAGCTGCTGTTCAACCTGTGAGGGCAATGACATATGTGTCATAGAAAGGTGCTACAATACAAAAATAGCTGTATGATATTTATTAAGGGTATTATTTTGTGCCTAAAGAGTGACCCTACTGTGTCTCTTTCTTTTCTATTACTTTTATAAAACCAATACCCTGCAGTGAAGACTTGATTGGTAAAATAGAGTTGAGGCAGAAACTTATATGACATGGAAAAATGTGAACTTTAGCTGTTTATTTAAAAAAAGATGTTTGTCATCACTTCATGTTTTTAAAAAACTTTGTCTAGAAGTCTGATTTCAAAGTATTCAGTTAATGTAATATATTCTGACACATTATACTTATCTGAATTAAAAGTTCAAATAACTGGACAAAACACAAAACAACAAACATTAAAAACTGACAATTACATTTGTGCTTAAAAGGTAAAAAAAAAAAGGAGCCATCTCTTGTTGACTTTCTGAAATATGGTTTTAAATTGGGGCTTGATAAGTTGACTGTAATACAGGCACTGAAAACAAATGATTTGGAAACTTTATTGGGGGAAGGGTAGGCTACAATGGGTTTTTGGATTAGCTCAAAATAAGTCATTAAAAAAATTGTACCTTAAAGGTTGCTTTCAGTAATATTTTTGTCCGCTTCAGATAACTTTTTTTTCCCCATTTCATAGTAAAAGTGCATAAGTGCACGTTGCCTTTTCTAAAGGATGCAGGTTCTGCATTTTGGGGGCTACTGTTTAAAATGTATTTCATCATCCGATTGTGTAATTCAAGTTATGTGTAATCCGTTACCCACCCCTGTTTATATAAAGAACATGGGTACTTTCATAAATATAGGTAATCCAGGATCCGAGCCATACATGTAGCTATGCAGCCAGTCCTAAAAATATCCATAGATATTTCCCTCCGGACAGGCTTTATCATGTGGATCTGCATTACGTCACCCACACGCCGGCTCAGGACAGTCTTAACTATGGTCTGTAGTCCCAGAGCCACCGCTGGGACATTACGAAAAGCCCACTGGGTATTTTTTTTATTACTTTGGCCAAGCGCTCCCCCTTTTCCACGCTGTCCGCTCACATTCCCGGGACGTAACGGAGCGTCCAACAGCCACGCACTGGCGGCTGGCCGCGGGGTGCAGCACGTTGCCATGGCTGCAAGCACCCGTTACCGTAGAGACCCTGGTGCTTTGTGTACAGACCGCCTCGAATAAGTAATAATATATCTACAATACCATACAATACAATATTTTCTATATGTCTTCATTGTAACTAGCCGGCCTGTTTGTAATATTCTAGGTGAAATGGTCAACAATATTAAGTGACAATATTTGTGTTGGAGCTTTTTACATTGTAGCTTATAGTTTCCTTATTTAAACTGGAACTACTATCCAGTGAATTTCTTCAAGAGAAATAAGTGTCTTTTCAGTTGATATCTGTGAATGAGATGAAAACAAAACCATCATGAATACAAAAAGACAACACACATACACACAACAACAACAACAACAAAGGGACCGGTCCTGTGTGAACCCTCCTTCTCCTGGATGGCGCAATGAACCGTACGCTCCCTCTCATCCCTTCCCATCATGCAGCGCTGCTGCCTGCTCCTCCGTCGAGCCGCCATGTTGTTGGAGTGAAAGCCTGGGGTGTCAGAGAGAAACTGGGGCCGAAATCCGCGACCATCCACCCTCTCCGCCGGTCAGTATCGCTATCTCTCTGCTCGCAGTTGGTCGGAGCATTAGTTATTGACGCATCGATGCGGACATTGTCGCTACAGTGGCTCAGAGAGGGTCCAAACTGGAACATTTTGTGAGGCTGGAGAGGCTGCCTCCCTTTCTGCTGCCTGCCTCCTTCCTTCCGTTGTGTCGGTCTCCCTATCCAGACAGCTCTCGGGCCTTTGTTAGCATCCGCGTTACTATGGTCTGTTAGACTGTGCGCTCGACAGGCAGGTGGAGACGCCGGGGTGTTTATTAATAACAAAATGACTACTGACGTTGATGAACGCTGAGTGGAGTCTGTGTTTGACTACCGGTTCGAGCGTGTGACAAGAGGCCGTGTTATTGTTGGTAGACACGGGCATTGAGCACTCCACAACCGATCCGAGACTGGCCAGAGTAGAAGCACGTTCATGAAAAGGAAACCCTGGTAGTTGACACAAGCCTTGTTCACCCGTAGCATCTTCATATCCTCTTTCATTTTGATGTGTCATGTCTGACGGGAGAGGAATGTCGGTTTGGGTTGAGACACCAAGTGGTGTCTCCTCGCTGTAGGTTGCCTGCTCGTATTGTCACACCCCTGTCTTTGGCCGGTATGCGGTGGATTGATCCCGTGTATTGAATGATTAACCCTGTTAGACTATGGAACATTCTGCCTGTTTCCGGGTGCTAAGTCAAACTCGTCGCATACCAAGCTGCCTGCGCTTCTCTTTTTGGGAAAGATTGTGCATTGGTGGATTTCCGGGTGTTTCTTTGCTTGATTACGAGCACCAGCGTTGGAATGAACCGCTAATATTTCCCCATTGATGAATAAAGAGGGAAGCAATAAACACATAGGCAGGGCAACATATATGGGTGATCCTTTGGCAGGCTGGTTTGTTTTTATCTTTTGGAGTTGTTCGGCTGGTTGGCTCCTGCGTTTGTCTTTGAGGGTGGTATATTGCACCGTGGTTTCAGCACACTCGGAAAAAGCTACATGTGTTTGAAGATTCGTAGTTTCAGTCCCTCACATAGGTAATTACTGTGTAAGGCTCAGAGTAGAAAAGAACTGCTTGCTATTTCCTGGCCTGTAGAGACACTAATGTGAAACTGCTAATTTGTACAGAGATTAGAGCTCCTTGGATAAGGAGAGGCTATAAAATGCAAATTATACATCATTTTATTGCTGAAACCACTGAAGCTGTTGTGACAAATATTGTCTATGAACATAACTTTGTCCATTGCATATCTCTTTGGGTTATAGCTGCATTTAATAACAGTCTGCTCCTAGCACTTTAACCTAGTTAAGTAACTAGGCTGCCTCTGACCTCTTCTGCTGCAGGGCCAGCAGTTTGTCTCCATGTCCTGCAAATAAAAGTTAGCAATCTACCCTGTGCACACTTGCGTAGTGTTGTTTTTCACATAGTTCTGTTTACGCAATACAAGTTCCAAGTTTTGTGTACGCCCAGAGTAGATTAAAACAGTCTGCAACAGTTTACACTGACATTGTTTAAGAGCAGTGTTCATGAAACATTATGGTGTTCAAATTCATATTTATTTAAGTTATTGTAATGGCTGAAGACATCTAATACCATTTTAAAAAGTAACATCTTTAACCTTACAAAAGTGTGATTTTATAGCAAGACATTGTATTGTTAACAGAGCTGTGCAATTAATCAAATTCTAATTGTGATTTCTATTTCAGCTCCCCAAAAATACAAAAATGAATTATTGTAGAATAATACAATTACTTTGCCACATATTGGTTTCTGAATGACATACACATTTCAGTAATACATGACACTTTTTGCCATAGTAGGGTGAGTTCTCCCTTTATTTTTGTATTTAATTTCAAATATTATTATTTGAAGTAAAATCAAGATCATACTGGTGTTTCAGAACAACAACATTCACATGTTTATTTGAGCAGCTTTAAAGGCATTTGCTTGTCTTTTTTTTTTTTTTTTTTTTTGTCCAATTTTTAAGTTTATTGTAGGAATTTCAACTTTTTTCCACATTAAAGGAACGTTCTGGACTTGAATTAACTAGCTCTGTTACTAGATGATAATAAGTGTAAACCTTTGTAAGGGAGCAAAATTATGTGACTTAAAGCAGTTTTGTGTTGCAGCAGGATAAATGTTTGCAGCATTATAGCTGTTAAATTTTGCTCAAAGGAGAAGTGGTGATAGAAGAATGAATTGGTTTTTCAAGCATTTGACAAGACAATTAATTCCACTTAAGTAATGGTGTGGATGAGATCCCTGCATATGAATCAAGTTAGTTTTAGCTTTGTATGTGTACAAAAAAGACTGTTGGAACAGGAGTATCCTTCTGTTCACTGCTACATTGTCATTAGTTTGTAGAAATCAACAATGGTTTTCATGCAAATTCCTGTAAATAGGTGCAAAAAATAGGAAAGTTCATAGCCTCTGCTTCATGTGCCTGTTTTTATCATAAATATATAAGTGCCATTCTAGTTCTATGGAAGCAGAGATCAGAAACTCTCCTCCTTTTGTCTATTGATAACTCATTTGTACAGACTTCCATCAAAGTAGCAGTAAACTGGGAGGACATTCCCCTGCATGTAGTTCTTCTTTTATTCTTCTCGTACACATACAAAGTTAAAAGTATTTTGCCGCATCAGTAGGGATCGTATCTACACTATTACGTAGGTGGAATGACATTTTTGAGTTTTATCAGAGGCTTAAAATAGTTATTTATATTTGATATTTGTTAATTGTGCTGCAAAAGTATATTTGGCTCCAACCCCAAAATTACTTTGATTCATGTCTTTTTGCTCCTTAACAAAGGTCTACACTAGGGATGCACATGGTTAACCGTTTAACCGTTAACTGATAATAGTAACTCTAACCGATTAATACTAATGGTCAATTTTGTTTTTAAGCTACGTAATTCAATCAACTCATGGGGGCGTGTCGACGGGTGCAACAGGCCTCTGATTGGTCAATTCTACATCCGCGTAGAAAAGAGCGCATCATTGAAAAAATGAGGAAGTACCCACAAAGACAGCACATATTCTTGTAATTCATGGAGGGAGATTGCGATGAATGTGGGTCTGGATACGGCCGAGACGGTGAGGAAGTGGAAAAACGCAAGAGATAAGTTTAGTAAGTTTAGCTAGTTCGTGATTGTCGCTCTTGCGTGTGGTGTGGAATAACATAGCGGAGACCGCGCTAGTATAAATCAAAAGTGACGGTGGCATCTCTGCGACAAGCTGATGGCGACACATTGCCGCAAGCGTATCCACGGGGAAGTGTCCGCATGCGTCCACGACAACGCGTGCAACATCGCGGCAGCCAACCCTCCCGGACTTATCGGTTAACGGTTATTAATCGTTAAAGGGCGTCGGTTAACAGTCATAAAAAAAATCCAAAATGTGCATCCCTAGTCTACACTCTCATAGTTGATTTAACTCTGGAATATTCTTTTAAGTTTGATAAGTGCAACATGCTTTAGAAGTCAGTCAGTGGATAATAACATAATAATAATCATGATTATTATTATGTTTTTGTTTGTTTTTCCCATAATTGAACACCCTTTTTAACAGATGTGTTATACAGTATATCACATATTTTATTATGATGGATGGTGGGGCTGGGAAATCAGTCAGAAATTAATAAAAACTGCTGTTCAGAACCTGGAAACTGACATGACCTAGTTTGTTTGTTTGTTTTTTTCTGATGCCCTAGTCAGTAGTTTGACTTGTGAGCAAACTTAGTTGAGTTGTTGGTTTATCTTTGGTTTGATTATTGTTTGTATACCCACTGATTCAAACTGGGAGGGCAGAGTATTGTAAACTTAATTCACTTTGCAAGATTGTTTATTGCAGTTCAGTTGAGTTAGACATCATATGACAGGTCCAGAATCTAATCTGCCAGTTGCTTGACATACAACCATTGTCTGAATGGTTGTATCTGAATCTGAATGATTATGTTCTCCATTGAAATGAAGTGACATGATCTCATTCATGTAGTAGGGGTGATATAATGAGAGTGATTGTGTACGTACTATCACTATTGTGGTATGACTTTGATCTTTGATTTGGAACTTTAAAATGACAAATTACATTACCGATTCATTTTGTTCTGTCTACTTCCATCTAATTTTCTTAACTTTATGCTCACTCACACACTCATACACCCAGTTTATGTAAGTACAACATTCCCAGAAGTAGTAATTTGTGCAACCTGTAAGGTAAAAAACATCCCATGGATAACCAAAGGCCAAGGGTACGTGCCCTGATAGCAATTTTCTTGGCAGATTCCAATTTTCTTCCTTAAAACCCCAGTGATGCCAATGAAAGATGGAGGCTGCTGGCGGAGTGCGCTAGCTTTATTTTTAGCCTCTTAGCCTTTACTGGTTTCATAGCATGGGGGAATGTCAGCTGCGTGATGCTGTTTTAAGCATTGAATTAACTTTGTTATCCCAGACCTCTTAGTTGTTGTTCCTCCATGGTTTATTTTTACTTTACAGGTTGTATAAAGGGTTGTCTTTGGAGTCTGTGTACTCAGTGAAAAAGACACAGGCTGTTTTCTAGGGATGCAACGGTACAGGTGGCTCACGGTACGGTCCATACCGCGGTTTTTGTGTCACGGTTTCGGTACAGATTCGGTACAGTTTCAGACCACCCTCTACCCTAAACAAGCGATCGCAAGATACAGAGTTTGCAGAAAGCGCAACTTGCATGTCGGCGCCTAAAAGAGCACGTCCAAATGGAATAAATGTACAGTTGTGGCATGATCTCATTCAGATGTCTGCTGTGGAGGAAACCAAGGAGATCTTTGTGTCTGGTGTAAAGCTGGAAAAGGTTGGATGCGGGAATTTATTTCTGATATGTCTGAAACTGTTGGTGGTTGAGGAGGGACAGGAACATTAATTGTTCGTGATCTTTAAATGCGCATCCAATGATTCATTCTGCAGTATTTTAAAAAGCACATCGGCTGCGCCAAGACGCACAACTGGTAACAACTGGATCTTACGCAGGTAAGATCCGGGTTTAGGGAGGTGGAAGATTGCGTTCTGTTAACTGTTAACTGTTTTCACTCCCTCGCTGGTGTATTCAACAGCAAAACCAAAAATGCTCCCTCACTGGTGATTTAAAAAAAAAGTTTTTCCCAACTTTCTCTGCTACCGCTGGCCATGCCTGCTTGTTTTTTTTTCTTTTTGTGCATCTATGAGTTGCAGCCAGCCGGCTAAAGTGTGATCGGCTGGTCACTGTGAGTGAGTGGAGGCAAGTAGACATTGACATGCAGCCTGTTGCCTAAAAGGCACGCACGCTCACGTGCAAGTCCAACGCAAAGTTATTGGAACATAAATACCGCGGGACATAAAAGCGTCCCGTGTCCCGTGCAGGTCGTACCGAACCGTACCGTATTTTAACCAGAGTACCGTTGCATCCCTACTGTTTTCATAGTTGCATGGTCTGTACTAATAACATTGGGCAGTATGTACTACATATTGTTATTAATTCCTAATATGTCTTTCATATTTATTTATTTATTACAACAACAAATTTTTATTGTTATTTTGTTTTCTTGCCAGGTTCCAGTTTTAAAAGAGAGAAGTAAATGATAACATAGAGTGCTGCTGTTTGCTATTTTTCTCGGATTGTTATTGCCAAGGTTACGCGTTGTTTTTAGTTTTCAAGGTAGACTTAACCGGTTGCTGTCTGGAAACATTTATTTGTAAACCATTTGGGGCCTGTTTCAGAACGGAGGTTCAACGAACTCTGAGTTTAAAAAAAAAAAAACTAACTCAGACTCAACAAAGCCAAGAGAAAAGATACTCTGAGTTTCTGGTTTTCACATTGATAGTTTAGAGTTCTGAGTATGTTCACTCTGAGTTACCACAACTAGACAAAGACATCATCAGCGATCCTCCATGTAAGTGACCATGGCAACCCCAAGTAAACGGAAGGGATCTTCCTACTCTTCTTCATTGAATTAGAGCTTTTACTGCAATCACGTGGCAGAAATGCAGAAATGTAAGGTCACTGTAGCAGTGAATGAAAAACAGTTGATGTGGACGAAAGTGCAGAGTGAGGAAATGCATCATTTAAATATTTAATGGAAGGTGAAATCTTGCTTGACAAAAAAAAAAACAAAACAACAACTTTGAAGCAGTTGGGAGGGGGGGGGTTAGTTTGCATAGTCAGTTACCATGGTAATAGACTGACAGTATGCATTACCTCAGTTTCTGAAACTGGCTTCGCTGGACCCTTTTGCTCAAGGTTGGGTTAGCTTGCTCTGTGAAACTGAGTTCAGGTTCAGCATACTTGGAGTTTGCACATAACCTACTTTCTGAAACGTGACTCCTGGAAATTTATCATATACTGCAGATTGTCAAGTTGTGTGCATACTGCATGCTACATTATGGCAAATTCAGTAAATACTAGTAGCTCAGTATGCAGTTTCCAAAACTGCTGTGTTTACTGACAAAAGACATGTTTGCCTGCCATAGTGGATTTACTGGCTAGAACTTATTAAAAAATACATATATATACAAACACACTTCTCAGTGCCTGATCAGTTGTTCAGTGGTCAGGCCATTTAACATAAAAAATAAAGCCAGTAGCTTCCGTCTTCCAATGACAGTGAGATAGGTAAGATGGATGGTGTTGTTAAAGGCTTTCACAAAGATGAATGTTTTAAGTAGGAATTTGAAGGTTTCTACAGACTTAATGAGTTTGGTGGCCAGAGTTTCATAAAATGAGGGCTTTTATCAGGGTTTTATTCAGGATTTTGGAACAAACCAGGGTGACTGGCAAAGTCATGATACACAAAATGCTTTGGGTAAAAACAAAAACTTTATTATTTAATTTGTTGTTTGTTCGCAAAATATAAGCTTCGTCTTTTGGCATCTTCAAAAGAAAAGTGATCATTCAGGCATTTTTTTAAACACACAAAGCATGATCCACACTTGCAACACACCTGAAAAATGGGGGAGAAAAAAAAGAAATTTCTTTAAACCTAGAAGGAACCATTTGCAGATAATACACCATTCAGCAGACTGGTTGCTGAAAAAATCTCAGCTGTGCTTATGATCAGGACCCTTGCCCACAATTCACAAGCCATTTTGTGTGCATTCGCATCGCTTCCCCTATTTTCTTTCATGGAGACGTTTATTTAAAATGTCAAGTTACAACAACATCCGTGGTTTATTTAAACCTTGCTATTTTGTTGTAAAGCACAAATATAAAACAGCAGCTTTGACCAGATAATATCAGCAAATGAAAATGGCTTAGCTCTCTACCGCTTCCACCTTTATACAAGCCTATTTCCTCCACTGACTGTCACAACAGGTAAGCAACGAGGGGTCATAAATGGGTAGGAACCGCCATTGACTACTATCAGCTTCTCCTCAAAGGTTTATGATAAGGACACTAAGTTTTCACTATTCATTTCTGATGTTACCACTGATGCAACAGACATAAGGAGAAACTTCTTATCAAATGCAGCTACGTAGAGAAACGTAGCTGCGCCTTCACGCTGGATGCTGGCATTTGCATAAAGTTGGGCCAAGTTCAACTTTTTGTTCAGATGTGCTGCCTTCCCAAGATCCTTTGTGTAGACGATGAGCACACCTCTTTACTTTCTATACAAAATGAATGGGACACGTCTGATGCCAATGGACTCTGGCTTTTGAGTTGAAAAATTTAGGCCGACTATTTATTTATTTTTATTTTTTAACCGGGTGCCCGAAACGTGGCAGGACACCCCCTGGCTAAAAGCTTTGCAGTTATAAAAAAAAGGCCCAGACTATCTTTATCACGAACTGACCTGGGAATAGATTAGAAGGCACTATCTATGGATTTCAATGGTCAGGAGGGCACATACCAGTTCAATAAGTGTGAGATGTGTCAAGGGCCAAGGCCATTTAGGGCTTTCAAGATGAGCAGTAAAATTTTCAAATTCAATATGAAAGTCTAAGAGAGAACCAGAGCCAAGACGCTAGCGCAGTGGGAATGTGTTCAGGTTGTTTGGTCCTGCTACTGGATTTTTCATCTTCAGCTGAAGAAAAAAAATCTCAGAACAATTTGGGCAATTTGGTTATTAAAGCTGAGATTTTAAGATAACACCTTTGTAAGCTGCATGCAGAAGCTGTCAGTGTTGTCAAACACAATGTTCAAACTCTGTCTTGTGACCTTGTTAAATCAGTGAGGGAGATGCACAAAGCATGAACTGGTGGTTGTGAAGTTTGTTTAGAAATGGACAGGAAGGGGCACAGGTAACTGTGACCAAAGTTGCAGAGAGTGATAAAATATGCCTTTTGGTTGACAAATAAACACGCTCAAAGTCCTGGCTCAAAGTATAGAGCATTTTTAGTTAAAATGCAGCTTCTGTTGGGTGTAGAAAAAAGAGTATTAATGGCATTCTGAGAAGGCAAAAATAAAGTTGTCCAGTCTTCTCCGTTCTATTTTTGCCTGCACTGCTAATAAAAGTAAGATGGCAGAGTGTACTTTACATGTGGAAGCACACAAAACTAGATTCTACTAGCACATATAGATGGTGTGATGTGGTTAGGGCAGCCTCACATGTGCAACATATTAGGGCTAGGCAGTTAAGCGAAAATGGATCAAAACAGACATTCAGAGCCTTTAACCAACAATCTTTCCCATGCCAGTTATTTCAATTGTTGAAATATTTGATAAATGACCATAGATAGTTAACCTGAGCATTTCCCTTCACTTCTTTAAAAAATCACCAAATTATGTACTCTTTCATTAAAAAAAAAAATATGCAAGTTTAATTAATTTGGCGTATTTGCAGCAAAAACCTTTTCACTGATCTTAGAAGGCAAAAATAAACAAAACTAAAATAATTGTTCTTTAATTGTAACAGTGATGAAATGTTCAGTTAATCATGATATTGATTTGAAGTCATATCACCCAGCACTACCACTTACACATGAATTAAATTAAATTAGATTAGATTAGATGTACTTTATTCATCACCCAAGGAGGAAATTCAAAAGGATAAAGGAGGCTTAGAACGTTTTCTTAAAAGTACCACATATAATACGGTGTTTCATTGCAACTATTTATATTCCCAAGAACTTTGGGTCAAGTTTACACGTTAGCAGTTTATTCAGCTGCCTCCTTGAAGAATCTCATCCGAAGGATATCATTTGCTGTTGTGGAGTTGTGTAGCCCTCGTTCAAAATAGTGATGTGACCTTCTACTGAACAATCCACATAATTAGGCTAAAGGGTCTGTCACAAAGATAAAGCTCAGATTAGTAAACATTGATCAAGCTGTCTTAAGAAACACGATGCGGATTCCTGAGGTGACGTTGCCTTTTGGTTCTTTGTGTCGGTTTGAATCACTGGTGCAATATTCCAACATCCAGCTGTTATGTCATATACTTTACCTTTTTAATCAACACGTCCTTTTGTGAGCTTGTTTCAGGTTGTCAAGCATCTACGAGCATTGAACTGGCATATTATTGTCTGCATGTGACACGTGTGTCCCTCTCTGGACAGGCTGTGGTGGAATGAGCAGTGTGTGTGTGTTGAAGAGGAAAGCAGTGCTCTGGCAGGATTCATTCAGCCCCCACCATAGAAGTACATCTCCCAGCATGCCTGTAGTGCTGAGCAGCGGAGGACATGCCCCCCCAACTGGACAGGCTCCTCAGGCCACACCCCCCAGCCAGCAGGTAACATCCAACTCTCTGATGCCCGTCCACCTTTAATTTATTCTTAAGTACATGCATTGGGTTTGAGAGCTAAAAATAGAACACCTCACAAACATAGATTTTGCTTCAGTTTAGTAAATAAAAGTCCTAAGGACTAGGATGGTCACTCTTAAAATGAATAATAAATAACAGATGTTGCAAGTCAGCTGGAACATTTTATCTGCCAACTCACAATATGCCTGAACGTTACAATCAACCAAAAGAGAAAGAAAAGTGTGCTTGTTGTAAGATATTTTACTTAAATACAGACATCAGCAGATTCTGAATCACTAATTAAAAAAAAAAAAAAAAAAGTCAAAATAAACATCCTCCTGTCAGCTGAACAGTGTATTCTTTGAGACAAGAGGAAACAAAGTCACAGGTATTTTACTATTTCAAAATCAGTTTTCCTATACATTCACATACTTTTTTGTGGCAATAGGTGTCCATATCTAACATCTTAGACCTCTCCTACTCACTGTTATGTTTTGTTACGATCAAGTACTATAATTCACTTAGCTCTTTCTGAGTTTCATTGAAACTTTGACTTAACTGTATGTGGTCAAACAGTCGAAAAATGTGGCAAGATTTTTTTATTATTATTATTATTTTTTTTTTTACTTTATTTCTTAACAACTTCAGAGAGTTGATCAATTATTGCAGTATAGGTGTTAAGGAACTTAAGTTGATTACATATTCTGATTATAGGATGGAATGAGAGTAATCTTAGTGAAAATTACTTGATTTTATCATGCATCAGTGTTAGAATTATGAATTCTCTTTCACATCCCCATCATTGCTAAATATTGACAATTATTTTCCCAGTATTTTCATGAGATGAGCAGCTTGTAGATGGGCAGGAGATATTCATTGAGTGTGAAAAAAGTGTTCTGGGTTAAAAAGCGTGTAGCTTACCCTACCTTTTAGGTGCAAACCACAACATTAGGAGGAAAATTATAACAATAAAATGTGAAAATGTCTGCCGTCATAGTAAGTTACGTTCTGTGAAACGAGTTGATTAAACTTGAGTAGAAGTGTAGAAAAACATGCTTTTGGTTGACCCATGTTGTACCCATGTTGAAATTTGCATTATAACATACAATATACGTGTGTGTTTGTATGTGACTGCAGCTGTTTTTAGCTGCAGGTTCTTTGCCTACTTTTTCCTTCCATCTTTGTTTTCTCCTCTGTCATCACAACACTTGCAACACCTTTTGAATGTTTTAGTATTGCAGCCGCTAGCATTTACATTTAAAACCATTTATCGTGGTGCAAGCAGTCATTTGCATTGCTGATATTGCGCATGTCAATGACAATAAAATTTCAATATAGTGTGCAGCCCTGTTTGAACATAGGCATGCCCAAGTGTGTTCTTTTTCATCATAATCCATTCATGAAATACTGGAAAATAAAGTAATTTTTTTCATTTTGTCAGGCATTGTGCCTACTAGTGTTGCCAGTAGTTTTATATTACTAAACATTTGTTTGCTTGTGTCTAAATCTAAGGGTGTAGCAGGCGCTGGACGTTCCCAGGATGATGCCATGGTAGACTATTTCTTCCAGCGGCAGCATGGTGAACAGCCCGGCAAACATCGCTGGCCTACTGGAGACAACATCCATGATAGCCAGGTATGCATTGATATTGCACAAATGGTAACACGTGGCTGCTGCAGTAAGATTATAGCTTGAACATGAAAATATTTAAATTCCCTATCTGCTGTTCCTGATAACATGATGTAGCTTGAGGGTTTAAGGCAAATAAATTCTGCTCTCTTGTTATAGAGGTGCAGTTTTTAATTGATGCAAATTTGATAACATTTTCATTGGTTCTGTTTTTGGCTACTAATTAAATAACTGAAGTTTAGTTTATTCTTATACTTTAGTTAGTATGAGTGACATGAATTATTATTTTTATTGTATTTTTTTCATGACGCAGTGGGTTGTCTGTGTGCAGGTGCGGTCCATGGACGAGCTGAACCATGATTTCCAGGCTCTGGCTTTGGAGGGGCGTGCCATGGGAGAGGTGAGTCGTGAGAGTTTTTGGTCAGGGACGATTTGAAGATGATGCATAATAATGCTTTAATAATAAGAAATAATGACAATCAGATTTAGATCAGACAGTGTTTGGATGCAGCTTGTCAAGTCCCGTATATTAAAATGGTTGTCTTGTATTTTTCGGCTTTTGTTTTGTTGGTTGCCTGTCGCAGTGCACACGATGGATTACCTGAAGAAAGTCAAACTTGAATAACAGGAAATTCCCCAGAAATGCATAATTTGATTCAGCTTAGAGTCATGTTGACTTGGCATTGTTCTACCATAATCAACACTCTGGAAGCCAAGAATAAATGGAGCTGATTTTCTTCTTTATTTAGCCTGGTTGGACTGGCTGTTGGTATTTATTTGATATTTGTACCAGGGATGATGATTGAGATCCAGAGATTCCAGATGGTCTCATCCATCAGAATCATTAGCCTTTGAGCCTACAGTATCAATTCCTCGGTGCTGTTATGTAAACTGGCTCCAAATTGACCAGTCCTAAAACACTGGAGCATTTGAGTAATTTATGCCTTTGTCTTGATGTTGAAAGCTTTCTGTTGATCTGTTTCCCTCTTCCCTGCACAGAAATGATAATTGCACTGGTATTAATAGAATTTATCACTTTCAGTCTTTTAACTGTATTTAGCAAGTCTTTTAATGCTGGGACAAGGCCCACAATTAGTTTCAGTTTGTTTGCAGTGCTGACGTATGTCTATTGTAAAATCAGAAATGATTATCGGAATATTGACAGGATAAAAGAAAAACATGTAAAATTATTGATCATCCCCTCAAAAGTGAAACTTGTTTATAAAGAGTTTCAGTGTTCATGGCTTGCTTCCGCTAAATGCTTTGGCCCCTGTTGCCAGAAGAAGCGGATACATACGTTTAAACAAAGAGTCTTTATATTAGGTTTAAAAAAAAAAAAATCAAAGTAAGTTAAGTTAAAGGCAAGAGAATTATGAAGATAAACAAGTAAGTTGTTGATAAGATGCCAAAATCAAAGTAAAAATGAAAACTAATCAAGATAATTGACATTTTAAATGCTTCATGGCTGCTTATGAATCAATGGAGCTCGATTGGCTTACGCATGCAGTCAATCGGGAAAAGTTGAAAATCCACAACTTTTGACAGAAGCAATGCAATGGATATGACGCATGGAGCCCAAATTTCAGTTCACCAGTGGATGATGTCACCCTGTTTAAAATCTATGTACGCTTGCAAAGCGTACATATGAATCCACTGTAAATTGCAACCATGCAATCGTACTACATTTAAACTGAACAACACTCACCTGCAGGCACTGTGCACTGTTGACAACTCTTACTTGCACTATTGACCTACTGTTAAAATTATAAACTGTATCAGAAGAACTGTACAAATCCTTCATGACATCACTCATAGGTTTCTGAAGAGTGATTTTGAAGCCTATTTTTCCTTGTGCGATGTAGCACCATGTTGAAATAGGGCAGAGGAAGGGCTGTAAAACCCTCACCTGAGTTCAGTCACTGTTATTTTAGCTTGGTTGGCTTAGCTTATGTTAACCTACGATGCTAATTAATATGCTGCAGTCAGGCAGGCCTACCACCATCAGCGCACAAGTTGCAGGATGATTGTTTGCGGGTCCCAGCATACTTCCACTTGGAAGGGTCCTGAAATGATCTGTCATGGGTTTCCAGCTCCTTCAGCCAAGCCACACTGAAGGAGCTGCAACGCTGCTGGCGGGCATCCACAGCAGGACCTCCCATTTCAGATTTTCTTCCTGTGGTGACATCAGAAATGACAGCTGTATGTAGCTGATGTTTTGGTCACACAAACTAGTCTAGTTAAACTTTGTCCTCAGACCCTTCCACATCAAACCACAGCCACTCACAGAGGCCTGTTAGTACATTTAACACAGCACACAAGCACAAACAAAACACATTCTCTTTAAATTATGAATGACTATGCTCTGTTATGTTTCTGATTAGAAGCTATGCTCAGAAGTCAATGTAATGCTAAGTAAGCACTAAGTTGCTAAAGGGATGATAGCTAGCTGTCAATGCCCCAACAGACAACACCCTTAATTACACATGTATAATTTTACCTAATGTGGTACAAAAAAAATGGTCATGGATATAAAACCTAATTATAGAGACCAAAACTTTTTTTGTAGCAGGCTGTAAATATGTTTATTTCTGATGTTAAGTCGGGCATTTTAACATGGAAGTTGGTGGAGATTTATTTTAAATATAAAGTATAAATGGCCTGCTTGTTTGTTCGAGGTGCAATGAGGCACAAAAAAAAAAATCATACTATAGATGTAGGCCAATAATAAATTCTAGGACATTCCCACTCTTGAGTTTAACAAATAATGCTGTGTTTAGCTTCTTTTTTTTTTTTTTTAAGACAATTTTAACCTTGGCTCTTTGTTTTCCCACCTGTTTTTTTCTGTCTTGTGTCTGTAGCAGCTCCTAACTGGTAAGAAATTCTGGGAGACAGATGACTCTGGAAAGGATGGACCAAAAGGGATATTCCTAGACCAGTGGAGGGACAGTGCATGGGGTGCCTCAGGTACATAGAAGTCTGACATAAATTTGTCATATGGTGGCAGAAAATGGATTGGACTGAATATAGGAATCATCTGAAATATTTTTGGCTTTCCACAAGCACATCATCAAACCACCACTGTCTTGAGTTATAAAACATATACTTAGTTTCCTGTTTGTAACAAAAGATTTCATCACAGTGTGCTCATTCTTATGTTCTCAAAGGCGATGATGGTTCTTGCTGCAGATTCCTGCTGCATCAAATGAGCAGAATGTAGTTATTTCTATTGACATTACAAAAGAAGTAAACCTGATTTTTCAGAAGCAGTATTGGACCAAAACTCTAAGTGACATGTAGGAGTTCATTTAAAGTGCCCCTGCTATTTTAAACATCAAGCTGTGAATTAAATGACATATTTTTGTATCTTTTCCTAAGAGCTGCAAATTGTATTCTATCAAGTAAAACACTTTAAAAATAATCTATTAGGCTCTTGTGGCATTTGGCAACTTTGCTAATGATTTAATTTGGTTTAACAGAAAATGAAATAATGAGACATTAAGGGGATTATAACAAGAAAGAGAGACAAAGAAATTACTGCACTAAGTAAATTATTATGGCTCCACAAACCAGTCTTTACATCACTTAAAGTTATAGGTAGACACGTTGCTCAGTAGATGCTTTCCCTTAGTGTGGTTCTCATTGGTTTGAACTTACTGCTTTTTATGCCTGTTCATTAATACTTCCTGTTTCTATCATGACAGATCACTCTGTGTCTCAGCCAATCATGGTGTCCCGTCGGCCAGGGCAGGGTTTCCATGGCGGAGGTGAAGTGGGGGTGGGTTCGGTGATGTCACCGCGATCAGAAAGTGGAGGGCTGGGTGTAAGCATGGTGGAGTACGTTCTCTCCTCCTCGCCAGCAGACAAACTGGATTCCTGCCTCCGAAAAGGACCATATGCAAGTCTTAAGAATTTTATTCTTTTTTTTTTTTTTTTTTTACTGCCTGTCATTATGATAATTTAATTACTCATAAATTATTCTTCCTCCACTTCTGTTGTTTTTCCTCAAATCTTTTGTCTTCATGCGTAACTAATTAAACAACTGTTAGAGCTTCCATGACCTGGTCACAAGCTGTTATTTTCTCCTAACACTTGTCTAAACAGACACTTTACGACTACTTTGAGTTTGTCGTCCACTTTGTGTGTTTACCATCCATCACTGTCATGTCATGAGAGCACCTCTTTTTGTTTACACTGTAAGTTATATATATATATATATTTTTGTGCATTCTTCATGATGCAGGGACAGAGGGATGGAGAGGTGGAAGAAGAAAAAAGGGAGAAACCAAAGACATTTGAGGGAGAGAAACTAAAAGAGTTAACAGAAGTTGAATCTGATGTCATCAGTGATGTCATCAGTGATGTTATCAACCCAAATGGGCTGCCTGTACAGAACGGCCTTGATGTTGATGTGAAAGACTTTGGGTAAGACACAGTCCAACATGTTTCACTGGATAATTATTATTTTACACAGACACCCTTCAGACGTATAGTGAACGTCTGGTCTTCTCTTTCCCTCTAGTCGTCCTCCAGGCAACATGCCCGCCCCCGGCCCTGAGGGTGACCTGCTGGGAGGTCCTGGGGGTGTGGGGCCTGAAGGCTTGACACCTCTAGGGGGTGGTGGAGGCCCCAAACCTCCTGAGGACTTCTCTGGCGTGGAACAGGGTGGCGTTACCATGGACCCCATGGAGTCTGTGATGGAGCCGCTTCAGTTTGACTACAACTCTCAGATGCCCATGGACTCTGCACCCACTGTGGGGTTATTTGATTACACTAACCAGCAGCAGGTAAGAGCTCCAGAGAGAGAGGAGGCAGGATGTATTCATTTGTCATTCGCTTTCTAAGTGGTTCCGATCAGCTGTCATTAAACTGTGATTTATCTGACCTTCCACTGTTTGCAGCTGTTTCAGAGAAACAACGCGCTAGCCGTGCAGCAGTTGACAGCAGCCCAGCAACAGCAGTATGCGTTGGCAGCTGCACAGCAGCCTCACATTGGTAAGACTGTGAGTGAATGGCTATGCAGGCACATATGAGTATGGGACCTACGTGTTTACATTTAGAACTTCACTGTTTGTTAAAGTTGAAGCCTTTAAGCGCCAAGGTCACAAAATCGCGACAAGCAACATTGCTGAATAAAACAGGCTGCATCTATAAATGTGGTGCCAAATATTGTTACTACATTTTACCAGGAGATAGCCTGCAATCTGAGAACCATTTGTGGAGGTATGGTTGTTACTACTTATATAGCGCTTTTCAGACACCATCATTGCCCCCAAAGCGCTTTACAAAGGATTCATAGCCTGCAATGCCAGCACTGGAGGCAAGTTGGGGTTCAGTGTCTGTCCAAGAACTGGCATTTGGAGCCGGGATGGACCTTCCGGTGACGACCCGCTCTTTACAGCCACCCAGCCAAAGTTTCAAAGTTTAGCATAAAAAGATTTTGTAAAACACCCTCCGGTACAGAGATGCGTGGCGAAGCAGTGGTAGTAGTGCTGAGTGTAGCAGGAGCAGAGCAGAGCGAAATAGTGTTTTTTCATTTACTCATGACGCAGAGAGGTTGGTTTACCGTCCACAAAGTACTTTGTCAGGTACTGGCTAACTCCGATTCAGAGGAGGAAGAGATGCAGTTGTCCAGTGAAGCAGAAACTGACATTAGTAGTAACGGCGAGTCCACATGTCATCGTCCACAATCAGCACACATTAGCCTTGATATCAAAATTGTATATTTTCTTGAAAAAACTCTGGCGCCTAAAGGGTCAATTTAAAATACAGTAAATCAAATGATTTTTTTTTTTTTTTTAAAGATTTTTTTGGCACCAGTGGCCTTTATTCATAGTGGAGAGAGACAGGAAGGGGGGCAGAGAGAATGGGGAAGACACGTGGCAAAGGGTCCACAAGCTGGGAGTCGAAGTCGCGACCAGCCGCACGAGGACTGTAGCCTCTCTACATGGGTCGCCTGCCCCAACCATAGTGCCACCGGGCCGGCCCAATCAAATACATCTTAATGACAGAATGGAAACCATGTGATTTTTGTCCTTTAAACCTCCATCAAAGGTCACTTTATCTGAAATGTCATTCTAATATCTAATTCTAATTCAATTCAAGTTGGATTCATGGTGCATTTGAATTGCAACTCAAGAGGTTTGAAAGCTTCTGAAACTGATTATCCTAAGTTTTTGAAAGGTGACACGTGGGAGGATTGTCTGAAAACGGCAACTGTGTACTGCTATTGCACAATATCTTGTCTGTTCTTCCCTTCCTCAACAGCCCATCTTAAGAAAATTAGAGAAGCTCTAACCCGATTTCAGTAGTATGGTCAGCATGTTAATTGATTCAATTTTCTATAATATTGCAGGGGGAATTCTGTGCCAAGCTCATTCCTTGCACTACCTAGAAAAAAGTGACCTGGATCTGTCCCAAAGTTTAATGGACTATTCCTTTGACCAGCCTCTCCCCCCTCCCCCAAAGCTTTGGGAAATTTGGCACTGTAATATTTATGTAATTTATGGACACACATTTGCTGACACTCTAATTTCAGAAATTAAATAATATTTAGTAGTAGTTGGTGCTGCTAATAATTAAGTTCACTTTAAAAAAAAAAAAATCATTGAGACACGTTGTGGTCATTCACACGCTGTAAACCTGGGCATATTTAGTTGTTATTCAGTGTTTTAATTATGGTCTTGCTGACTATTTTGTAAGTGGGCAAATGTGATTTTAAATGTAAATTCTCAAGTGGTTTATGAATTACTGTGATGCTTTATGTAAAACTGGCGCACCTTTTTCCCTTCATGTGCTTTTCAGGTCTGGCTCCAGCATTTGTGCCCAATCCTTACATAATCAGTGCTGCACCACCAGGTACAGACCCCTATGCAGCAGGACTCGCAGCAGCAGCTACACTTGGTGAGACATGAATCTTTAAGACCTACCTCAGCTCAGTTTAAAGGCATTTCAGGGGTAAAAATTTAATAGATTTTCCTAATTTTAATCATGAACAGAGTTCCCTTACAAATGTTATGTATGACTGTTTGTTTCCAGGCCCAGCTGTAATGCCTCCCCAGTACTACGGCGTGACACCATGGGGGGTCTATCCAGCCAATCTTTTCCAGCAGCAGGCTGCTGCAGCCAACAGTTCAGCCAATCAGCAAGCAACAGGCCAGGGCCAGCAGAACCAACAGCAGGTCAGTCCCCTACCTGCCAAGAAACTAACACCAACATGATGGTTCTGTCAGAGCTCCTAACTTCCAGTTAAAATGTATGTCCAGTCTCTGCTGTTCTTTTTGAAAACCCTTTGGCTTGTAACTGCTATATGCAAGAGACAAGAAATGCTTGATCTTGCTGTTTATTCTTCACTTGTGCTTTACCCCTCTATGGTGTTGTAAGCAATAGGGTTTCATCTCAGCAATTTATTGCATACCGCTATGTGTCTTGGTGTGCAAGCATTCTTTTAAACACGAGCTAGTAGAGGTGTACATGATAGAAACCTGCAGCAGTGTATGTTTACAGTGCACCACAGCGTCTGTGGTTTGAACGAGCCTTTAAATATTGGGGGAGCACAGTTTTGCTTATGTGTGCTGATTTTTCTTCTCCTTTAAAAAGGTGATACGTGCTGGAGGAAGCCAGCGTCCTCTCACCCCCAGCCAGGGACAACAAGGTCAGCAGAATGACCAGCTGGTTGCAGCAGCAGCGGTAAACTCGGCCCTTGCCTTTGGGCAGGGGTTAGCTGCTGGGGTTCCTGGTGAGTGCGACATGCTGCAAAACCCCTTGTATTACTTTGCTCTCAACAAATGAATTTACATTTCCTTTGCAGGATAATTGTACAGATATCATAGTTGTAAATATTTAAACAAGAGGTAGCCTTCTCCAACTCTATTTATATAAAGGAAATGGCAACTCTAAATATTCTTGTTTTCTTTTTTTGTTTGTTTGTTTGTTTATCAGGGTACCCAGTCTTGGCACCTGCAGCCTACTATGATCAAACAGGGGCCCTCGTGGTCAACACTGGGGCCAGGAGTGGCCCTGTCCGCCTTATGGCCCCTGCCTCTGTCATCATATCTCCTTCTGCAGCACAAGCAGGTGACAGTAATTGATTTTAAACACAATAAAGAATCCCATCCCCTCTGTTGTTATGCTGTTGTCTACAAGACAAAGAAGACTTACATGCAGACAGAAGAGCAGATTAAACATTGTGGCCTTTAAAAACCATGTTCTGAATGTTTCTTTCAACCTGAGCATGTAATTAGGGCATTATGAGACTACTTTTCAGTCCATGGTTAAAGTTTCCATGAGTCAGTGTTGTTGATCAGTGTTGGAATTATAGTAACATATTGTTAGAAAATTCAAAGAACATACTTTGCATAATCTCTGTTAATGCACTAATGACACAACTTTCATTGTCTGTTTATATAATTATTCCATCTGCTGTAAAATCACCCAGTCCTTTTATTCCTCCAGTTGCAGCAGCAGCAGCCTCTGCAGGCGGTGCCAATGGTGGTTTGGGCGGAGGTGCTAACGGTCCATTCCGTGCCATGACGTCTCAGCAGCCTCAGCAGCAGGGTGGTCCTGGGGGTGCGCTGGGAGGGAGCTCCTTCTATGGATCTTCGTCCCTCAGCTCCTCCTCCCAGAGTTCCTCACTTTTCTCACAAGGCTCTGCGCAGCCAGGACCAGGGTCGGCCTCATTGGGCTTCAGCCAGCCTGGCTCATCCTCTCTTGGTGCCACTCTTGGAGCTACACTAGGAGGTTTTGGTACTGCAGGTACCAAAATAGAGAATGCATTTTTTTTCTTTATGTTTTAGTTCAAACATAAGTGGCAAAGAAAGTTGGATAACCTTCACAATTCATAGGGAGACTATGACCAAATTCATGTCTTTGTCTCCCTCTAGTGGCCAACTCCAGTGGTGGCAGTGGTTCTAGGCGAGATTCTCTGACAGGCAACAGTGAGCTATACAAGCGCACACCTTCAAGTCTCACACCCATTGGCCATGGGGGCTTTTATAACAGCACCTTGGGCTTCAGTCCATCTCCAGGCCCTGTGGGAATGCCCCTACCCAACCAGGGACCATCCCACTCCCTCACACCCCCACCTTCCCTGTCCAATCACAGCTCTTCATCCAACCTCAATCTTGGTAAGTCCCTTTGACTTCTGCAGCTTAACCCAATCCTTGTGAATCCATTGTTCTCATGAGGTCATCTGTTCAAAAGGCGTCTTGATGATTTCTGCTTGTTATGTCTACATCGGTAATATTGTACTAGACTGTTTTGTTGTATTATATCCAAAATATTTGTATTTACTCTACGCTATAGGCCATAGATATTTAAACACTGAGGTATAAAAATTTCAAACATTAAATGAGCATCTGGCCTTTTTCCAACCAAAAATTGACCATATTGTGACACTACACTTGTAAGGTAGCAAGTTGTGAGCAAGTATTTATCGATTGAGTGTTTTTTTTTTTTGTTTTTTTTTTTCCCCAAGGGTCCTTTGTGTTTTGCATTTTAAGCTGCTAGCTGGGTAAAGTGCAGTTTAGACAGTTGGCTCAAGTCATTTGAACTGACAAAACGGCAACCATGATGAGGCTAAATTATAGCTGTTGTGGCTTAATCAACTGGCAGTTAAAGGCTTTGCGGTACATGTTTAAATTGCAGGAAAGGGCATCTTTTCCTGAAGGTGAGGAAACAACTTTGTGCTTAAAGCCTTTGGCTTCACAATGTTCATATTGTAATAGTGTTGTTTATATCATATTTGAAGAGTTTTTGTTAATGTTTTGGGCGTTGACAGATATTCTATCACCAACCAATTCTAATAAAAATAATTGCATGCCGTGAGGGAATGGATGTTTTCTGTACTCAACCATGAAGGTTAACCTCAGTATCATCAATATATTTACTGCTAAAGAGAGAGAATATATATAAAATCCAGAAAAGACGTGAGAGGCTTAGTTTTTACACTGTAGCTGTAGCAGGCATTTTATAGGAGTTTTATTTAGGATTAATTTGCAGTGTTATTGGATGGTGGACTTTTTAAGTGTTGTAGTTTTTAATACTACCGTTGCTTTGCTTCTGAACCGAACTGGCTGATTTTTTCAGCTTGAGTGGCTATGACTGGATGACAGCCAGTTCACGCTGTCTTGTTCCCTTGGTTTGTCCCAGTCAAGTAAATGCACCGCACACATATGGTGTCACATGTTGAGCACAGTTAAACAAGCCTCCAGTGAAGTCATATTATTCTTGCTGAGAAAGGAATCACACTTGTGGTTGCAGATTTAAGAGCAAAAAAAACAAACAAACAAAACAGCCATATACATGTACAAGATCCTGCTGCGTGCAAACACAACCTCTCTGTTCATGCTAGAGGTCCTTCCACATACGTAAGAGTTGAAGATTTTTTGAACAAAACAGATTTCACCTGCAAAAAGATGGTATCTTTGTAATGATGTTTCACTTCCCTGTTGAGTAGGTTCAATGTCAGGAGAAAGAATGCCAGGTTCGACTCCCACCCTATGACCCTTTGCTGCATGTCTTCCCTGTTCTCTCTGCTCTAAATTCCTGTCTCTCTTACTGTGATGTACTACCGCAAAAAAGTATTCAATATTGTATAAATGTATTTGATGCATGCTTTTTTTTTTCATTTGTTAATGAAATATCTATTCTTTTTTGGGGGGTTTTTTGTATTTGGAAATGTTTGATTTAGGCTTTTATTTCTTATAATTATTTTTGATGACTGATTCTGGTAAATATTTGACTTGCTGACAAACCTCATTCTGTTCTACCCCACAGGTGGCCTGACCAATGGCAGCGGCCGTTTCATCTCTGCAGCCCCAGGAGCAGAGGCCAAGTACCGCAGCACTGCCAGCTCAGGCTCCTCCCTCTTTTCACCCAGCAGCCAGCTGTTCCCGTCATCACGGTTACGCTACGGGATGTCTGACGTGATGCCTTCAGGTCGGAGCCGCCTACTGGAGGACTTCAGGAACAACCGCTTCCCAAACCTGCAGCTTAGAGACATTGCTGGTCACATCATGGAATTCAGCCAGGACCAGCATGGCAGCAGGTACACATGAGCATATAAATTCAGATGTGACTCATGAATTCCCAGTCCCCTACAAGTCTCTTTGTTTGGTAAAACTGATTGGAGTCCATACATGAAATTAATATAAATTGCAATCATTTCAGTCTATTAAGCTTAAGTATTTTACTGCTAAATGCTTTTAAAACCTCAAATAACAATGTGACAGGAAAATGGAATATCATGGGGTACAGTTATTAGGAATGTCACCTAGTTGAGTAATTTTAGCATAGTTGTAGCGAGCCACTCTGCATATGCAAGCGTTTGCAAAAAAAACAAACTTGAACTGAGAAATTGAAATGCAAAAACAAGCATTTTCTCGTGATCAACTTGTTGATTCATGTGCTGCTGATATTTCATGTTATTTTAAATAATCCATCTGCACCACTTTCTTTTGGTAATTTAATGGCAAAAATGTTGACTTAGGAAGACACAGAACCTGGTGTTATGTTCGAGCCCAGCTAACTAGCAGCAGAGTGGCTGTCCTCCACCAAGATGATCACTAGTACACTATTAAATAAGTGACTTGTGAACCTGCTACCTCACTGGCTGTTTTTGAAACCAAATACTGCACAATGCACATATAAGGGTCTTTGTTAATATGTATGCCACCATAATTCAGAGTGGTATTTTTTTCTCTCTTCTGGCAAACTACAAAAAGTTGGTTAGTACAATAAGGAATCAACAAGGGAGGTGACAGGTAGACAGAAGCTGAAAGGAAGAAGAATGTAAAGAAACAAAGAAAGATGGGGAGAAAATAAAAGAAACTCAATGGGGAATAATGGAATACAGGGATAGAAATTGAATTTTCTTTGTCTAAGATCCTCTATTACCTTTAAAAACTTCGCATACCTTTCTTTTTCATATTGTCCTCTAGACATGGGAAATAAAGACACAGGTCCTGATGGGAAAACAGACAAATTTGATTCTGGTTTCATCAGTCTGTTTTGTGTATAAAAAAAATTCTTTCCAAGTGTGATTATTGAATTGATTACCAGGGCAAGGCTTTTTCATAATGGTGCCAAATATTAGACTTTTCTTTTGTCAGATGAGCAAAATGGACACATTTTTAAAATTTTATGACCAGTAATGCAAATCCCCCAAAGCTTTAACATAAATGTATTAATAAACTAAATACGTTTTTTTTTTTTTTTTTTCAACTTTCAAGTGACGCTCCCTTGCATTTGGTGCAACAGGAAATTTAAAGAGGTTTGATCTTAGATTTTTCAGCATCATTTTTTCTTGGAATTGCTTGAAGAGTATGGATATAAGACTTAAGTAAAGAGTTATTGAATTGGATTTGGGTAGTGTAAAGCATTTATAAAAGAGGTGTGCTTTATATTAGATTCATAGATTAAACAAGGTACTAGAAACATTCCTCAGAGAGTTTGTTCCATATTGACATGATAGTATCACACAGCTGCTGCAGATTTGTCAGCTGCGCATCCATGATGGGAATCTCCCGTTTCTCACCACATCCCAAAGATGCTCCACTGGATTAAGAACTATTGACTGTGGAGGCCATTTGAGTCCAGTGAACTCATTGTCATTTTCAAGAAACCAGTCTGAGATGATTGGCGCTTTATGACATGGCGCATTATCCTGCTGGAAGTAGCCATCAGAAGATGGTACACTGTGGTCATAAAGGGATGGACATGGTCAGCAACAATACTCAGGTAGCCTGTTGCGTTGACACAATGCTCAATTGGTACTAATGGGCTCAAAGTGTGCCAGAAAAATATCCCCCACACCATTACACCACCACCACCAGCAGCCTGAACTGTTGATACAAGGCAGGATGGATCCAGGCTTTCATGTTGTTGATGCCAAATTCTGACCCTAGCATCCGAATGTCACAGCAGAAATCGAGACTCATCAGAACAGGCAACGTTTTTCCAATCTTATATTGTCCAATTTTGGTGAGCCTGAGCAAATTGTAGCCTCAGTTTCCTGTTCTTAGCTGACAGGAGTGGCACACGGTGTGGTCTTCTGCTGCTGTAGCTCATCCACCCCAATGTGTTCAGAGATGCTCTTCTGCATACCTCAGTTGTAACGAGTGGTTATTTTGAGTTATAGTTGCCTTTCTATCAACTCGAACCAGTCTGTCCATTCTCCTCTGACCTCTGGCATCAACAAGGCATTTGCGCCTACAGAACTGCTGCTCACTGAATATTTTCTCTTTTTCGGATCATTCGCTGTAAAACCCAGAGATGGTTGTGCGTAAAAATCCCAGTAGATCAGCAGTTTCTGAAATACTCGGACCAGCCCGTCTGGCACCAACAACCATGCCTCATTCAAAGTCACTTTAATCACCTGTCTTCTCCATTCTGATGGGGAACTGATTTGAACTGCAGGAGATCGTTTTGACCATGTCTACATGCCTACATGCATTGAGTTGCTGCCATATGATTGGCCGATTAGAAATTTGCCTTAACGAGCAGTTGGACAGGTGTACCTAATAAAGTAGCTTGGTTTTTTAGGACTGGGCAAGTTAACGCGTTATCACGTTAACGCATTAACATATGGCAGCAGAACATTTCAATAGAAGTGCATTTTACACTACTTTTGAATTACAATACAAATAATCGCGATTAATCAGGAAAATAATGCGATTAATCGCGATAAAAAATTTTAATTGTTTTTTTAATTTTTAATTGCCCAGCCCTATTTTTTTGTATGTAGTGTGTGTGATACAGTTTTTGGTCATTCTACCAATTCAATTTTCAGTACTTATTAGTAATATAGTATCCTGTTTCCAAAAAAAAAACACACTTTGTGTCTTTTTATATAAAACCACAGACATCTGTTACAGCAGTGCTACAGGCAAAGAATGTAACATACAGCCCAGTGTAGCGTATAAGGGCCTTCAGGCAGTGGTGGGATACCAATGTTCTCTGTAGTGTGGAATAAGAGTAGGTGTTTGTTTTCATGTGAACAGGTTGATAATCTTATGTCTCTAGTATTTTTTATTATGATTTATAAATTGTAATTTGAATCAGCAGTGGGTTTGAAGCTCATCCCTGGAGAACTCAGTGATACAGTCTGGAGATATGCTAGTTAGGCAGCAGGGGGCTCTGGATACCACTCTGGGGTCCTGCTTTTTAGGGTCTGTTGGGGTGGAACCAGCAGACCTCTGATGTAGAGTTATCCTGTGAAATGATCTATTTATACACCCAGACGTCCAGTCTGAACATTCCAGACATTTTCTCTCTTCAGGCTTTGCAGCATCGCTGTCATTTTTATCTTTGCCTGGCATCCATCACTTTAACTCACAGGCTGCCTGGTTCCTTCAACTCGCGCTTTGTGCTTTCGCCACTTTGAAATTCATCTTGCTTTGCCTGACTGTTCCCTCAGGTTAAAGATTTAGGAGAAGTTTCTGTCTCACTTTATTGCTCTTAATTTGTTTGTCTTCAGTGTCATCCCAACATTATAACATTCCTTCTCTATTGTAATTTTGGGATATTGTGTTCTATACTTTTTCTTTAAGTTTTTTTTTTTTTTTTTAATAAATGGTGCCAAAGTAAACACAAAGGAAGTATTAAAGAGCAGAATGCATGTAAAATGTGTGATCAGTTTTTCTCCTTCTTTGACTTTTGAAGGTTTATCCAGTTGAAATTAGAGCGAGCAAGCTCTGCAGAACGCCAGCTTGTCTTCAGTGAGATACTGCAGGCGGCCTACCAGCTCATGGTGGATGTCTTTGGAAATTACGTATCCAGAAGTTCTTTGAGGTGTGTTCTTTTTTTTTTTTTTTTTTTTTTTTTTTTTTTTTTTTTTTTTTTTGAGATATCAAGATTGAATTTGTGTTTAAAAAAAATCAAACTTATCCTCTGGAACTATCTTGCCGAGATGTGACCAATACATAGCATTCTAACAGATTAGAGGATTTAGAGGCTTTCTTTGTTTGTGTTTTAGTTTGGCAGTCTGGACCAGAAGCTGGCTTTGGCTGAGAGGATTCGAGGTCATGTGCTGTCTCTAGCCCTACAGATGTATGGCTGCAGGGTCATTCAGAAAGCTCTGGAGTTCATCCCCTCAGATCAGCAGGTCATCGTAAGTACACCAGCACAGTGTGACACCTTTGTTCTAAAGTGACCTTGATCAAACTTGCCATACACTGCTGTGGTTTAGATTTTACTGGAGGGGGTGCAGGGTTTAACATCCTGTCCCACATTTAAAGAATTACTATGCTCATGCTCACAATTCAGTTTTAACGGAGAGTTTTTTTTTTTTTCCATATCACAATTTGCTATTCGTACAGCAGAACACTACTTCAGTCCTTGCTCAGAGAACATTTTTCATCTGGAGTTTTGGGGTTTATGTTGGAGCTACACTGTATAAAAGCAGACTCTTTGCATACACGATCATCAGTGAAGGATGAAACTAATGATTCCACTGTTTAAATGCAAATGTTGAGCTGCAGGCAGCTACATGAATCTAGATCAATATCAGAAAGAAATGAGTTTGCTTAAACTTTGTGTTTTAGAAAATGTTGGTGTGTGTGTTGCAGAGAGAATGAGTGTGTGAGTAAAAGAGAGAGTTATCCATCTTTCTTATTGGAGCCCAATAGATTTCCCTATAGGACATCTGTTTAAAGTCCAGTGTTATTTATTGGGCAGTGGACCACAGTGAAAAAGTTTGCAAAATGCCTTTAGGACAATGTTTGATTCCTCACGATTATATCCCTTCTCCATTTTTCCTCCCTCTGCCTCTGCTCTCCTTCCTCCTCCGCCTCCTCTTCCTCCCTGCAGAGTGAAATGGTGCGGGAACTGGACGGCCATGTGCTGAAGTGTGTGAAGGACCAGAACGGTAACCACGTGGTGCAGAAGTGCATTGAATGTGTCCAGCCTCATGCTCTGCACTTCATCATTGAAGCCTTTAAGGGACAGGTGGGTCCCTTTCACACAAAAAGTATTTCCTCATTCAATCACTGAAGCCTGACAGTTCTTAGCTGATGTCCCCACACACATATATGGTTGCTGCCTTTAGGCAGCAGGAGCATTGTCACCACCAAAGTTCAGAGATCTACAGTACACAGTCCTTCACAGGGACCAGGTCTGTTGCCTTGGCAACAGAAACCTCAGCCCAGTGGCAGGAGCCATCTTCTACACAAAAGCTAAATGTTACATTAGCATAAAGTGTAAAAGGAAATATTTTGTCCATTGATGCATGTGCCATTTTAAAGGTTTCAGTTCTGAGATATCACTTGGCTTGCTTTGACAGTAAATCTCAATAATGTGAGTGTTTACGCTTCATGTTGTGCAACTGCCAATGGGTGGCTCAGATTTGTGTGTGTGTGTGTGTTTGTGTGTGGCTGGAAGCATATCAGGAATTTTATTTCACCTTCACCGCAGACTATGCAGTAGTGTTACTCTGATCATTTGATACTGTAGCTCAAATTACCATCTGCACTATCAATGGAAATTGTTTTGAAAAAGTACATAAGTGCCATGTTCATTTGAGTCACATCGGCTTGTGTTTTGCAATTGGAATTGCTAACTGAACAATAACACGTATTTCAGGTCTTTGCCCTCTCCACTCACCCATATGGCTGCAGAGTCATCCAGCGCATTCTTGAACACTGCCTTCCTGAACAGACGCTGCCGATACTAGAAGAGCTCCATCAACACACAGAGCAGCTAGTGCAGGTAATACACAAACTTACAAATGGGAACGCTGCTTTTTAACTCTATTTATACTTCTGAGGATGACGCCTTGAGTTGGCTCAAATACTTCCTTTCTAAGCCTCCAGATTTTGGGAAATTAGCAGTGTTTGATGTGACGTCAAAAGCACCAGCTGTCCTCCTCATATTTTAGTCAACGTGTTTCTGTGGTTTGTTTTATTTAGGACCAGTATGGCAACTATGTGATCCAGCATGTTTTAGAGCACGGACGAGTTGAGGATAAGAGTAAAATAGTGGCTGAGATAAGAGGCAATGTACTGGGACTCAGCCAGCACAAGTTTGCCAGGTAAGTGTCACTGCAGGCACTCGCACAGTCTTTCGGGTATTTTCTTTGAAAAAGGTTTTCCTTTCAGTTCTCCAGAATATCCTCCCCACCCTTTTAAATGTTAAACATTGCATGCAGAATGCTCTATAGCCCTGCTAGAACACAATAGAAACCTCATTTTGTGTCACAGGTACCACATATGGAGTAAATGATTCAAATGGCTCCAAGATGTCTTTATTGTCGTTGTATAAAACATAGGTTGTGCACTTCATTGCATCTAAAAAAAAACTTCTGTTTTTAGGGGACCTGAGCTGGTTCACATACACGTGACGATTGTGTTAGATCTGAGTTAACCCTCTATAATGGGATTTGTGTTCACTTTTGAGTTCCTTCACATCTCAATGGGTCACTGAGGAAATTATTGAACATTTATTTTAATGTATTTCATGTGCAGGGACCAATATGTTATGACAAAGTATTTGCTAATTAATGATTGTCTGAATTTGGACAGAATATAATTTTTCTTGTGAATTCCAGCACCGAATAACTAAAAGAAGTTTAAATGATATTCTTGATAACAAAGTAAAAGGCACTGTTCTCTGCCATTAAATAAACACAACTCTCACTAATGCTCAGTCTTTGCTTTTTTTTTTCCCCCCTCCAGCAATGTGGTAGAGAAGTGTGTAACCCATGCATCTCGGGCAGAACGTGCATTGCTGATAGATGAAGTGTGCAGCCTGACTGAGGGTCCCCACAGTGCCTTATACACCATGATGAAGGACCAGTACGCCAACTATGTGGTGCAAAAGATGATTGACGTGGCAGAGCCGACGCAGCGAAAAATCGTAATGCATAAGGTTGGTTGAGGGACGGGGATAGTATGTGTCCCATCAGATGTTGAGATTGTGGATGTTTTTCTAAACTTCAGGTTCTGTATTCAGCCATACAGACTCGATTGATTGATTTTAATTTTGAACATTTTACTTTTGAGGTGTTGCAAAAATGGTATATGTGGCAATGAATGGCCGAAAGCAGTTGTTGTCACTGGAATTAATAGAATGGTCTCCTTGTACAAGCTGCAGTAGAAAGTTGAAGAAAATGTCAACCAGGGAGATTTAGATTCAGCAGTCACAGAGCTCCGTGTGTGGCACTCCAGGCTGATTTACAAAACAAACAATGTTAGTCTCCACATTTCAAAGGAATCATAAATGTTTGACCTCTACATTCCCTAGCCTCCAGAACATGGAACACCTTGACTATGTTGATGTCAATGGTTTCCTATTTGCTGCCAAATACCAAAGAGAATGTTATGAATTAATGTAGAGGTCATATGTGACTCTAACTTGTCTGTCTGTCTAAACAGATCCGGCCCCACATTTCTACTTTGAGGAAGTACACATATGGCAAACATATTCTTGCCAAGCTGGAGAAGTACTACATGAAGAACGGCGTTGACCTGGGTCCCCTTTGTGGTCCTCCTAATGGCATTATGTAAACAGCCCATAACCCTCATCCCTCCTTCCCCCACCTTCCTTGGCTTGGCACGTCTACCTTCCCCACCACAGTGTCCCCCGTCAGACTCTTTCAGAAAACATCATGGCTACTTCCCCTCCTCCAGATCTCCCCCATTTAGGAGCCGAGTACACCTCATACCATGTTTTTTTTTTTGTCATGAAAACCCTTTGGAAGGAGCCTGTTGCCACAGGTAGCCTTAGTTGTGTGGGGTTTCTTTTGTCCCTTCTTTTTTTTTTTTCTAAGTCACCCCTCCCCTGCTCAATCCCAGGCCTGCTGAACTGGGGGAAGGAGTGCAGGAGGTGCAGTAAGAGGTGAGACCTGATCCACCCATCTCTTCACTCCCTTCTGTTATTTTCTTTTCCTCCCTCCTTCTGTTTTCATAGTTTCTAATAAACTCAAAAATCATTTCACTGTTTGCTCTGCTGCACACACAATCCTAGGATCCTCTCTGCTTTTTCTTTCCATCTTAACAATTTACCACTATAAAATGGAATGAGTATTTATTTTGTTTGACATCACAGGATCACAGACGAATACACATGCCATCAGCTAACCAGCAGACAGATCATTTAGCATGGGAGATTCGTTTTCTGGTCTTGCTTCTACAGATATAACATGTATACTTGGTGTAGACCTTTGCATATATATATAAATATATATATATAAAACTTTGTAGTTTTTTCTGGTTTTTGATGTTGAATCTGTATCTATAATGTATCCTAGTAGTGACCACATACTTCTGACTGTATAATTGTACATTTGTAAACCCTTGTAATGTAAAAGTGCTTTACCACCCTTTTGGTATGAGAAGAAAAAAAAGAAAGCTTACTCTGAAAAAAAAAAAAAAAAAACCTGTGCATTTCAGTGTATATTCTCACCTCCTTGGTTGTGACATATGAGTTATTGTATATTGTAAATTGTAATATCAAATTTTTGTTTTGAAAAGCCCTTTCTATACAGCGTAGTACTTGTACAAAGATTCAACACGCTCGCTTTTATCTTTATCTTGTCACTGCTTAACTTAAAGACTTCAGTGTCCCACTGACTCCCGATTGGACACGTTCTATTAGATTTAGTGGTGTCCTCTGACTTTTTTTTTTTTTTTTTTAAATCTTTTTATAGGAATGCTTTACCCTGTGAATTGGTTGTGTATGGGTATGCTGGCTGGGTGGGATAAATAACATTTGCTCAATTATACCCCCCAACCCCCTCAATTACCCATGACTGATTTCAGAGGTAAACCCACGATTGTACAGAGGAGATTCTTATGTTTTTGGTTTTTTTTTTTGACATTTCTCTAGTGCTGTAAGTGCTGTATCATACTCTTTATGTCATTTTCAGTGAGAGAGGCAGCCCGCCACAATGCGGTGTACATTTAAAGCAGCCTTGTGTATATTTACTACGAGCACACCTGTAACCATAAGTGTATAGTAAACAGAACCTGTGTATGCTTATTGCCTGGGCAACTATTTTTTGTAACTCCTGTTGTAGATTGTCTCTAAACAATTGTGTGATCTTTATTTTGAAACCAAACTGAACAAAAAAAAAAAAACTTTGAAAATTTAACTGTCTCAAGTGTGCTTTGTGCATTTGCCGGTACGATTGGACAAAGTCTCAGCGCAGACAAACAGATGTTTTTGTTCTTTTTTGTTTTTGTGAGTGTGTTTAATAGAAGAAACTGGGTGAGTGCCATGGTTTGGTTCCAGCCATCAGAACGAAGCGTCTGTAGTTATGTGACTATACAGCACTAGTCTGACAGAGGAACATGATATAAATGCCATTATAAATGAGGCTTGTCCCTAACTGTGGCCCTGACTGGAAGGCAACAGTTCAGAACAGTAATGAGTGTTCCAACTAATCCACCACTTAAATCATGTCTGCCACCAACAGTGAGGCTGTTACTTATTTTCCTTGGTAGTTTATCCAAACATTTCTATGACCTCAACTGGAAGAAAGACTGACAAAAGTGAAATGCTCACATACACACACCCCTGCTCCACATAATAGACTGGTAATATTGGTGCATAATCAGCCTCCTGAGTGTGACAGCACTGGATTGCTGTGTTCAGCAGGTATTCATCTAAACATACCCTTCCTTTGTTGCTGTTCTGTTTTGATCGTCAAAGCAGACTCTGACCAGACAGAACCTGTTCTTACCTGTCCAGCTTTTGTTTGGAGCTTGCTGCTTCAGAGCGGAAACAGCCTGGAAGCTGCTGAGAAAATAAGCAAATCCGGGTGTGAATGTGGTGTTTATACTATTAGATTTTATTTCAACAGCCTGACAATGGGGAGGGGGAGGGGGGGCATGTAGAAGGGGTTTATAAACTAAGATTGTTCAGTTTTTTTGACCTCTCTTGATGTAAAGCCGAGTTAAATTTCTAGAGTTTTATGCCTCTGTGCTATTCCAACACTTTTTACATGGATGTTATTTTCACATCACTACGTTTACAGAGACATGAATTTTACAAGTTGAAAAAATAAGTTGATTTGTAGATGTGATGTGTACACAACTATAAAGGGAGAGGTGGAAGGCAAACAGCAAAGAGCCTCAAGCCAGTATGTGAGCTTTGGTCTGCTGCATAGATGCTGAAGCCTCCGAGCCTCTGAACATGGAACCTGCTCAACCAGGTGAATTATCTGGTTCACCTGTAATGATGTGTTTCATTACAACGTTTGCAGGTGAACTCAGAAAGATCAAGGCCTTGAGCTGATTTTTAAAATCTCAGTTGTAAGTCCATCATAGTTTTGATTAATTAGGGGTGTTTAATAGTTTTAGATTCATTTTCAGCTGTAGCTCTTACATGCTGTATTTCATCTGAGTGTATTTTGTGTCTCCTTTTGAGTTCCCAGTTGTTATGAGTCCATTTTATGTCTTAAAAGACACTTTGTTGTTTTCATCATTTTGTTCCTTCATATATCTATCTTGCCATTTTCATCATCTTTGTTTGTCATAGTTTTGAGTTTTTTCTATTGATATACAGTCATGGGAAAAATTATTAGACCACCATTTTTTCTTCACTTTCTTGTTCATTTTAATACCTGGTACCACTAAATGTCATCATGTGACTAAAACAGACAGAAAAGAAAACACTGAATGCATAAAAGCAGTGTTTTTGGCAGTACAACGCCATAGCTATTGATGTAAAAACTTGAGTGATTTAGGTTATAATCAAAACCATGGAAAGATATCAGCTCTTAAATAAAACTCTTATGAGCAGTCTTTGTGGTTATTGTTATGTTTGTCCAAACAAATGTACCTTTAGTTGTACCAGGCATTAAAATGAACAAGAAACTGGAGAAAACAAGGGTGGTCTAATAATTTTTTCCATGACTGTATATATCATTATACAGTGATCCCTTGCCACTTCATGGTTTAATTTCTGCGGTTTTAGTTATTCGCGTATTTTTTGCGATAGTGTAGTTTAAAATATTTTTTAAAATTCGGAAACATCGCAGGATGTTGTGCGCGTTCTCTCACAGTGAAATGCTGTGAGCCAGCCTGGCCCCTTTAAGAGGTAGCCTTATGGGTAATGATGTGGCCTTATGGGTAATGTAGTGTGTGTGTCTTGGGACGGCAGAAGAAAACAGGGTTAGATGAAAAGTGGAGTGAGCATCAACAGCAGCCCAGCGTGTATAGATTTACATTCTCTGTTAACCGACAGGAGCCCAACAATACAACCTGTGTGATGTTACAAGTTCCTGCAGTGCCAGAATAAAGTGCTCGTTCCATGCAGAGAAAACCGGACTTTTTCTTTTGTTGTTGGTAGCGTGTTAGCTGCTAATTACGAGCCAAAAATAGCACAATACCAGCGGTTTGTTTACTACGGTTCAGAGACCAGAGGCTGTGAAGGTAACAGAAAGACCACAGTTGAGTCTTTGTCTTGTTTCGCTGCAGTGCCTCGATACTTTTTGGGGGGTTTTTAAACCGCATTTTTTAAATCACCTTTTTACACATATTTTAAACACATTATTAAGGCTCGGGGGGCTCAGGTGTTCTGAAATTTCTTCCTACCTAAAATTTTTTCCTACCGTAGCGGAAAATTATAGCCTTATCTGTAATTTTTTCCTACATTGTAACAATATCCTACCAGCACATATGTCTGCTGTCCTCTGTGTTTTGGGTGATAGCATATTATTATACACATTTAATAACCATATTATCCAGATAAGCTGAAGACGATGGAGGGACGGACGGATTATAAATCCGTATTATGAAGATGAATATGAGGATATAAAGGGTGGATAGAAGAGTGGGTGGTAGAAGAGGATTGATTAGATAAATGTACATTGGAGTTAAAACAAATTGATATTTTATCGTTTTATCTCTTTTTGTCATTCTCTGAAATACAGTTAATATAATTTAAGGTGAAGAAAAAAGTACTCCAATAACCTATGCAATATAAATACTGTGCATAGAAAGTATTAAATGTTAGGCATTTGGTGCATTTGATTTGTCCCTCAAACGTATATGCATTAAATACTGTCCATACAAAGTATTAAAAAATACAAGAAACTAACCTTTTCTCTTCCGCGATAACGGTCAAGTAGCAGAATATTATGGCCTTCCGAAGTTGCTGCTGTACGCATGCGCAGTCGACTCGGGTAGGAAGATAATGAGTAGTAAGAAATTTCACAACACTGTAGCTGTCTTGGATCCATTAGTTCCAGCTTGAAGACTTTTAACAGTGTGCCATACTGAGTTTTCTTCTTTTTGTGGTCGCTTTGAGTTATTTTGCGCATCTCTGTAATGTCTGTGTCTCTGACTGTGAAAGAATGCATGTAGACATGTAAACATTTTTCTCAACTCATTATAAATTGTATCACCTGTAACGTAGCTATTACGGCGACAAAGTGAATGTAGCTGTGATTAGATTAAACTAAAACAAACCGGTAGGCTACTCCCGTTTTCATTCACTTTCCAGCCAGCTTGATGAGCAGTAACAGCTAGGGCAGGCTGGGAAAATCTATCTGGTATTAATTAATGCTAAATAGACACAGGTGTGACTCGGTCGATCACAGCCGTAATAATGATGCGCAGCACCTCGGCGCAACGCAGAGCGCAGACGGGTGAACTGTTTTCGGGGTCACTCTGTGTTTAAAGGCTGCGAGCGTCTGAGCCAGCTGCAGGGGGCATCATCGCCCTGGCCCGCGGAGATTCCCTCACCGTACACACGCTCACATACACGCGCAGGCACGCTCACCCCCCCCCCCCCCTCCTCCTCCTCCAGCCAAAATCCCTCGCCAGGCAGCGTCGCCATACGGAACATCCTGCCCTCAGCGGAGAGGGGGAGGAGAGAGGCTGCCTGCCTGTGTGCTGAGAGAGAGGAAGAGGAGGACGGGGTCTGGTGTCTGGCAACAACTCCGGGAAAAAGCATATAGAAGACAGAAGGGAACGGGAGGCCTCGTGGAAACAACGCTGCTCCACCGGTAACCGGGACTCAGCGGCGCGGGAAGCAGTAAAGTCCTGGAATAAAGAGTCCGGCTGGAGGCACGGATGGTCGCGCAGACGGGCGGCGCGCTCTGAAGTTGGACACATAACCGAGACACCGAGAGCGAGCAGCAGCCCTCGCCTCCCCGGACCCCCCCACCCCCCACCCCCCCTTTCCCCCCGTAAGCAGTGGCGGCACCGGGAGGCTGTGTCTGCGCACCTCCATCATGAAGCTGCCCTGGCTGTTGGCGCTCGCGGCGCTGCTGGCTCACACCACCGCGGTAAGCACGAGCGTCAGCTCCTTTTGTTAACGGGAACTCTCGTGCGTTCGGGACAGCGCGTGGTGCGCGATCATCAATGAAAGCCCCGATCGGTAGGAAATCCTACACTCGACCTACATATCAGTGGCAGTCCGCGACTCCAGTCAGGGGGGGCTGGCGGCTCCTCCGCTCCCCACCCCCCGCTTTTACGCACCAGCCTTTGTGTCTCCGTGTCGGGGTTTATTGTGGCATGTGTTCCCTGCGCTCAGCGTGTGTGTGGCTCGGTAATTAGCGGGTTATCTCTAATTGGGTCTGATTACTGGTCTGGTGCAGGGCCTCGTTGTGTGGTGTCTGTGTCACCAGCTCACATCCTGACGTTAATTTTTTTTGGGGGGGGGGGCTCCAGTCTCATTGCAGTTCTACGACTTTATGGCTGGGTAGTTGTGAGACCGCGTGCACGCCACGTCTGTGTGCGTGCGTGCGTGCGTGTGTGTGTGTGTGTGTCTCCATGTCTGTGAGGGAAGCACTGAATGTCCGATCTCCAACCCGTCAGGTGCAGACGCAGACAACCTTGTCCGGTAACCGGAACGCAGCCCATTCTCTCGTTTTGTGGATGGGAGGAATGGGGGGGGGGGGAGTGGGTGGGGTAACGGTAGGTTAACTGCGATGCGGTGCACGAACGACAGCTTGGATGGGAATGATGTCATCGGGAACTGCGAGGAAGGGATCTGGTTAGGAATTCGCGAGTCCACCTCCCCAACACCACCTTCTCCCTCTCCGGAACCATCCACGCCGAGCTCCACGCTTTTCTAACACCCCCGCCCCCCACACACACACAGCATGCCCACACTTTTCGTCACCGATTAATCCAGATTTATCCTATAAGCGGGAGGAGGTGGAAGAAGAGGAGCTCACTCGCCGAATCATCGAGAGAAAAGCAAACACAGGTGTAAAACGAGATTTAAAAAAGGAAAAAAAAAAAAGGATTTTTGTGTTTGATCGTAAAGAATTCCAAGACTAGGCCCTCACCTATACTTTATAATGGTAAATTTTATGTCTGACTAGTAAAGGTGAGTTTGTGACGCTGCACCTGCTGTATTTTTAACTTTTTGGCCACAGATACATGACGTTTTTTTAAATAAATAATTCAGAATTAAACCATTTTCCTTCGAGTTTACATGGAAAATAGTAATTCCGAATTGAGGTTTACATGGAAAACACGTTTGTTCGGCTTTATCCAATTCCGCTTAAGGTCTGGGGGTTGGGAAGGGTTCTGATTGGATAGGGGGGGCGGACGTCTTTACGTATTTACGTCTACCGGAAGAAAACAAACTTACTCGATTTGCAACAACTTTCCACTTATTTTTGACCTGGGTGGCGTTTCTATCTGCGAAACCTCCTTCATTTAACCTAGCCAACTTTGAAAAGCTCACAGTTTTTATGTTTCCTGCCATCAGTTCTTTTAATTATTTCCAGTTCCTCCAAGCTGTTTATTAAATAAATCGTCTCTGCTCTTGAACCACCGTTTACTGCGTGCTGCCATCTTGAAACTTTGTTTTGAAAACAAGCCCAGCGCGGAATATAAGCGTCATCGCGACAGACGGGCAAGAGAACGAGCATGCGCAGAAAGACGGGAATTAATTTAAAGTGGAATGAGTGTATACATGACTGCGGAATTATTCTATGCGGAATTAAAATCAGAATAAACCAGCCACTTACTTCAGAGTTAAGTTTAATTCGGAATGGACATTTTCATTTGGAATTAGGTGCTTACATGGTAAATTTTATTCGGATTTAACTTTAATTCTGAATTAAAGAGGAATTAAACTTCCCATGTAAATGCACTGTTTGTTAGCTTACTGTCCGTACATGCACTGACTGACCTATATTGTATACAATTATGCAAAAAATAAAGTACACCTGCTTTGAAATTTAAGGTTCTATGAATTGGGACATTATAAGAAAAATCATGTCAGGTCTTTTTACCTCCCCTCAAACAGACAAAACTACACACCAAGTGTGTGGAAAAACAAAATGCCCCCTTTCCAGCTTCCATTGCAATTAACAGGGTAAATTGCAGCCACATGCAACTAATCAGACATTCTTGATTTATCTGGCTTTTACCAAGTATAACCACTTTATTTTTACAAAACAGTTTCCTGGTCTGGAACATTCAGGTTTGTGTTAAAACAGTGCCTGCCGAGGAGGAAAGATATCAGCACTGATCCTGGCCATTAACCTGGGACGTGTTGGAAGACCATTTCCAAACGGTCTGGAGTCCATCGTTCTACAATGACAAAGATTATTCACAAGCAGAAAACATTCCAAACAGTTATCAAACTTCCCAGGAGTGGATATTTCAGCTTGTTCATTCCTCAGTCAGACTGTGCCATACACAGAGAAAGTGTTGATGAGGGAAAAAAAACACAGAAAAACTACATCTCAGACTCTGTAGGCATTATTTAACATGTTATAACATTAAAGTTCATGACTGTACGATAAGAAAAAGGCACAAAAAAATTCATTTTTTGTGTGTTATTTTTTTTGGATTGGTTGCCAGAAGAAAGCGCCTTGAGTCTGAAAAATAACATAGCGGCAGTCGAGGTTTATAAAATTACATCTGAACAAACCAGAAGACTTCTGGAATGATGTCAAGACTAAAGTAGAAATCTTTGGTCATAATGCACAATACCACTGTGTTTGGCAAAAACAAAACACATCAGCACAAACACACGCCAACTGTCAAGCACAGTCGTGGAGGTTCGATGAGTTGCCATCTTGTACTTATCTGGCTGACCATGAACTCCCGTAAGCCAAAGAATTCCAGATACAAATGTGAAGCCATCTGTCCACCAGCTAAAGCTTGGTCAAAACTGAGTTGTGCAACAGGACAATTATGCAAAGTACACCAGCAAAAGAAGGCTTTCTTTTTTTCAGCCAGTCAAGGTGTTGCAATAGTCCTGTCAAAGTCAAGACCCCCACCAGACTGACTGCAGCAGATATAAGTCAACACCTGTATACCTCTAGCCTGGCCAGCCGTCTGAGTTCTTTTCCTCTATTCACCTTGAATCTTGGTTTTGCAGTAAAAACATGACACTAAATTAAAAATGATCCATAAAGGTTAAAACCTGACTAAAACCTGAATTTCTTGACTTGCCAGTGCTTTAATTTTTTTTCACTTAGGCACAATATTTGTAACCTCAATAATGCCAGAGTTCGATTTCGCAGTGTCTTCTGTGAAACTGCAGTGGGTTTGCCAAACCGTTTGAGAACCATACACACGTGCTGATCACTACTAGGTCAGTTGGCCAGATCCTTGGCCCCTAGCTGACTTAATCTGTCTTTAAGTGTGCTGATGGAAACAGGTGTGACACGTACTTGCCCATGCACTGAAATATACACCGTTAGGTATGCATGAATAGGTGCAGGTGTTGCTCTAATGGGTGACACAAACACACATGTCAATAGTCTAATAATTACAAGATTCGCCTCAAGCAGCTCAGGCCTTGAGCGCACACACACACACACACACACACACACATGACCCTTTGTTGGAAGGATTTGCTGACAAGATATTCCTTCACATGCCTCTTGGCTCTAAACCAGATGATTTTTTTTTTCTTTTTAAATGAGTGTGCGTCTTCTGAGTGATCCCCAGTGTACTGTGTCTGTGGGTCTTTCCTGTTATCCAAGTACTGACATCATATCCGGAGGGCTATATTTTACATGAGAGGCAGACTTTTTCTTTTTTTTTTCCCACAGACATCTGTGTCCCATGGACTGCCATGTGAGTCTGTGTGTGTGTGTGTGCATCCCTTTGCCTTCATGAGAGCCATGACTGTCCATCTGTCTGTGTGTGTGTGGGCTCAAAAATAGTGAATATCCGCTGCCAAAAAGTTGTTCTCGCCAGCCCTCTCCCTCCTTGAATTTTGCGTGTATTGGTGTGTGGCAGAAAAGCGTTGTGTTCTTCAGGATCACATTTAAGTTGTGGAATGAATCAGTGTTTTGTTCCTCCAGTAACAGACAAAGCCCCCCATAGAGAGATGAAGAAAGAGGAAGAAAATAGCCAAAGTTAGGTGGCTTGTGGGAGAGTGTGGAATGTGAGAGGCAATTTGACACAGGAAGTGGGTCCTTCTCACCCTCCTAGAGGACCCCCCCCCCCCCCCCACATACACACAAACACACACACAGACCCATGCTGACAGGTACAAGGGATGCCTAGGTGGAGGAGGTATTTCAGGTGTATCTGAAGGGATGGTTTATGATATGGGGGTCACTCACCAGAGGTCAGAGGAAATGAAAAGGATCACGGTTCATATCCGGAGTTGGATTCATTCAGCCTACATCTGCAGGTGAACATGGACACATTGGGTGAAAGATACCTGCCTACCACCCAGCCCATCTGATACCTTTGGCTGTTTAAGTCTTGTCTTTAATTCCAACCCATGTGTACAGCCATATTTTAAACAATTTATCTCAAAGAATTGACCGGCATTTTACTGAAATCATTTTTCTTTCTCAGAGTTTGTCAGTGTTTTATTGTTCCACTGGAAACAAAAATGAATTTCATAACTACTGTTAGATATTGGTAAAGAGAAATTTGCATTCTCAGATAAGAGGACAGTGAACTTTTTTTCTTTTTTTTTTTTTTTTAAGCAGATGTTTTTACAAGTCACAGCAGGAAATTCAAGGCTCTAATAATGTTCCATGAGGGAGGGAGATCCTGCTTTTGTGTGTGCTGGTTTAATGAGAAAACTGAAGGGAACTGAGCCATCACTAATATTATTAATTTTATCTGGGCTTTTTTTCTGCTATAACAAGTCAAGATGTCTGCACTGGAAAATGGTGCCTACAAATCTGCCACCATGTCTGGAGTCTCACTTGTTAATCAAAAGTTCTGTATACAAAACTCTGGCTTAAAGTGAGGCCGTTATAATTGGCCCTGAGAGAGCTCAAAAGATCCTGCAGCAGTCTGTGGAACCTTTGTAAGCTCTATGTCAAACTGTATGCTAATCATTCACTATGCTACATCTGACACTTGTCCAGATTCATGGTAAGAAATCTGTGGATTAGTGCTATTTCCAGTCAAGAGCACATGACTCTTTTCCACTGCAGGGAACACAGAGAGCTTTGGTTTGTTTGACTAACAGAAACAAAGGGGGAAAAAAAAAACCCTACAATATTTCCCTCCAGCAAACACTGCATAATGAACTTTATTACCAGTGCTTTTTCACAATGATAGAAAAAAACTACTTTAAATATATACTCCCAAACCTGTCAAGCTTGGGATCTCTTCCAGTCAGAAGGCTGGGTCGCAACGGTTGACTGACTGGGTTTTTCAACAGCTGATGCAGATTGTTCAGAGAGCTGGGTAACCGGCAGCTGATATATACAATATCGGTATTAGGTTTGAATTTTTTGGGCATCTGATATGAGGTTGTTTAATGTTGCCAAGATATTAGACAAGTGGTTTTCAAGTTGAGTGAACATTTTGTAATTCTTACAATAGATCTGTATTTTGTGTTTGATACACTGAAAACGTTGCTTGTGCTGCAGATGAGTCTGCAAACATTCTTGTGGTCATTGACCGCATGAAATAAGTGGGATTTACTAGTTGAGATGGCAAGAAAAGGTACATCTGGTACATCTTTTCCAGTCTGAGATGCCCATTGTGATGTTTGTTGAAAGAAAGTGCTTAAAGGAATGAATCCAAGCCTTACGACTAAATTATTGTAATTAATTGTATTTCTGACTCACTTGTATAACTGATGGTTCACGATGCGGCAGCTCGTCTTCTGACAAAGACTAAATGAAGTTTTGGAGCTGGTTTTTATCGTCTGACAAGCACTGCACTCAGAGTACAACTTCCCATGACGACGTTTGATGTTTTACCACTAAACTTAGGAACAGTTTCCCTGTACTGGTAAACAGGGGCGCCGCTAGGGATTTTGGGCCCCATGAAAAGAATCTTTACTGGGCCCCCCAACACAGCGGCGAAATTTGTTGATGCTATTTTTGATCATAATTAGGGGCCTCTCTGGGCCCCCCTCAATCATGGGCCCCTATAATCCGTATCCTTTACCCCCCCTTTTCGGCGCCCCAGCTGGTAAAGGTGTACAATCGCATTTTTCAAACTTGTGTCAACTATCCACTTATGATCTTTGATCAAACAAGTCTTATGTGACTAAGCATCTTATATATTGGAAGAGGGAGTTTCAGATCCATAAAGCTATATATATATATATATATATATATATATATATATATATATATATATATATATATATATATATATATATATATATATATATATATATGCAAGTCATAACCCAAGTTATGTAAGTCTGTGTATTAGAATGCAGTTTCATGTCTGCTAT